>CM053581.1:284622925-284667493 GCA_028627135.1 Pseudochirops cupreus
GGAAAATGTTTAATTTGCAATTTCTGCCTTTTCCCCCCACCACACACAAATTGAATTTGTCCATTGTTGAAGAAGAGTTCCTTGTTGGAACTCTGAGGCTATATGACATTAACTCTTTATGATAGTAAGGACAGAATCTGAAAATTGGAGGTCAAGGAAGGGATTTAATGGTGTGGAAATAGGGGCAGACGGTATAGAGTTTAGACAACTGCTTCAATGACCTCCTGAATCATGAAAGGAGAGCAGGAATGAGAAGGGTTGAGGGAACAATAATTTTGTGCTGTGTAGCTCTGGGCAAACTGATCTTTAAATCTGAACTTACCTTTGTTCACCTATAAAGCTCATTTAAATTCAACAAGGTTTGTGAAGAGCTCATTGGGAACACAAAAGCAGAAAAATAAGGGTCTCTGCCTTCAAGGAACTTACATTCTACTGGTTGTTAATGGCTCATTGCATCCCAGGACTGTCTGGAGCAGGAATTCTTATGTCATGAACCCCTTTGGCAGTCTGGTGAAGCCTATGAGCTCCTTCTTAGGCCAATGCTCTGTTGCCTACATTCATCATTGAAGAAAATGCTAAATTTCAGTCGGATGTTAGTGAAAATAAAGATGAAATTTTATCTTTCATCCAAGTGAATTTTCTGAAATCTGCCCATGATAAGGGTCCATGAACCCCAGGTTAAGAGCTCCTATTCTAGAGAGAATTAGCTAAAAGAGATCAATGAAATCCCTGAGTAAAAAGCCCTAGCAAGATGTTAAAGATAATAGAATCAGAAGATTTGGGTTGGAGATCCTGTTTTACCACCTACTAGGTGTGTGAACTTGGGTAGGACAATTCCCTTCTTGGCCTTGTTTTCCCAATCTGTAAAATGGGAACAATAATCTCTACCCTGTCTTTCTCACGGGATTATTAGGAGGATCAAATCAGAGAATTTATATAAAGCACTTTGTGGTACAGTAGAAAGAACACTGGATTGGGAGTCAGACAATCTTGACTCTGCTGCTTATTAGCTGTGTGACCCATACTTTTCCCATGGGGACTAGGGAAACTCAATATCTCTTTAAGGTCCCTCTATGATACTAACCAGAAATCACAAAACAAGTGAGTTACCATTGATCACCACCACCAATGTAGCCACTGCTGTTGCCTCTACAGCTACCACCACCACCAGCACCAGCACCAGCACCAGCACCACCAGCACCACCACCAGCACCTAAAAGGTAGCTTGATGTGATGGTTAGATAATGACTTGGAGTCTGGAGGTCCTGGATTCAAGCCCTGCCTCAGACACAACTGCTAGTGCCCTCCCTCCCAAACACCTTTGTGTATACACTTAAATGTGTGCTTGTTGTCGCTCCCATCAGATTATAAGCTCCTTGACATTCACATTTATTTCATTTATTGTTTCTGTATCCCCAGCACCTCACAGAGTGCCTGGCTCATAGTAGGTGTTCAACATTTTGTTGATTGATTGATTGACTGGGTTGTTGTTGGTGGGGGCAGTGTGGCCTCTCAGTGTTCCTTTGGCAACTCTTTTTTAAATCTATGAATTACAGATGAATCAACCATCTGCATCTGTGAGAGGAGTTTTCATAATGAAACTCCAAGGGGGTGTACTGGTAAATATTTAACAACTGGCTGTTAGGGAAGGTGCAAAAAAAGTATTCACAACACACTTTTAAGTTTAATCTGCATTTTTAACATTTTCTCCATCACTTCCTTCAGTCCAGACTATAAACAAAACAATAAATCAATCTCTGGTTTGTAATATTTTTTCACAGTATAAATGCTCACACTGAAAATTGAACAACCAGCTCCCCACAGTTCTTATAAGCTTGTTTCAGGACATTCTTGCCTTCCCTTTCCCCCATAACAAATACCAAATAGAGAAGCGGTGTGGTAGGTATGAACCAAGAGGTCTGGGTATTAATCTGAACTCTGCCATTATTTTCTGTGTGATCTTGGGCAGGTCACTTCACTCTAGGTCTTGGATATAGACTTCATCTGTACAATGGTAATCTATGACCTACCTAACATATAAGGTGGTCGTGAGGTTCAAATTAGAGAATATATATAAAGAACTTTCAATTATAAAGTATTTGGTCTGGATCTGTTATTCTCCCTTCAGTCAATTCAGATTGGGCTCTCCTAAGCCGCTGATGGTCTTAGAGAATTATCGAGTCACTGAGAGGTTAAGTGACTTGTCCAGGGTGATGCATCCAATAGAGGTATGGGGGTGGGCGGGAAGGATATACTGGACCCTGCTCATATTGGCTCAGGAGAGCAGATTGTTCAATTTACATCGTGGGCACTTGTACCTCAGAAACTGGCAAATGCTGTAAAAATCAAGGCTTGATTATTGTTTTGTTGATTGTCTAGACTTAAGAAATGATGGAGAAAATCTTAGCAATGAAGATTAAATTTAAAAGTGCGTCGGTACATTTTTTCAGAGAGCAGGGTGTAAAACATTTACTAGCACACCACTGGGAGAAGAAGGGCCTTGAACCCAAGTTTTACTGACACAGAAGCCAGCTCTCTATCCATTAAGCCAGGCTGTCTTTCAAAGTATTATATAAATATATCATCCTTTTTAATAAGAATAGTAGCAGAATGGGAAGAGAGACAAATCTGAGTGAGTTCCAGCTTTGCCGCTCATTAGCTGTGCCATCCTGGCAAGTCACTAAATCCCCTGGGCCTCAGTTTCCTCATCTGTAGAAGCAGTTTGATTAGATGATGATCTCCGAGGTCCCTTCAAGCTCTGGCATTTTGTGTTCTGTGTTCTGAGATCTCTTTCAGTTGTTTTAGAAACTAAGCTTCCTTTCCAGTCCTTCCATTTATGGTGCTAGGAGAGGGGAGAGAGAGGTGGTGGTAATGGTGAGGGGGGAGGGATAATTCAGTCTAGAAGCAGCTTATGGGGTGTTCTGCATTTTCTGAGCTCTGCTCTCCTTCAAAACTCCATCAAGGAGGAGAGGTAAAATTCCCTACCACGAAAGAGAAGCAGCTCTGCAAAGACAGCAACTTGGGTACTTGGAATGCAGGATGGAATTCCTCAGTGGAGTTCAGTGCTGGTGAGTCACCTGCAGAAATAGCTCCCATCTGGAGAGGAGATTATATCTATCTCTATCTCTATATACATGCCTGCTC
Source organism: Pseudochirops cupreus (assembly GCA_028627135.1). NCBI lineage: Eukaryota > Metazoa > Chordata > Mammalia > Diprotodontia > Pseudocheiridae > Pseudochirops > Pseudochirops cupreus. The sequence continues at coordinate 284,626,070 of CM053581.1, forward strand.
TCTCTGTACAAATATGTGGCTCACTGTGTGCTAAATACTGGGTGGCATGGAGAAGACTGGCTTCGTTTCATCTCCTAAAAGACTATTTGGTAGGAAACTCAGGGCCTTTTATTTAAAGAAACAAATTTACAACTGTGCCCCTCGATTATGCTCCTTTAGGGTGGGGGCGGAATGGAAAACTCACCATGTGGAGGAGGTTGTGTCAATGAAGGGAGAGCAAGCAGTCGGGGTAAGTAAGAGTCACACTGGGCCACCGCCCTTGCAGGTGCTCCTGAGCAAATCCCATCTCTATCCTCCTTGTCTAATAAAGCAAGCTGAAACCCCTGCCTGTCATTCAAGGTGCTCTATGATCTGCCTCCAGTTTCCCTATACAGCTTTATCTCATGCTACTTATTCCACTTTCAGGGCTCTACAACCCAGCTAAACTGGACAGCTTTCTGTTTCCCACTCTCATCTTTTCCTCTCCCATGTCTGTGCCTTTGCTCAGGCCTCAATACCATCAATGATTGGAATGGATTTCTTAGACTTATTCCTCCTCCCCCCTACCCTCAAGGCTTCCCTGATCCCTCCGTCCTCCCCCCAGGTGAAAGTGATCGAATCGATCAATTAATCAATATTTATTAAGTGCCTACTGTGTGCCATGTGGCTAGGTGATGCAGTGAATAGGTTGCCAGGCCTGGAGTCAGGAGTATGGAGTTCAAATCTGACCTCAGACACTTACTAGCTGTGTGACCCTGGGCAAGTCACTTAACCCTCTGCCTCAGTTTCTTCATCTGTAAAATGATCTGGGAAAGGAAATGAAAAACCATTCTAGTATCTTTACCAAGAAAGCCCCAAATGGTGTCACGAAGAGCTGGACACTACTGAAATGACTGAGCAACAATGAAGGCACTGTGCTAAGGACTGGGGATACAAAAAAAGACGAAAGATAGACCTTATCCTCATGGAATTCACAATCTAACTGAAATTTTTTTTCTAGTACTTTGCCTTATTGCCCCTTTGTATCATTTATTTACATATGTTCTGGGGCTCAAGAGCCAAGATGGCAGAGAGAAGTCAGGAAGTTGCCTGAGCTCTCCCTAGTTTCCCTCAGAAACAATGTTAAATCAAGCTTCTAAATGGATTCTGCAGCAAAAGAATCTATGAAGAGATGGAGTGAGACAATTTTCCATGTTCGGATAAGTTATAAGGACTTCAGGAAAGGTCTGCTTTACTTGGGTAAAAGGGGAGTACAGCCCAGCACAGATGGTATCTGGGGGAGCCAGCATGAGGCTCTTAGCCATGGCACAGATCAGCAACTGAGGCCCCTTGGCCCTGGCTCAGCAGACCAGTGGCACAGCAGGCCAGCTGTGAGGCCTCTGGCACTAGTGCAGGAGGCAAGTTGTCAGCCTTAGAAATCAGGCAACAATAGGTGCAACTAGGCCTGGTCACTCCAGCACAGTGAATAAGCTGTTAGCATCTGAGGTCCCACAGAAAGCTAGTAACCAGGCCCCTGGGCCTCCCCTGGGCTTGAGACAGTCCCCCCACCAACCCTCTGTGCCCTGGGAGAAGAGCTCAACTAGGCAAAGAAATAGGCAAAGAAAATGAGCAAGAAGCAAAAAAGAACCTTGCCCATAGAAAATTACTATGGTGACAGGGAAGAGCAAAGCACAAACTCAGAGAAGGACAACATTCTCAATATACCTACATCTAAAACCTCAAAGTGGAATATGAATTGGTCTCAAGCCCAAAAAGCCTTCTTGGAAGAACTCAAAAAGGATTTTAAAAGTCAAGTGAGAGAGGTAGAAGAATTGGAAAAAGAAATGAGAAGTATGCAAGAGAGAGTCAACAGCTTGGAAAAGGCAGGACAAAAATTGACTGAAGAAAACAGTTCCTTAAAAACATAACTGGCCAAATGGAAAAAAAAATCCACTGAAGTAAACGACTCCTTAAAAAGAAGAATTAGTCAAATGAAAAAGGAGGCACAAAAGCTAACAGAAGAAAATAAGTCCTTAAAAATTAGAATTGGGTAAGCAGAAGCTAATGACTGTATGAGATGTCAAAAATTAGTCAAACAAAATTAAAAGGATGGAAAAAAATAGAAAAAAATGTAAAATATGTGTCTCTTCCCCATCAGACTATAAGCTCCTTGAAGGCAGGACCTATATAATTTCTAATCTTTGTAACTTAAGCACTAAGCACAGGCATGTAACAAGTGCTAATAAATATTTGCTCAGTTCAATTTCCATGTATTCTCTCTTTCTTTACGAAGAGGAAGTGGCTTTCTACATATGTAACACATGTAAAGTGCTTTGAGATTCTGGACGGGAAGGGAGTCAGCCATTCCTTCATTTATGAGAACCTAGGCTCTGACAGATAACCATCTGGGCAAGTCATTTAACCTTTCTGAGTCTTTGCGTCTTACTCTTGCATTCTCCTCTTCATATTCCTTCTTTGGTTTCAGTGAGAATCACCTGAGGTTATTTTCCTTTGAGGAATACCCAAGACTTCTTATTACCTTCATTCCCATTTCCCCTCCAATGTTACATATTTCTTCTTCCCCCTAAATACCTGGACAACAGTCTCTTTGGAGAGACATAGACTATTATAATTGGAAGGGACCTTAGACCACATCTAGTTCAATTTCCTCATTTTGCTGAGGAGAAAATAGGTTCAGACCAGGGAAGGGACTTGTCCAAGGTCACACAGTGTTTTGTGGCAGATATGAGCCCAGGTTATTTGACTACAAATCCATTGCTCTTTCTGCCACATGTGATTGTCTCCTCTAGCCCACAAAGCACAGTTCCATTGGTTAATCCCCTTTGGGGGTGGTTGTATTAGAGAAGTTTAGAGTCAGACACACTAGGCAGGGCTGGAAATGGTGATGTTCTCTTCAATCCTTTACTGAAGGATTATTCTCATCCTCCAAACCATGGGAAATCCCTGAGTTCTGATGGAACAGTGGTGTGGACTAGGTAGTATACTGTTATGGAAACTGAAAGAATGTTCTTCATCCCTTTTATTATCTTCTTGCCTTTCTTACTTTCTCTGGGAATCACTCCTAGAGATCACTGACACAAAGGAGGGGGGAGAGGCTAGATGAAACTGAGAGGGAAGGAGGGAAAAGAGAAGAGGAGTAAGAAGGGAGTAAATAAGAGCGATACAGGAGGAATAAAGGAGGAAATAAGAAGGAAAAATATGGGAAAGGAGGGACAGAAGTAGGGGAAAAGAAGTAGGAGGAAAAGAGGAAAGAAGGATGAGGGAGAAAAGGAGAGGGAGGAAAAGAAAAGAGAAGAGGATGAGAAAAATGGAGGGGTAGCAGAAGAGAAGGAAGGAAAGCATGGAAGGAGGAGGAAGGAGAGAAGGAAGGAAAGAAGAAGGGGAGAAGAAAAGAAGTAAAAGAAAGAGAGAGGGGGAAGAGTTAAGCAGAAGGGAGAAAATGAGCAGATGAAGAGAGATAAAGAGGGAGGAAGAAAGGGAAATAAGGGAGAAAAAGGAGAGAAAAAAGAAGAAAAGAAAGACAAGAAGGAAAGAAAGGGAAGAGGAGAAGAAAGATAGGAAGAAGGAAGACTCTTCCATTCCATTGGTTTCCAGAATTGGACTTGAGAGCTCAATCCTTTGTGAAGGGCTGCCAGAAATCCTTGGCCCATTTCCCACATTTGCTTTCCTCTCCCTGTTGCTTCCTGTCTCTGTCCAGTGCAATCTGATCTTTATTTCAAGGTTACTGTTTTTGGGGAAAAAAAGTTTGAGACTACTCCCAGGGGTTCCCCCAATGTGATGGTGCAGCAGAATTTGTGACTAATATTGATTTCCCAGTCTGGCCACCTGTTCCCTAGGAGTCATTTCCCCGTCTCCCCCCGCCCAATACAATATTGATCTAAAATCCAACTTGTCATGCCAATTCCCTTCTCTCCTTTGGGGAAAGGAACCTCAAACTGAACTGACATAGACCAGGCATTTGTCAAGAAATGTTTGAAGATCCCAAAGAGCTAGTAGAAGCCAGATAAACTGTGGACCTGTTCATTCTCTGAAACCCTTCCCCAGACAATGGGCTGCCTTGGGAGGTAGTAAGTTCTTGTCACTGAAGGTTTCAAGCAGAGGTTGGAGGACCAATTGCCAGGGAAGCTGGGGAGAGAATTTTTTTATTGGGTGAGAGGTCAAACCAGATGTACTTCCCAAAGTCCCTTCCAACTCTGAGATTTTGGCATTTGATGAAAACATTTGCTTTCATATTATGGAATGATAAAATCTTAGATCTAGAAGAAACCCCAAAGGGCCTCTACTTCCATCTTTACTTTCATAGGAGTTCTTCGAGAGACAGTGTGGTACAGTAGGAGAATGCAATGACTCTGGAGTTAGAGGACCTCGGTTCAAATCCTACCTTTGATATTTACTACCTTTGTGAATTTAGTCTCTCTCTCTCTCTCCTCCTCCTCCTTCTTCTTCTTCTTCTTCTTCTTCTTCTTCTTCTTCTTCTTCTTCTTCTTCTTCTTCTTCTTCTTCTTCTTCTTCTTCTCCCTCCTCTCTCTCTCCCTCCCTCCCTCTCTCTCTCTCTCTCTTTCTTTCTCTCTCTCTCTTTCTCTCTTTCCTCCTCCCCTCCTTGTAAGGGGTTTATTAGGAGAATTCCCCGATGAGCTCAGGGTTCTGAGCCTTTGTTACTGTGATTATATCTCATCTATTGAAAGGTGAATTGGTTGGTTTAGACTTTTTTACGTTGATACCATTCTTTTCTGCTGGGTCTATAAGAAAGAAGGCCAGCCACACAACAGATTGTTTTGTCTTTTTTCTCCTCCTTTTTCAAAGGCAGACCAGAGAGCAGCAGAGCTAAAGGAGGCTTGTGCATGCCTCAGCCTTCTGTGTTGGGGCAGGAGTGCATGTGAGGTGACCTGAGAGGAGAGTTTCTTGATCTCAAGTTCTGAACCTGAATCTCATGGAAAGAGATGGGGAGAGCTCTTAGGTAGTGCCAGCTTTAGGACTGCTTCTCCAGCAACTCCAAATTTGAGAGTTTGGGCACTATACATTCAGAGAGAGAAGGAAGAGTTCCTGGGCAATGACAATCTCTTAGGGCAGAAGGGGGTTGAGCCTCTGACCTTGAAGCTGGAGGGGCAGCAAGAGATTAAGCTATGAAATGTGAGAATAAAGTATATGGACCTTTTCTTCCATTTTTACGATGAATTACTTAGATATGACTTATTTAGACAATGCAAGTCCAGTGGAAAAGGGTCTTTCTAGTGATTTTGAGTTCTTTGCCTTCTAGGTGGAGTGCTAAACCTTTAGGGTAGTGTCATAAACAGAAATCTTTATGCGTACCTGGGGTGAAAGTAGTATTTAAGTAGATGATTGGGGGCAAGAATGCTTTTGTAACATCTCCAAGTTTGTTTACCTTTCAGTGAGAGTGCAAACCAAAGTGTAATATGAGAACAGGAGACTAGACAGGGCTTTCGTAAGTTGGGAAGATGGGGCTTACTGGAGAGGGAGAATTATATTAGGTCCTTTATGTGTTTTTGTTATTTCCTGCTGGATGAAATAGAGGCAGTCCTCTATTTAATATGTCTTGCTGCCTTTAATGCTTGCTGGGAAATTGAGGACCTTTTTACCCACACCTGTAAAGACCTAGACATAAATTATTTTGGCAGTTTCCAAGAGAGATTCCGGGGGGGGGGGGGGGAGGCAAAATGAACCAAAGAGAATGTGATTTATTTTTCTTTTTCCAAGACTTAACCCAGCCAATGTAAGTTTGGATTTTGGGGTGCTGGGCTATAGGTAGCATACAACATAGTAAAGGAAACGTCATCAATACCTCTAGTGATGGGGAACTTGCTGCTTCCCAAGGAAACCCATTCCAATTTTGCACAGCTCTGCTAGGAACATCTCATTTATCTAGATTCGAATTGTGTCCCTCTGTACAAAGTTACAGCTCTGGGGGAAAACAAAATGAGTCTATTACCTCTTACATAAGCTAGTCTTTCAAATATTGCTGGTTTTCCAGTACCTGTGCCATACTCATAGTTTTCCTCTGGACATGCTTAAATTTCCCAAGTCATATTTAAAATATGGTTCCTAGAACTAGACACAATCCTCTATATAAGATAAGACCAAGGCAGAGGACACTAGGACTATCACCTCCTTCCTTATGAACTCTCTTCTTCTATAAATGCAATTTAAGATCAAATTAGCTCTTGTGGCTGCCATGTCACATCATTAACTCAGACCTACTAAAATTTGAGGTAATTTTCACACGAATTGTTATTTAATCCATGCTTCCTCTCGTATACTTGTGAAACAGATATTTTGAAACCAAATACAGGACCTTGCATTTATCCTTAATAAACTTCATTTTATTAAGTTTTGGGCCAGGGCTCCCAGCCCAGAAACATCTTTTTGGATCATTATTTTGTTGACCAATGTGTTAACTATCCCTCCCAGCTTCTGGGAGCTGTACCCCCATAGTCTTGGGGTTGAGGAAAATTTTTTTTGTCTTTTTAGACGGGGGAAGGCAGGGCAATTGGGGTTAAGTTACTTGCCCAAGGTCACACAGCTAGTAAGTGTTAAGTGTTAAGTGTCTGAGTTCGCATTTGAACTCAGGTCCTGGTGACTCCAGGGTTGGTACTCTACTCATTGCACCACCTAGCTTCCCCTTGAGGAAACCTTTTACTATTAGCTACTAGCTCTTTCCTGATATTTCTGGTTTTTGAAATTCCCCCAGCTCTCTTGTCCTGAAAAGATTCACTTCTTTTCTCCCTGTAACTCTGGTTTGGTTAGAATAGTATCTCATACTAACTTGGCCATTGAAAACTCAAGGATGGAAAAGTATCAGCAAAAGCCATCAGTGACATTCTAGGGGATCTGAAGAGATGGGATTCTTCTAGGAGGAGGAGAGGGTCAGGGAATTTTGGAAACAAAACACAAAACAAAGCTTGCTATTGCAGTTGAACTTAGAGCCTGACAAATTTTTGATGTAATAAGTTGTACAAACATTGTTCGGTAGGAAGGTGTGGTCCATTGGAAAGACTTGTAGACTTGAAATCTACCCTGCTGTCAATATGTATCACCCCTTCCCCTTCTACCTGTTTCTCAGGGATTGATAATCAAATCAACATTACTTTTGCTACTGTGCAGGATGTGTACTTTATGACTCCACTCAGAATTTCCAGGTTTCCCGGGCCAAAGGATTTTGTTGCTTGATCACCATTCCTTATTCCTTCTTATCCATCCCTTCAGTGTTCCTAACCTATTCTTCCTTATCCTTCCAATGTGCACCCTGGAACCCCTGTTCTATTGATAACAAATTAACCTTCATGTTAGACTTGTGCCATCTTCCAGGAAATTGTCCTGTATGTATTTTGTGTTTATATGTATAAGGCTGTTCCCCCCAATAGAATATAAACTGCTTAAAGACAGGAACTGCATCATTTCATTTTTGCATCCCCAGTGCCTAGAATAATAGCTGGTGCATACTAGGCATTTAAATGAATAGCTTAAATAAAGAAATTAAATAAATGCTTGTTGAATTCAAATCACAAGATCTTAGCTTTCTGACTCTCACTTGCTATGTGACCGTGGGCAATTCTCTGTTTTTTTCCACTGTAAAATGAAGGGGTTGTACTGGCTGATCTCCAAGTTTCCTTGTAGCTCTGACATTCCATGTCCTAAGGGTCCTTCCAGCTTTGATATTCTGCTGTGGTTCCATTAATACTTTAGAGTGGAAATATGACTAGTATTGAAATATCCCTGAAGCCTTATTCACACAAGTATACTAGAGAACAATACTTGGGAAACCTTGGGTTTCATAGGTGGCCAAGGAGAGAAGTACCAAAAAACAAACGATACTTAGACAGCAGTTTCAAGAGTCATTAAGCAACAACTCCTGGTCTAAAAACCTATTCAACCCTCTTGTTATCCCTACCCACAAAGAATATCCATTTCATCCTTTCTTTCCTTTCTCCTGTCCCCTCCTTCTCCCATCTGTGAGAGAGGGTCTGGAGTAGACTGAGTTGGAGAAGAAACAAAATCCTTTCACTACAACCATCTTACTTTAGGTCCTCAACTCTTTTCTTCTTCCTGAGCTATTTTTATAGCCTTTTAACCAGTCCCTTGACTCCAGATGCTATTCTTTCCAGTTCATCCTACCCTCTGCCCCGGTATCCTAATGTAATGCCTTGATTATCCTACTTTTCAACTCAAAAACCTTTAGTAGCTCTCCACTGCCTTCTGAATAAAATCTAAATATTTGATGATGGCATCATTTGATGATGACATACCATATGGTTTCCACACACTTTTGAAACATTATCACCCACAGCTCCCATTCCTGTGCTCTATATTCCATCTGAGTGGACTACTCTATATTGTCTTGTCCTTTTATCATTTCTGTTTCTTTACTTATACCATCCCTATGTATCTTCATCTGTTGAAGTATCTTCCTTCTTTCAAGGGTCAAATCAGATGCCACCTGCTCCATGCAGATTTCTCTGCATTCCTCTCCTTTTGAAAGGATATCTCCCCCCTTAAAATATTTCTAGTACTTTGTCTGGACTTTTCATCTGCATTCATCTCAGTTTCTTCTATCATAGTTGTTTGTGCACTTGCCTTTCCCTTCATAACATTGCAAGCTCTTGCAGAGAAGAGTCTTTGTCATATCTGTCTTGATATTCCCAATGCATAATACCATGCCTTGCAGATAATGAGTACTTAAACAACATTTTCACTGAATATGAATGAGGCTTTTTTTAAACTAATTCTTTCCTGCAAATGTACCATCTTAGAGGGGGAAAACCCCTTCTTTCTGAAGACTGGACAAGTGAGCACAAGTCATTGACGATGATTCCAGGGGTTTCTTTATGATCAATTTCCAAATACTCAAACTTTGGACTCATTAATAGAGGGTCTTAACATGGAATCCATGGACTCCCAAGGAGTCTGTTGATAAATTTCAGGGTGTCTGTGAACTTGGATGGGAAAATTACATCTTTACTTCAATATGATTGGTTTCCTTTGTAATCCTAAATCTTTAATTTATGAATTTAAAACTATTATTCTAAGAAGGGGTCCATGGCACAAAAATGTTAAGAACCTGATATGAGGAGTCATTGTCCTAGGACCAATGATTAGAATTGACAGGTAATCAGATTTTGGCTCAATGAACTAACAATAACAACAACAACAAACATTAATATAGCTCTCACTATGTACAAGGAAGAACTTCCCAACAGTAATTATTTTCTACTAATAGAATGGATTGGATAAGAGGTCATGGACTGCCTATCACTGGAAGTCAGAGTCACAGTATATTTTTCTTCAGGTGTTTAGTGCTTGTTACTAGTGAACTAGTCTTTCACATTATTTTTCCTACATGTTAAAGAATACTTATTTTTTATTATTTCTTTCCTTTAAAAAGTGCTTTATCGATATTTTCTTTTATCATTATCACTTCCCAATGACCTCCCCATATATATATATATCATATATATGATAATATATGTCAGATATACTACTGATCCTTGTAAAAATTAAGTTCAGCCAAACACAACAAATCAACATATTGAATATGTCTGAAAAAAATATGAACATACACACACACACACACACACACACACACTTATTCTGTACATATTACCCACTACTTCTTTGTTGAAAGGCAGAAGGCAGAATCATAGAATCTTAGAACTGGAAGGGGTCTTATATAGACCAACTTGCTATCCAGTGGAGGAATCCCACCTTGAACATTCACATGGATCATCCAGTATCTGTTTAAACAGCTCCGGTAGTAGGGAACTTGATACTTCCGATAGCAGTTCTTTCCATTTTTAATGGTTAGGAAGTTCTCCTTTCTACTAACTGGTTCTAGGTCAATGACTCCTTAAGCTTGTGCAGATGAGGATTGTTCATAAAGATACCCTCTGGATTCATTGCTAGTACCCTGTGTTCACTTCTCCAGAAAAAAAGGGACTTCCCCAGTATGGTGGGGCAACTCTGGCAAAGAATTAAATTACATTCAATGAGACATATGAGCCTTTCCTGTAGTTTTCCAAAGTTAGTCTTAGTTCTCCCCTGTTAGTCACATTGAGCAAACTTAATTCATCTCCCCATGACAACCCTGCATATATTTGAAGATAGTGATCATGTCCTCCCTGAGACTTTTCTGCTTCAGGCTAAACATCCCCAATTCTTTAAACTGATCCTCATATGACATAGTTTCCAGCCCCCTCATCATCCTAGTTAACTTCTTTCGTATATACTCCAGATCGTAAGTGTCCCTCCTAAAATATGGGAGGCGGAGTCAAGATGGCAGAAAAAAGGCAGGAAGTTGTCTGAGCTCTTTCCCAATTCCCTAGAAACAACTTTAAATCATGCCTCAAAATGAATTCTGGAGTGACAGAATCCACAAAAGGATAAGTCAAAACAATTTTCCAGCCTAAGATAACTTAGAAAGACTATAGGAAAGATCTGTCTCACTTAGGCAAAAGGGGAGGATGGCCCAGCATATGTGGTGTTCAGATAAACCAGTGGAAACCTCTAGGCCCAGCACAGATCAGCAACCAAGGCTCTGATGCTTGGTTCAGCAGGGCAGTGCCACAGTGGGCCAACTGTGAAGCTTCAGCACCTGCATAGTAGTTAGTGGTCACATCTGGCAGGCCTGAAGCCTCTGGCACAGCCAGCTAGACCAGGCTGGGCAACTGCAGCTCAGTAGGTGAGTCACCAGCCCAGAGGCCTGGTGCAGAAAGCCAGTGACCAGGCTCCTGGCCCTGGTGCCATAAGCTTGGGACAGTGTCTCTTGTAGCGCAGGAACACAGGTTAAGTTTAAAAGTCATGACATAGGCTAGAAAACAAGCAAACAACAACAACAACAAACAAACCCCTGACCATAGAAAGCTACTATGGCCACAGGGAAGATCAAAACACAAACTCAGAAAGGGACAACAATGTCAAAATGCCTACATATGAAGTCTCAGAGAGAAATATAAATTGGTTTCAGGCCCAAAAAGTCCCCCAGGAAGAGTTCAAAAAGGATTTTAAAAATCAAATAAAGGTAAAAGAAAAATTGGGAAAAGAAATGAGAGTTATGCAAGAGGATCACGAGAAAACAGTCAACAGATAGGTAAAAGAAGCACGAAAAAATGGAAAAAGAAAACAACTTTTTACAAAGTAGAATTGGCCAAATGGAAAAGAAGATACAAGAATCCACTGAAGAAAACAACTCCTCCTAAAATATGGTCCATAGACCTAGACACAATTCTCCAGATGTAACTGATCAGATCAAAGGACAGCAGGATTATCGTCTCCCTTGATCCATACACTATGTTTCTGTTGATGACATCTGTAATTGTATTAGCTTTACTGGTCAAAATGTCACACCACTGACTCTTATTGAGCTTGTAGGCCATTAAGGCATCTAGCTAATTTTCACATGAGCTATTGTCCAGCCATACTGAGATAGCACTTTTTATCATTGTCTACTCCACCCTGTATTGAAGGACTTAACTGGTCCAGTTGCATCTCAGTCTTGTAATGAGGTAGCTTTAGTTCCTCAAGACCACAGTAGAAAAATATCATTCTCCCTTCACTAACTAGCTCCCTTCTGCTTCTAGTAACTGGCCTAGTGAGGAAGAGTACTTCTAGAAAAGTTAGAACATGAAGTGGGGGAAGCAACTTTACCTGGGATCTTGGCTTCACCTGGGTCTGTGTTTGCCTTTAGTTGATTAGCACAGAAGCTTCTGACTCAGTATATACATGTCAGAGGAGGCAAAAACCCCTAGAGGAGGAAAGAAAAGAGAGAGAGAGTGAAGTGGGCTTCCACCTAAATTAGTTTCAAGTCTCTAATCTCAGATCTCAGATCATGCTTCCATCTACAGGTGGAAAGAATCATAGATGTCGTCTAATCTAAAAATCTTAAATTTACAAATGAGGAAACTGAGGTCTAGGGTCTTGGTAAGACCCAAGTATCTGTTGCAAGGAATAAGGTCAACAATGCTAAATCTAGTGGCTTGGACCATTTCTTCTCTCTGAACTTCAATTTTTCCTTCTGGAAAATGAAAGAATTAGATTCAATTGTATCTAAAAAGTCCTCTCTAGACCTAATATTCTGTGTTCATAGAATTCTTCTCATTTTGAAATTCTATGTTTTATATTCTAAGATAGATTTCAGTTCTGACATTTATGTTCTAAGGACCCTTTCAACTTTGATATTCTATTTTAAAAAGGTGTTTTCCAGTTCTAGCATTCCATAAGTTCATTCTAAGGTTCTTTTAAGGTCTGAAATTCTATGATCTATGTTTTAAAGTCCCTCTCAACCCTAACATTGTAGGATCTAACATTCTTTCTTCTAAGCTCCCTTTGAACTCTCATAGGTTATGAGCCTGTCAGTTCTCAGAGGACTCAATGACTCTATCATGACCTCACCTCTCTTGAGAGTTATTATGTGATACAGTCCTATGGGACCAGTGTAGCTCTAAAGAGAAGCTCAGAGAACAGATACCACTCTATGCTACTTCTAAACTGTGTCTTAGCAACATCACAGCCTTTGCTTTGGCAATCTTGGCACTGCCTACTTAGCTTTACTCTGTATTAAGCTGCAATTGAAGGTGGCATGAGGCTGCCATACCTTTACACACTTTCTACTAGACAAACCCAACTAGGACATAAATAGACACTAACTCCTTGTCCAGAGGAGGAGGTACTGTCTCCAGCCATCATTTCCCCCTGGGTGGTGCCATAGTGGTCCAACCTTGAGCTAAGAAGGGGAAATTTACTTGGATCATTTCAGGAAGGTGGTGTGGTATAACACAATCATCACAGGCCTGGTAGTCAGAAGACCTACCTGAGTTCTTGTCTTTATCACTAATTCACTGTGTGATGTTGGGAAAGTAATATTCTCTTTGAGTTTTTCTTCATGTGTAAACTTTCATCAAATTTGAGCTAAATAATCTATAAGGTCTCTTCTTGATCCTATATTCTAAAGTTCCTTCCATATCACAAAATATCTATTAGTCCCTTACATATTGCAAAATCTGTTCTATATCAATGAATTGATTGATCAATTATTTCACAAACATTATAATCAACTGATGGTTTGCAGGAAGCACCAGCAGATGGGTGATCAGGGAAAACCTCATATAGGAAGGAGGTAGCACTTGAGCTGATCTTTGAAGACAGTTAGGGATTCTAGGAGATGGGATGAGTAAGCTTGAGAAATGGAACAGCAAGTCGACCTGGATGGTAGAGTATGTGCAGGGGAGAAATATTCAATAATACTAGAAAACCAATCTGGAGGCAGGCTATAAAGGTCTTTAAATGCCAAACAGAAAAGTTTGTGTTTTATCTCAGAGGCAATAGTGAACCACAGGAGATTTTTGAGTAGGGAAGTGCTGTGACCAGACCTGTGTTTTAGAAATATTACATTGGCAGGTATATGGAGGATAGCTTGGGAGGAGAGAGATTTGCAGTATGGAGATCAATTACTAGGCTATTGATATAGTCCAAATAAGAGAGGGTGAGGGTTGGAACTGTCTTAGAACACAGAATTTCAAAGCTAGAAGGAGGCTTGGAATGTAAGATGTAAGAGCTAGAAGGGTACTCGTCTTGTGAGTAGAGAGAAGAAGATGCATATAAGAGATGATGTAGAGGGAGAATTGACAAGACTTGGCAACTTGATTGAATATAGGAAGTAAGTGAGAAGGTAGATTTGAGGTTGATTCTGAGGTTGTAAATTTGAGTGACTGGAATAGTAGTGGTTTCTTCATTAGAAATAAGGAAGTTGTGTATATGTTGAATCCTCTCATGTTCTGCTATGCACATGATATACCTTTTCTTCTTTTTTTATATTTAAGTTTCAATATTTAAGTTTATGATGTGTTTTTGTTTCTTTTCACTATTCTATATTTCTGTTCTGGGGGGCTTGGAGGGAAGGGAAAAAAGAACAAAGTAAAAAAGTGCACAGCAGAGAACAAAAGAAAACTCACAAGGAAGCAAAGAAAAGATGGTCACTTCTCAACACAAAGTGTATTATCTATCATACAGGCTCTCTTGAAATGAAAATTTATCATATTTTGAATCCCCTCTTATGTTCTGCTATGCACATGACATATTTTTTTTTCTTTCCAGCTTTGTATTTAACTTCCAGTATCTAAGTTTATGATCTCTGTTTGTTTCTTTTCTCTATTCTGTATTTGTGTTCTGGCAGTTTAGTCTAAAACAAAATTAAAAAAAAGAAATAAGGAAGTTGGAAAGAAGGGTAGTTTTTTGGGGGGTAAGTGAATTTTATTTTGTATATGTTGAGTTTGAGATGTTTATGGAACATCCAGTTCAATAGGTAGTTGGTGAAGTGGATCTGGAGCCCAGGAGTGAGAGTTAGAGCTGGGGATATAATCTGGCTATAATAGTTGAACTCATTGGATCTGATGGGCTGAATGAGAGAGAGGGTGTAGAGAGAGAAAAGGGCCCTGGCAGAGTCTTGATGTGTGCCCACAGTTAGGGGATGTCACATGTATTCCTTCCAGAAGACTGAGGTGAGAGAATAGGGTCATGAAAACCCAATGAGGAAAGCACGTTCAGGAGGAAAGGGTGCTCATCAGTGTCTAGTGCTACTGAGAGCAGGTCATGAAAGTTGAAGACTGAGAAAATAACATTAGATTTAGCAGTTAAGAGGTCTTTGATAACTCTGGAAAGAGTAGTTTCAGTCGAGTGATGGTTAGAAGTCAGATTATAAGGAATTGAGAAATTAGTGAGAGGAGACCTAGTAAAGGCACTGAATGTAGAAGGGTTTTTCTAGTGAAAGGGAGGAGAGATATAGAACAACAGTTTGAGGGGATGTGGAGTCACATAGAGGTTTTTTTTTCTTTTTAAGAGTGGTGAGTACTGGGTATATTTATAGGCAGCAAGAAAGAAGCTGGTAGATGTGGAAAGTTTTATGAGTACATGGAATAAACAATGAATAACAGTAATATAATAAGAACCATGATTGCTTACCACCTATATGTCAGATTTCTCAAGTAGAGAATTCAACTAATTCCATCATATTATGGAGTATTTTGAGGGTATCTTGGCCAAATGGTTGAAGAAAGGTCCCTTCAGATGTGGGAAGGCACCAAAGCTTGGCAATTTCTGGGTCCCCTATACTCACCATAGGTACCAAATTTCCTCACTAAAAAAAGAGGCTTCCCTCCAGCAGGACAGAGCTGAGAATTCAACTGTCCCTCTGGGGCCTAGACTGAATGCATTTCATTAAACACCTTGGCCCAGAGAGAGCTGCTGTCTGTGACCAAGGAGGAACAACCTGCAATTTCACAAAGCCCAGGGTTAGAGGTGGGGCTTGAGTTGAGCAGAGATAATATTTCTGAGGTTTGAGAATTACAGAGAAATAGAATATTAGTGGGGGACTTTTCTTATCTGTACACAGAATGAATTATAGTAGATGAGAGGCAGTGTGGTAGGAATGGATTCAATAGACCTGTGTTCTACTCCTGACTGTCAGTGACTCGTTCTGTGGAGTTGAGAAACTCCCTTCTCTTCCTCAGAGCCTCAGTTTCCCTATTTCAAAAGTGAAGAGGGTTAGATTAGGTATTTTCTGTGATCTTTTTTGATTCTGACAGGCCATGGATCTATAGCTCCTCTTTCTATGGCACTTTGTGGTTTACAAAGCCTCTTTCTACAACATCCCTGTGAGGTAGCTGTTATCAGTGTTGTCCCCATGCTTATAGATGAGGTCTGGCAAGTGACTTGCGTATGGTCATGCAGCAAGTAGATGGCGGAATCAGGACTCAAACCTGGGTCTTCTGACTCCCAGTCAAGGGTATTTTGGTAGTATGCCACTCAGACTTTTTTTTTTTCAAAATCATGCCTGCATAATGCAGATGTAGGTGAGGGAGGGTAGGAAGGTTTATATTAGAGTCTGACATTTTTTCCTCATTACTTCAGGATCTGGTTGGTTGGTCACTACCTGTACTTTCTATTTCGAAGTAATCTTGCAAAAAAGGCACTAACCCACTGACGGGGAGAGGAATGCTTTTGCATATTGCTTGACAGGTAAACAATTGCTCTTATTTGCCCTCTGGGCACAACTCTTCTAACTCCCTGGGTATGTATACCTATTATGTGTGTAAGGGTGTGGGTAGGTCTTATCCCTAAATGCTTCTGCTAGCAAGAGCAGGCATGTAGTAGACTTATTTGGGAGGCAGGGAATTGATGGAAGAGAGTCTCCCTGGGCCCCAGATCATCTGAATTGTTAATTCTATGTGTGCTTCATTCTCAGCCCTCAATCTGGTATACACACCAGCAGATATGTCCTCACTCTTCCAAAAAGATATTTTAAAAATAAGGGTCTTCAAGAAGATAAATCTCTAAACATACAACTCATAATCATAGAATTTCAGGGTTGGAGGAGACCTCAGAGGTCATCTTGTTCGATTTGCTTTTGAACAGAAATATTCTTTATCACATACCAGAGGAAGGATCATCCAGCTTTTGCTTAAAGATCTTTAGATGAGTAAGCACCTACTCTCTCCAGAGGTGACCTATTCCATTTTTCAGAATCACAGAATCTCAGAGTTGGAAAAGACCTTAGAAGTCTCCAGTCTAAACTAGAACTGACCATGAACCTCTACAACAGTGGTATCAATCTCAAATAGAAAGAGAGCTTTACTGCCTCATGTTGACTTAGAAAATCACAAATTAACATTATCTGTGCTGTAATGTTTTTAAAATTTATTTTGTTAAACAATTCCAGATTGCATTTTCATCTGATTCCATCCACATTTAGGAGTTTTGCACCTGGAGGCTGCAAGTTTCACACCTCTGCCACATCCTCTAAGAGCAATCATCAGCATTTCCTTGAAGATCTTTCCTTCCCAAGAGTCTGTTCTTACTTTTGGAAAGGTCTGCTAGGACGTTTTTCCTTATACTGAGCCTAAATTTGCCTTGCTGAAACTTCCACTCACGGTTCCTTAATCAACTCTTCAAATACATGTTTCTTCCAAGTCTTTTTTTCTCCAGGTTTAACATCTGATATCAACCAATCTCCTGTATAACAACCTAGAGCTCCTTTACTCTCCTGATCATCCTTCCAGGGGCAGGGAGCCTGTTTACTCAAGGCTGAAAGTTCCCCATACCTGTGTCCAGACCCTGCATTTTATCAATGTCTTCCGTAAAATGTGGAATTCAGAGATGAACACAAACAACTGACTAGGTCCGTGTACAGTGGGCTTATGACCTTCCTAGTCCTGGCTATCTTGCTTCTCTTAAGACAGTCTAAAATCGTACTAGTATGTTTTTTGCCCCATCTGCCATATTACATTGTTAACTCATATTGAGCCCCTTTTTCATATAAACTGATTTCTCCAAAGAGGCTCCTCTTCTAAACAGGTTTCCTCCTCTTGAAAAGAACAATCAATGGAACCTTATTTTTTCGCCTTTTTCTTCTTTTTGGAAGGGGGAGGACAGGGCAATTGGGGTTAAGTGACTTGCCAAGGTCACATGGATGTCTGAGGTCAGATTTGAACTCAGGTCCTCCTGACTCCAGGGCAGGTGCTCTACTCACTACGACTCCTAGCCACCCCTCAGTAGAACTTTAGATTGGAGATCTTTTGGCATAGAAATAATCTTTGTCTAGGAACTGAGATTCCCAGATTCTAGTCCTAGTTGTACAATGAATTCTGTGCATGACCTTGAGCAAGTCACATCCTCCATGTAGGCCCCATTTCCCTCCATTGTAAAATGAAAGGGTTGGACTATGATTTTTAAGGTTCTTTTTAGCCCTGGGGTTTCTGAATTCTTCATTAGAGTGCACAAAATCTATTAACTGTTGCTATCATTTTTGAGAGATCATAGATTTAGAATTGGAAGGGTCCTTAGAGGTTGAATCCAACTACTCCATTTCACAGATAAGGAAACTAAGATAATTCCTCTTTACTATAATAAGAATAACAACAATAATCTCTTATTTGTATATAGAACTGAATTTACAAAATGCTTACATTCCTTTCCCCTCATTTGCTTTTCACATCTCTACTATGTAGGTACAGCAGGTATTATTAGCCTCATTTTATAGATGAAGAAAGTGAAGTTCAGAAGTTAAGTGGTTTACCCAATGTGACATCTCTGTCTCATCTTTCTTTATCCTAAGGTGACTTCTTCCTTTGAAGTCTATCTTTTAAGACCCCCTTGCAGCACAATATTCTATTTTCTAAGGTCGATTCTGATGCTGCTATTTTATATTCTGTTTTCCTAAGGTCCTTTCCATCCCTCAAGTTCTATGATTCAAACCAGGAAAATCCTAGAGAGAAAATCAGCCAGCTTCCCTTTCCCCTCCCCCCTTCCTCCTCCTCCTTGCCCCCCCTTCCCTAATTCTGGGCCTATTTCCTGGTTGCTTAGAACCTCCTGGCTTCACATCCAATATAGCTTCTTTAATATATTTTTTAAATTTTTCTTTCTTTTTTCTTTTTTGCTTTTTGGAGAGGGGAAGGTAGGGCAATTGAGTTTAAGTGACTTGCCCAAGGTCACACGGCTAGTTTTTGTGTTAAGTGTCTGAGATCAAATTTGAACTCAGGTCCTCCTGACTGTGGGACCAGTGCTCTATTCACTGTGCCACCTAACCTCCCTTTAATCTGTTTTTCAATGAACACAAATCTATGTTCTCTCCTTCCCATTTACTCCTTTTGCAACAAAAATGAAAGAAAAAAGAAGAAAAAAAAAGAACAGGAAAACAAATCTTTTACAGCAAATAGCTTAGTTTTCTGAAAAGATCTGGGATAAATCCAAACTGTGCTTCCAGCCCAGACCTAGGTGGTAAAGGGCTTCCTTTTCGTTCAGGGGGCGGGGAATGCGCGGTGGTTGCGGGAGAGCAGCAGGAGGCAGTCCGCTACCCGAGAGGCGGTTTCCCAGTGATTTCCCCAGCCCCTTAGCAAACTCTCGGCCTCACACTTTCGAGGGATGTTCAAGGAGGGACCAGTACAGGGTGATGGCAGTTCCCGTACGCAGATAAAGTCTCAAAGTCGGAGGCCCTGAGATCTGCTGCTAGGGATCTCTCTCGAGCCCTTCTCCCCCAAATTCCTCCCGCCCCCTTAAACTCTCTGCTAGCTGAGGCCCCAGGCCTTACCCTCCGGGAAATCACGCTTCGGGTACCCTGGAAGAGTAACTGAAAGGCCCGGGGGCTACTCCTCCCGGGCCTAGCCCCCACTTCTAAAGGAACCCAGCCCGACCCCTTTTCCTCTCTCCCTGTACAAAACTCCCTCCTCTTATCTCCCCCTCTACTCCTCACCCCAGCAAACGCTGACAAACCCAAACAAATTCTGACGTAGAAACGCGGTTATTAATAGCTTGGGGGAGCCAAGGCCCGGTGGCGTCTAAACAAGGTGTTGACTGGGGCATCCCTCTGGGGACTCATGAGGGAGGAGGGAGGCGAGGACGAGTTAGGGAGGCCCATAGCTCCCGGGCCCATTATCCAGCTGCAGACCACAGCCTCCCCCCAGCGCTGCTTTGTCTGAGCTACAGGATCAGCTACACTAAGGGCTGAAGCAGTTGCTGGGGCTCGGGGGCTCTGGGGCAGCTGAGTTGCCCCTCAGGTTTGGTGATCAACTAAAGCGGCCTCGGGCTTGGCAGTAATCAGCCGGCATGGGACTGACCCAGGGAGGCCGGGGTTTGGGAGCTGTCCCCTATCATTGTGTTGAACTATGGAGGCTCTAGTTTAAAAGCTCTGCACCCACAAGAAGCTGACAGAGGCGGCGGGGTTTCGGAGCTGTCTCCCAGCATAGGGCTGAACTGAGGAGACCAGGATGAGATCCATCAACAGAGTGGTACTGAACCCAAGAGGCCAGACTTTGGAGCTGTCCTCCGTATTGGTGCTGACCCAGGGAGAACCAGAAGAGAGGAGGCAAGGGAACAAGTGAACAAGGGCGCTGCCTGGAGCGTGCTCCAGCTTAACAGGGCCTAAGACTAGAATCTCTCTGGAGCTTTCGCTCTGAGGATCTGTGGACGATTCACAACAAAGACCGTATCGTACCAACCTGCTGCGAGCTGCGGCTTCCTTCTACCCTCGGCGGCTGGAATACTGCTTTCTTTCTCGAGCTTCTCTGTCTTCCTTCCCCGTTCTCCCGATGCTCCGTGGAGACTGGCTCCCTCTTTCAGGGGAACTGGGCTAGTACACATGCACTAGGGGAGTACCAAACAGGGGCTTTGGTCCACACCGACTCTCGGCCGGGCTCCTAGGCTCGGGTTTTCAGCTCTCAGGCGGCTCGCTTCCTGGGTGAGCCAGGCTTCCTGAAAGGACGAGGGGGAGGGGTGGAGGAGGGAGGACGAAGAATAGGAAGAATGAGTGAGCTAGAGAGCAGCTGTAGCTGCAAGATAGAGAGGGAGTCAGCGGGTCACTAAGACACCTTGCAGTCTTTACAAATTTCTACCCTGACGTGGGGGGAGTTGGGGGTGAGTAGTAGTCCCAGTATGTTGGCCAGAAAGGTCGTTCTCTGGGGGGAGGGGTCTTGACAGTATCCTTTTCTCGTTCTTAATTCTAGGTCTAGGAAACCCTTGGAATAGATATCTCAAAGGCATTTCACCTCCTGGATACCGAGGGGGTTAGCGAGAAGGCAGCATTACAGTGGAAAGGGCACTGAACTGAGAACCGGGACACTTGAATTAGTGTTACAAATCTGCCTCAATCTAATTGTGTGACCTTGGATAAGTCGCTTCCTTTCTGCAGTCCTCAGTTTCCTCCTTCTAAAAAAAAGGAGTTGGTCTAGATGATCTTCTAGGTCTCTTAAAATTTTGAATTCTGTGTTCTAACATTTTCTATTCTAAGGCTACCCCCAGCTCTTAAATCCTGGGAGAGTTCATCCACCTCTCACATACTCTAGTTCTATAGTCAATGGCAATTTCCCAACTAGAAGTGGGAAAGAAAGGTATATCAACAGACACTGATAAAAGATGATAGTCTTGGAGTAGGAAGGAAATTTAGAGATCATCTGGTCCAATTCCTTCATTTTATAAATTAGGATCCTGGGGACCATAGATTCTTTGATTTGCTGAAGGTCACAAAGGTATTATGTAAAAGAGTTGAAAATCAAGCAGGTCCATGGACTGAAAATTCCAGTGCTCTTTCCACCAAACCATGCTGCTTCCAAAGGTTTGCCTTACAGTAGTGAGTGGGAAGAGAAAAATCAGATAGAGCCAACAAGTTGGAAAGGCTTGATTTGGCTCTTTTTGGATACTTTCCTTCAGTGTCTATTCTCCTACCAAAAGAGAGCACTTGGTTAGTCTGCATCTCAAGAAGTACATGGTAAATACATGGGGAAGTTACTGAAACATGCATCCTTGTTTTTATAGGAATTTCCTCATAGCTGTTCTTTCTCCTTTTATTGGTACCTAAAGGCAGGATGCATGGATGGTCTCAACCTTTCAGTCAAGAACAGAAGAGAAGGCAGTTGCTGTAGCAGAAAGCACTGAGCCAGGAGCCAGGAGCCAGGAGACCTGAATTATGGTCTTGGTTCTGTCACTGAGTTATTGTGGCTTCAAGCAAGTCATTTCACCTCCTTGGACTCTCAGTTTCCTCATCTGTAAAAAAAAAAAAGGATGAATTAAATGATTTCTAAGTTTCTTCCCAGTTCTAATATATTATGTTTTATGTTAGAAGGGCCCTTCTAGCTTTCACATTGTATGTTCCAATGTTCATTTAGGTCAGTAAGGCTACATTCTAAATATCTTTCAGTTCAAACAGTTTGTGTTCTGTGCTTTAATGTCTTTTTCCAGTGCTGAGAGTCTATATTGTGTATTCTAAGTTCCCTTCCCATTCTAATTTGAAGACCTTCTCCCTCCCACTTTGGCTTTGACATTCTATACTTGAATCTTTCTAGCTTTAACTTCCCTTATTCTACAATTTCTCTAGTTGGGGAAGGTTGTAGATAAACTCAAGAGGATGAGATTCTAGATGGACTTAGAATGAACAGGAGCATTTGAAGGAAAATGCTAAACACTTAGAGTCAGGGGATATCAAGACTTTCAGGTGAAAGAATTACCCTCTGCTGTAAAAATTCCACAGATTTGGGTTGAATCTGTCAAACTGTGAAATAGAATTGGACGAAAATTCATGGCTGGAATCCCAAACCTCTCACCAGCTGGAGCCTTTGCTTTAGGGGACTAAGAGGGTAAATAACTCTTCTATTTTATTGAGTGCTCAGGATTCTTAGCCTGGTAGGAGGGTGGGAAGGTTGCTTACTAGCTGTGTGACCTTGGGCAAGTGATATAGTCTGTCTTAGCTTGAGATTTCTCATTTGTGAGCTGGGAATAGTGAATTTTGTGCTATATACCTCTTGGGGAAGAAAGCCTTTTCTAATCTTGAAAGCACAATAGAAATGGGATATGCTGTTTTCACTGTTTTCTGTGATTTCTGTAGAATCAGATGTAAGTAAATGTTTTGGTGAGTTGACTTTGTAGCAACTTGTTAATATGAAACCAGAGAATCATAGCTCATTAGAGCTGGAAGAAATCTTAGAGATCATTTAATCCAAACCTCATTTTTACAGAGAAGGAAACTGAGGCTCAGAGAGACTTGCCCTCTCAGAGATGACTTGCTAAAGTTAACACAATGGGTTAGTGCCAGAACCAAGAGCAGAGATCAGGACTCTGACTCCTATGTTACTGGCCTTGTCCCCCGCCTCCCCTACCCCCAACCACACTTATATTTGAGAGGTTTCTAGAGATCTCATTCTTACAGAGATATCTGATTGAGAACAGCAATTTTTGAAATTCTTAGTGGAGGAGTATTAAGGTTAATTACTAACAAGTTCTACGTTCTAGTCTGTGAGTAACTCTAGTTTTCAATCAGAAGTGAAAACAGTTCAAGTGCCCAATGTCTTCATGTCAGTGTTTCTCCCTGCCACCAGCTACATCAATATTAGGGTTCTGTGAAGTACATGATAGAATGATAAGTTTTCAGAGACATTTGGAACATGGATAATTTAGTTCAACAATTTATAGTTTGACAAAATAGAAGACCTCAGAACACAGGATGTTAGAACTAGAAGGGCATTTAGAATATAGAATGTTAGTGCTAAATGTAGAACATAATATATTACATTGTAGAATGTTAATACTGAAAGAAACCTCAGAACAATGAATTGTGCTACAATATCAGTAAATAGAAGCTGTTATTCTAGGTGTTTCCTAAGCAGGGGGGCTTATGTTGATTTATGTTGAACCATTTATTCTATCTATTCCCTGTCCTCTCATACCAACAATACACATTGGCAAGGTGGCTTTCCTGTTTCTGCATCTATTCTCCTATGGTTTTACTCTTAGCTATCTGACCAGTTTCTAATCTCTTTTGCCTGATTTTTATCTATGTCTTAGTATGCCCTAGAGCTCTGTCCTGGGTTTTATTCTCTTCTTTCTCTACCCCGTTTCTCTAGAGTCTAGGTGATCTCATCAATTTCTATGGGTTCAGCTAATTTCTCTTCAGATGGCTCCCAGATCTACATACTCAGTTTCTATCTCTCTTCTTAGCTCCAGTACAATACAACTGCCTCAGGGTAATCTTCAACTGGATTTTCCATAGGCACCTCAAATTCAATAAATTCAAAGCAGAACTTATATCTTTGTTTGTTTAAAAAATGTTTCCTTGTATATTTTGTCTTTGTATTATCTTTATTTTTGAATGTCTTCTCCCTGCCTGATCCAATAGGCTATTTGTTATAACAAAGAATTAAAAATGAGAAAAAAAAATCAGTTCAGCCAAATCAACCAATATGACCACTAAGCCTAACAATGTATGCAATATTACACACTTATAATTCTTTGTTGTTGTTTTGTCATTTTCAGTTGTGTCCAACTCTTTATGACCCTATTTGGGGTTTTCTTCGCAAAGATACTAGAGTGATTTGCCATTTCCTTCTCTAGCTCATTTTATAGATGGATGGAGAACTGAGAAAAACAGGGTTAAGTGACTTGCTCAGGGTCACACAGCTAAGAAGTGTCTTCCTTACTTTCCTACTTATGCTGAGGGCACCACTATGCTAATTACCCATATTTGCAAACTCAGAGTCCACCTCAACTCTTCCCTCTTCCTTACTATCCTCCATATTTAATGAGTTGACAAATCTTGTTGATTTCACCTCTACAATGCCTCTCAAATCCATTGTTTTCTCTACTCACAAGATCATACTGTAATTGAGGCCTTTATCAGCTCTCACTTGGATTATGATCATAGCATTAACTGTTTTCTGCTTCCAATCTCTTCTACTTTTCCCATGTAGCTGCCAAAATTATATTCCTAAGTATACTATTGATCTAATGAAGTCACTTCTCAAGAAGCACCAGGACTTCCCTATTGTCTCCAATTATATAATTATCTTTTTGGCACTTACTATCCTTCACAATCTGGCTCTATAGGCTTATTGCATGTTATTTTTATCACATACTCACCTTTTCAATTAAGTCAACATGCTAGTTGTTCTCTACACCTGGCATTCTCTCTCCCATTTCTTCCTCTTTGCACATGTAGTCCCCCATGATGTTCACCTCTGCCTCTTAGAATCCCTAATTCTCTTCAAGGTTCTGCTCTGGTTCTTTCCCACAAGTTGTTTTCTGGCCTCTCTAGTTGTTATGGCTCTCACCAAATTACTTTGTGTTTATTTTATTTTTACTTCGCTATGTGCATGTTGTTTCCTCTCTTTAAAATGTAAGCTCTGCAATTTGGAACTACGTTCAAAGAGTGATAACACTGTGTATACCCTTTGACCCAGCAATACCACTGCTAGTTCTGAATTCCAAAGAGGTCAAAGAGAAAGAAAAGGACCTATATGAACAAAATATTCAAAGTAGCTCTTTTTTGTTGGCAAAGAGTTGGAAATTGAGGGGATACACATCAGTTGGGGAATATCTGAACAAGATCTGGCATATGATTTTGCTGGAATACTATTATGCTATAAGAGATGATGACTAGGTGGTTTCAGAAAAACCTGGGAAGACTCACATGAACTGATGCAAAATGAGGTGAGCAAAACCAGGACAGCATTGCACATAATAATGATGATCAACTGTAAATGACTTAGCTATTCTCAGCAATACAATGACCCAAGACAGTTCCAAAGGACTTATGATGAAAAATACTATCCACTTCTAGAGAAAAAACTGTCTGAATGCAGATTGAAGCAAAATCTTTTCTCTTTATTTTCTCTTGCCTTTTTTTTTTTTTTGCAACATGGCTAATGTGGAAATGTTTTGCTTCATTTCACATGTATAACTGATGTCACATTTCTTATGTTCTCAATGGGTAAGGGAGGTATGGGAGGGAGGGAGAGGATTTGGAACTCAAAATTTTTTAGAAAATGAATGTTAAAATATAATAAATAAAAAATAAGAATGTAATCTTTTTGAAGACAGAGGCTACTTTTTTGTCTTTGTATTCCCAGCAGCTATAATGGTACCTGGAATAGAGCAGGCACTTCATAAATATTTGAATTGAATGTAACATCCTTAGTTCTTTCAAGTAATCCACATATTGCATGGTCTCCAGTCCTGGATGTGTATTCTTTAACTTGTCAATGTCCTTTCTAAAATTATCCCTAGACCTAAATACAATATTCAAAATACAGTTGGTTTTTTTTTGCTCATGGAGGACAGTGGACCTATAACCTCCTTTTCCCTGAACCTGATAATTTCGTTAATACAGGCAAAGATTGCTTTAGTTTCTTTGGCTATCATGTTCCACTGTTCATTCATATTCAACTTGCAATTCACTAAACTCTCAGTACTCTCTCTCTCTCTACCTTTCCCCCTATCCTCTCTGTAATGGTAATGGGAATTTGAAGATCTTCCCTTCCCTTAACAGGGTTAGGTGAATTTGAGGACCTTTCCTGATTTGAAAATAAACTTTGCCCCCTAATAGGCTAAATGTGGCCACGTGGAGCCTGTGGTGGGAGGCTTATTTTTCACAAAAGCACAACTTTGGTTACTTTGTAGTCAAGTGGGTCATGAGGGTGGGTAGGAACTTGATAAACATAAACAAACATGAATATTTCCCCATATAAAGAAGAAAACAGAAAAAGAGGACCATATATGAAACTATGAATCTGTACTCTGTACACCTTCTTTTTTAATATTTCAAACTTAATATGGTAGTTCCAACATTGCCTACTTGTTTGTGTTCCCTTTAGAATGTTCTTCTCTCTTTTGTGTATTTTGTAATTGATTCATTGAGACTTTTCTTTTTTTTTCTTCCTGTGTTTTTGCTAACATTTTTACTGCCTCTCACTTCTCTCATAATTCTCCCTTCCTCCCTCACTCCCTCTTTCCCTCCCCAAACCCTTCCTTGTCTTCCTAGGAATGGGAAGCATGGTTCATACTTACCCTTCTTCCTGGTCTTTTTAAACATGAACTTTTATATATGCATGTGTAACATGGTTTCTGGGACATCTAGTTTAATTCCTCTTGAACAAGAATCCTATTTATAAACTACCCAACAACTAGTATTCTTGCCTGTGCTTGGCACCTGCAATGTCGAGTAATACACAACCTCTTAAAGCAGTCCATTTCATTGTTAAAATGTGTTTTGCTAAACTACACAGATTTATAACAATGTATTTTTCTCTTTTTTTCCCCACTGGGGGAAGTGGGAGGAAAAGGATAGATTTTTATCAATTAAAAAAATAAATAAAAAGAAAAACTCTCATTATTAGAACACTCTTATTTGCTTCTTTGTAACGCTGTAACCTTGGACCAAATTCTCCCCTCACTATTCTCAATTCAAGAAAGGAACTTTTTGTGCTGATGATTCTGATTAATTATGGTCTTTGGGCCTGAAGAAACTACTTGTTAATTGAGAAGGCTGGGATTTAATATTTTTTTCTGTGTTTTCTAAAAGACTATCATAAAAATTTCCCTCAACATGCAGATGTTTTATTTGGTAGTGGCAGTGACTGGGTTCTGTTGAGTCAGGATTTTCTTTACACTATCAGCACCTGGGCCTTTTTAGTTTCTGATTTTCCATGTTAACATCTTTATTAAACATCAATAAAATTTTCAGGTAATCAATTGTTTACCACTGAATCCCAGAGTCAGCTGTGGAACTGCAATCTACTTTCCTTGTAATTCCATCAAGCACAGGAAATTTGACCCCTACCTAAGTGAATTCATTGGAGATACAATTTATACCTCGGCCAGGTCTTGCTTCTTTAATAATTCTTTTGTTAAGAGTCAACAACCTCATACTGTGACAAAGCTTGAGATTAAAGACAATTGCTGTAAATCCAACAGTCTGGAAAACTTAGACATATATCCATCCAGCTGTATACATACCGCAGTGCAGGACCTTTGACTCTTAGATAAGATTTTGAGGGTGAGAACCGATAGAAAAAATATTAAGAATTACTGAGAAAGATACTCTATTGTATCTCAGATATTTATTTCTTTAAATATATGTTTGTTAAGATTTTCAAGTCTACCTCTCTTAATAAAATAGTATATTTTTAGTCAAGGCAATGTAGAAAATTAATGATTATGAGTCCTCAGGAACTTAGATCTTATTTGAATCTCAGGGAAAGAAAGCATAGGTGCTATATTTTGGACCACATGACTGAGATACCACCACCACCACCTGGCGGCAGTATACCAAAGTTGCAGGTTCTATTTTGAACAAATCTCCTTGGCATATTGCAACTGTTAGATTACAGAGAGAAAGAAAAATCATTGGATGACAATAAAATCACAATATACTCAATCACTTTTTGTGTTAATCAGGACATCTTTCTACTGCCCAGTTATCTATGGTAAAAATATGCATGAAACCCAGAGAGCAACAACCTTAGACCTCATTTTTAGCCATTCGTCATCTCACTTTGTCTTCTCACCAGGCTGGTCAGAATCTAGGTCTCCTGAAGGCAGGATCTGTCAAAGTCCTTACTATAACCAATATACAACACTGATTGCATGATAGACACACATGTTCCCACCATGGTAAATACAGTTTAATTTGATTCTTTTCCTCGATAGAAGGGAAGCTCCTTCAAGGCAGGGACTGTTTTATTTTTGTCTTTGTATTCCCAGAACTTAAAACGATGCCTGGCATATACTGGGAATTTAATGAGTGTTGAATAATTGATTTATTTTATTTAAAATTTTTTCATTAATTAATTTGTTTTTAGTTTTCAACATTCACTTCCACAAGATTTTGAGTTCCAAATTTTCTTCCCGTCTCTCCCCTCCCCAAGATGTCATGCATTTCTGATTAGCCCTTTCCCCAATCTGCCCTCCCTTCCCTGCTCCTCTGCCCCCATCACCTTCCCTTCAATTTTCCTGTAAGGCAAGATGGATTTCTATACTTCATTGCTGGTATATCTTACTTCCCAGTTGCATGTAAAAACAATTTTTAACATTCATTTTTGAAAATTTGAGTTCCAAATTCTTTCCCTTCTTCCCTCCCCACCCACCCTAATTGAGAAGGCAAGCAATTTGATATAGGTTATGCACATGTAGTCATACAAAACATTCCATAATAGTCATGTTGTGAAAGACTAACTATATTTCCCTCCATCCTATCCTGCCCCCCATTCATTCTATTCTCTCCTTTGACCCTGTCCCTCCTCAAAAGTGTTTGCTTCCGATTACCCCCTCCCTCTAATCTGCCCTCTCTTTTATTATCCCCCAATCCTCTTTCCCCCTATGCTATAGGTAAAATAATTTCCATACCCAAATGTTATTCCCTCCTTAAGCCAAATCTGATGAGATTAAGGTTCACTCATTCTCTTTTATGTCCTCCCCTCTTCCCCTCCACTGTAAAAGCTTTTTTTGGCCTCTTTTATGTGAGATAATTTTGTACCCCATTCTACCCCTCCCTTTCTCCTTCTCCCAGTACATTCCTCTCTCTCATCCCTTAATTTTTTTAGATATCATATATTCCCTCCAACTATCCTGTTTCAAGGCCTCATGTGTTACAAATATCTTTCCATGTAGAAATAATTTAATAAGTCCCTTATGATTTTTCTTTCCTGTTTACCTTTTCATGCTTCTCTTGAATCTTGTATTTGAAAGTAAAATTTTCTATTCAGCTCTGGTCTTTTCATTAAGAATGCTTGAAAGTCCTCTATTTCATTGAATAGACATTTTTTCCCCCTAAAGTATTATACTCAGTTTTGCTGGGTAGGTGATTCTTGGTTTTAATCCTAGCTGCTTTGACCTCTGGAATATCATATTCCTTCTCCATTTGCTGCTGTTCTCCTTTTGGAGACAGTGGCACAGGACTGGTCAGCATGGCATGCCCACATTAGAGAAGCTGTGCTCTATGAGCAAAGCAGAACTGAAACAGCTCAAAGGAAAGGCAGGATGTGCAAATTTAGAGTATCCACCCCAGATACTTACATGAACAATTTGTGCCCAACCTGTGGTAGAGCATTCTGAGCTTGTATTGGTCTGAGCAGCCACAGTTGGACACACTGAAACTTGACTCTAGCATAGTGATGTCATTTTGGTCCTCTTTGAGAATGAAGGACAACAACCAGCCAACTAACCATCATATTCCAAGCCCTCCAATCCGTTAATGTTGAGGCTGCTAAATCTCGTGTTATCCTGACTGTTTCTACAATACTTGAATTGTTTCTTTCTGATTGCTTGCAGTATTTTCTCCTTGACCCGGGAACTCTGGAATTTGGGTATAATATTCCTAGGAGTTTTCCTTTTGGGATCTCTTTCTGGAGATGATCAATGAATTCTTTCATTTCCATATTACCCTCTGGTTCTAGAATACCAGGGCTGTTTTCACTGATAATTTCTTGAAAGATGATGTCCAGGCTCTTTTTTTGATCATAGCTTTCAGGTAGTCCAATAATTTTTATATTATCTCTCCTGGTTTTGTTTTCCAGGTCAGTTGTTTTCCCAACGAGATATTTCACATTGTCTTCTATTGTTTCATTCTTTTGGTTTTGTTTGATAATTTCTTGATTTCTTATAGAGTTATTAGCTTCCACTTTCCATATTCTAATTTTTAAGGAATTATTTTCTTCAGTGAACTTTTGGACCTCTTTTTCCATTTGGCCAATGCTACTTTTAAAGACATTCTTCTTCTCATTGGCTTTTTGGATCTCTTTTGCCATTTGGATTAGTTTAATTTTTAAGGTGTTATTTTCTTCAGTATTTTTTTTTGGGTCTCCTTTAGCAAGCTGTTGACTCATTTTTCATGATTTTCTTGTGTCACTCTCATTTCTCTTTCCAATATTTCCTCTACTTCTTCTGCTTGATTTTTAAAATCCTTTTCGAGCTCTTCCATGGCCTGAGACCAATTCATATTTTTCTTGGAGGCTTTGGATGTAGGAGCTTTGACTTTGTTGTCTTCTTCTGGTTGTATGTTTTGAACTTCTTTGTCAGAATCCTTTGTAAGATTCTATAGTCTGCGTTTTTTTTCTGCTGTTTGTTCATTTTCTCAGCCAATTACTTGATTTTTAAACTCTTTGTTAAGGTAGGACTCTGCTTCTGGTGTGCAGGGTGTACTGTCCCAAGCTTTAGGGAGTTTTGTGCAGCTGTTTTCAAAGATGCTTCTAGGGACCTGTAAATTTTCAGTTCTTTCAAGGTGGTATGATCAAAGGAGAGGTGTTTACTCTTCTCCTAGACTGTACTCTGGCCTGTAAGTGACCACAAGCATTCTTTTCTGCCTTTGATCTATGAGGATTGCCTCTTTATTGCCACAAGCTGTATTGCTACAAGGTCTGCCATGCCAGCTCTCCTCCTTGCCCCAGGACTGCCACCCAGGATTGCAACCCAGATTCAGGCATGGGCAAAGCAAGAGAATCCTGCGATCCTTAGTGCCAGCAAAGAGATCCCTACAATCCCCCTCTGATCAGTTGCTTGATCCCCCTTCCTCCCCTCCCACCCAGTCTGTGGACTGAGAGCTCTAGAAGCAGCCAGTGCTGCTGCTACCACTGCTGCCCTGGGTATGCTCCTCTCTCACCCTGGTCTGAGAGACCTTCCCTACTGACTTTCTAAGTTATCTTTGGCATTTGTGGATTGAGAAGTCTGGAAACCACTACAGCTGCCAGTGACTCAATCCCCCGAGGCCTGCTACAGGTTTGCTGGGGCCCAGTCAGTTGTTTGTACTGGATTGTGCTCCTCTCTCAGCCTGGGGCAACACCTTTCCTGTTGACCTTCCAGGTTGTTTTGGGCTGGAAATTTGTTTCACTCTATCATTTTGTGGGTTCTGCTGCTCTCAAATTTGTTTAGAGTCTTTTTTATAGGTATTTGGAGAGTGCAAGCAAGTCCCTGCTTTTACTCCACCATCTTGGCTCTACCCCTCTTAATTGATTTTTAAAAGATGTATTACATGATCTTGTCTGATGATATTCTCCACAAAGGAGTAGGACAACTCTTAAAGGCTCTGCCAGTGGAGCCCAAGTTTGGGCAGATATTACAAAGCCACAAGGAGGGGCTACAAGGAGGGGCCCAGTATTGGGCTATGTGTTTGTTGTTGGAAGCCCAAAGTTCAGAGAAGCACCAGAAGGTTGGTCATTGGGGGTGATTTTTTTGCCCATACCAACTCACAAAAAAAATGTCAAGCTAGTGTGTGGAGGAGCTGAGATATGCAAAAGTGAAAGGGGAGGACCCATACTAAGGAAACCATGAATGCTTGAAGTATTAAGATGTTATGTGCTGGGCATTGAATGATAGCAGAACATGATGCCTGTTGCCGGAGAGCTGTTCTATGCATTTGACCCTGGCTTAATTCACTTTCTTGGCAGAAAATGCCAGAAATGTCAGAAAATATTTTTTTCTCTCGGTTTGATGACTCCTTTGCCTGAACTCCTATAGCACTGACTTTATGACTCACAGGATAATAAAATCCCAGAGTTTATATGGATCTAGAAGATTATCTAATCACTTATCTTGAGCCTCAGCTTTCTTATCTGTAAAATGGGAATAGTGATACCTGTTCTTGCTCACAGGGACATTGTGAGAATCAAAGGCATGAATTATGTTAGATAGTATTATTATAGTATTAATAGTACTAGAACTGCCCCAGTTTCTTTTGAAGAGAGCCTCTGCCACCCATAGGGATGGATTTCAGAATGACAGTGAGGCCTTTCCCTATGCCAGGATTTTTCTACTCAAAATAATAGGACAACTCCATTAAAAAAATTCAGTATTTATGAAGCATCTACTATGTACTATACTGGGAATTATGAAAAATTATAAAAAACGACACAGGCTCTGTCCTGACAGAACTTACAGTCTATCAGTCCTAGGAGGATATTCCATGTGCACAAATAAATATAATACAAGGTAGAAATATAATACAATACAAGAGGCAAAGGAGAGAGCCAGGCAAAAGACTTTAGGACAATTTGGAGGCAGAGATCACACGTAGCTGGGGTAGGCGATTGGGGCGGAGAAGCAGAGAGGGTCAGAGAGAGCTTCCTAAAGGGTTGCCCCGGGTGACTGCGGCTTGGAGGACCTGGAAGTGTGCGAGGCTCTGCAGCCGGCCCCGGGCCTCGCCGAGACCCCCAACTCGCTGGTGGTGACCAACATCCTGACGGACCTGCGCTGCCACTCCCCACCTCGGCTCACCTGGAGAGTGGCAGCAGCGCCCGCCCCCCTCTCCCCATCACATCTCCCTTCCCCCCCATTCCACGGCCGCCGCCCATGCCCCCTCCCGCCCCTCCCATAGCCCTTTTGGCCACCCAGAAACGCCACCCGTGCCGCTTCGAGGGCTGCTGCGAAGTGTAATGGAAGTCCTTCCATCTCGAGGTGCACATGCGGACGCGCACAGGTGAGCGTCCTTCCCTCTGCATGTGGTCCAGGACAATAAGAAGTTCGTGTGTGGCCCGGCACTGCCAGACACACCAGCGAGAACCGTTTCATGAGAAGTGACCACCTGACCAAGGTAGCCCGCCATTACCCAACCTTCCACCCCAGCATGATCAAGCCTTAGGGGGCCTGCAATGTCTCCCCCAGCGACTCGCTGGCCTCTGACTCCTGCAGCCTGGTGGGCAGCCCCAGCCCCAGCCTAGCACCCAGCCCTGCTGCCTTCCTCTGGAAGGGGCCAGGAAGCTGCTGCCACTGCTCCTTGTTCTCATCCAGCATCTCCCCTCACCCCACCTTGGCCCTCTCTGAAGAGCCATCTAACCTTGGACCTTCTGCCTCCCCTGAAACTGGCTGCCCCACTAGATGGAGGAGGTGATCCCTGTGCCCCTTTAAGGGCACAGACTGGGACACCAAGGACTTTCCTTCCCCCTGGGGCCACTTAATGTTATATTTTTAAGCGTTGTGCTGATGGGAGGGTGGATGTATCAGACCACTGGGGGCTGGGGACAGAGAATAGCACCAGTATTTGCCTGGAAGGTGGAGGAAGCTGGAGTTGTTCCCAGTACCCACCCCCTCCAGGGTCTCTACCATCCATTTGGGCCACCTTTGCCCCAGAGATTCCCTGAGGGGTGATGGCATGTGGGTGGTTGAATGAAGGGGAACAGCAAAGCAACAATCTCATTTGTCAGCTGGTTTTTCTGCATCCTTAAAGGCTTTCTCTTCCCTTCCCTTTGCTGTGGGATTGAGGTTTTAGGGTCAGAATTCTTGGACCTCTGTGGATATTCTTTTTTTTTTTTTAACCTATGGAGGCTTCATGGACTCTCCCCAAGTCCCCAAGCAGAGCACACATCCCAGGTTGGGGGGGGGAGGGGCAGAGGGGCATCCCCTCCACGCCTGGGTCTTGAAGGCAGCTGGCAACATTGGAGACAGAAAGTAATGCTTTCTATTTCTGTACATAGTGATGATGATGATGATGATTAATAATAATATTTTTTAAAAATATTGATTAAATGTGGAATCTAGTTTTGATTTAAAAAAAAAGCTTCCTGAAGGAGGTGGCATCTGAGAGGAACCATGAAGAAGAGAAAGGTTTCCACAGGCAGAGATGAGACTGGAGGATTCCAGGAACAGAAGACAAGAGGAGATAGATCCAAGCCAGTGAATATTGGCTCAAATATAGAGCATATCATGGAGAGTAGCAGAAAATGAGTCAAGATAAGTAGGGAGATAGTAGGAGAGGTCCTGCAGTAGCTGCCAAACACTATGAGAATGCCTAGCTGCCCTTGACCAACCATTCTGAGGCACTGGAGGAGTTGCTACATGGGACTGCTCAGTCCCTGGCAGTGATCTTTCAGAGAATACCATCAAGAAGAGAGAGCTACTACAAGACTAGAGAAGGGCCAAAGTTGCCCCAGTATCTTTCCTGGTTTAGCTTACAGATGAATTTGAGGCAGAACAAAAAGGGAGCACACAGATGAAGGAACTGGATTTCAATTCATGCTTGTAGCCCCTGGGGCACTCTGCCCCCTTTTGCCCCTTTTCCTGTTTGAGGCAAATAGCTGTCTCAAGTTCAAGGAACTCTGTGGGTCCAATTCTACTTAATACTGATGGAATCCTAATAAATCTGCCTCCAGCCCCAATATTCTAATTTCATTATGGGCCCAGCCCTACTGAACAGCAGGTCCACTGTACCCATCTAGCCCCCTCCCACACCCCCTAGCCAATGTCCTAACTTCTTCATATATGCCTCGATGCTCACTGGAACAACGGGTGTGTCCCCAAACTCTTAGTTCCCACAGAAACAGCAGGTGTGTCCACATGATGGGAGCCTAACTACTGCTCTACCTAGTTATTGCCCCCAGACCCATTTCCACAGAAACGGGCGTGTTCTTGTATTCAATCACAATCACATCATCCATCTAGCCCAAGGTAGGACCACAATACTAACAATCTGGCTTAACCAGACAGGACCACAATAGCTAGGCAGTTGGAGGGCAGAATGACCAGAATGTTTAACCACTGAACCATAGATGAGACCCCTCCTCCATTGCCTAATCCCTTAACAAACTCCTCTTGCCTTTTTAATATTAATGATATTCCTCTATTCTATGTAAGTTTCTGCTATGTAATTGCATCTTTACCCTATAAAAATCCATTTGCTTTCTCTGAAGTTGCTGGTTCCTCTTGAAATTTAGCCCTCTTCATGAGAGGTGTCAGTTTCAATAAATGCCTTTACTTGGATTAGAGGTGGTCTGACTCTGAATTCTATGAGACAGTTCCACCATAACACATCATGAAACCTCAACAGTTTTTGGGTGGGCAGAGCCCCCAACACAACACTTTTTGAAACTGTTGCAACAATACCATAGCTCCTGGTCTCTTTCTCCCCCTTATTCACCCCACAGGTCATGTGCATGGCAGAGCCCCACATTTGCCTTTGATACAGCAGGATAGCCAATGTCTTCTGCTGATGTCATTAAGCTGCTTGCCACCTTTTACTCTCTTATGGGCTTCTCTGTACTCTGTCTTGTAGTCTCTGCTGGGAAATGCTTACTTGCAACCAACTTCTGAGCTTCATCCCTTCAGGACAACCTGTCATCCATCTCAGTTCCAGTCTGCAAAGGTATGGTGACTAGAGGCCTATTTCTGATAAAGTCAGGCTGATAACTCTTTGGTCATAGCTTGACTGTACCCAGTTATCAAAAACTAGGCAGATTGCCCCCAGGTTAGGATTAAATATTTTCTTCTTAATGCCTATGTTCAGGATTGACACTATAGTCCTTTGTCCCAAGTAACTATCTGATTCATGGTTATAAATTCCCAATATGTTCTCTGATTTAGCCTACAAATGAATTTGAGACAGAACAGAAATAAGGTTCTTATTTCCTCCCCAACCTATTCCAAATTCCTGCCTTTATTATGTATAGGTTAACAGCAAAACCCCATTGCACTTGTACTGTATTTTCATTAACAACAAAACAAAACAAAACACCTTGCTGTGTGAGCTATGGTTCATTAGGACCTCTCCTCTGGTCCAATCAGTACTAATCAGTTTGATATTTTACATTAATCATAGAGGGATAATTAGATAAGATAGGTTCTTATACCAGGCCTTCATCTTTAATATAATGTTCACTCCTTGTTTACCAGTTATGAAACTTACTTGCATGATGCTGGCAAAGACATTTCCATCCTGTTTTGCTCAAATTCCATGGCCAAACCCAACTTGGGTGGGATGCCTTGATTCTATGGAAAGTCCCCCAATCTACTTTTGTACTTCCAGACTACCCTCTCTTCTCAATGACTATCTTATAACTACATGGTCATTGGAGATGGCTCTTGCCTTACCCATCTTAATTTTTGGCCTTTAAGAGCGAGTTCTATCAACCAATGAGATTCTGTATTTTACCATGCCTCTTTTGCATATTTGGGTATCAAACCCTATGAAAGTAAAGTGCTGAGGACTAGGGGCATTTAAGATTGTGAGGAAGTTCTGAGGTACACTTCATTAGAGGGTATCATGGACCCTTTAATAAAGTGCCTTTGGATGAGAACTCTGCCTCAGTTTCTTTTATTGTAGGTTATTCAATTTTAAACTCCACATTGTCGCCCTATACTGTCAAGATACCTAGAACACATTATTAAAAGGGATCATGAGTGAACATCTGAAGAAGCTGCCCCAGGAAGTTCATTATTGGGAAAACCTCTTCACCCTGCAAGATCCCATCAGTCTTGGTTCTCCACCTGATCCTACCTTCTGTCCCAAGGGGCCATTGCTAGTTGTCCCGACCAACGTTTTGCCACGGGTCTCTGATTACTCTGGAGGAGTCATCTCCACATTGAGGCACATCCCTGTCTCACTTAAATCCAATTCACTTGCAAGTGAAGACATTGTCCTCCTAATGTCATGGGTCCTCTTTGAGAAGCACAAACAATAGAAACACCTTCTGTCCCTCTTTTTTAAAGGGTGGGACCATGAGCTCCAAACCCTCCATTTGAGGAGAGAGCTCGGCTCACCTGGCTGTGACTTGGTGATAGTACTGGCTTTTCTACTCTTCCCCTGTGTGGGGTGCCTTTCCTAGTCACACACCACCCCTGCCTTTTAACTTCCTTCTGTGTGTTGTCTTCCCTCAGAAGACTGTAAACTCTTTGAGGATTGGAACTGTCTTTTTTTGTATTTATTTTTCCAGTGCTTGGCACAATGCCTGGCACATTGTAGGTGCTTAATAAATGTTTATAAACTGTCAACTAGTCACAAAGCTAGAATAGCTTCAGCAAGTACAGAACCTGCCAGACTAAGCTCATTTCCTTTTTTTGGATAGGGTTAAAAAGATTGGTAGACCAGGGGAGTGTTGTAGCTATAATTTACCTAGATTTAAATGAAATATTTGATAA
This sequence comes from Pseudochirops cupreus, assembly GCA_028627135.1. Lineage (NCBI taxonomy): Eukaryota > Metazoa > Chordata > Mammalia > Diprotodontia > Pseudocheiridae > Pseudochirops > Pseudochirops cupreus. The sequence continues at coordinate 284,663,204 of CM053581.1, forward strand.
AATCTCTTGTGAAATCCCTGTGAATATGTTGATCAGGAAATTAAGCAGGTCTATTATATATACAAAACATCACACAGATTCTATTACTGTAGTTCTTTGGAATGGTCAGATACTCAATTGGGCCAATCAGGTGACACCACCCAAGACCTGCCCTTTTTCTGCCTAATTGGTTGGCCAGAGCCTACTACCAGAATCTCAGCTGGCTGCCTGATGCACATTGTCCTAATAAAGATATTTTATAGGGGTAGATTGCATTGTTGTCAACAAATGGGTAAACTACAATTGTGCATTGTCAAAGCCTTCATGGACTCTAAAACTCAGCTCCACAGAGGCCTGATGGAGCCGTTCATCCAATGATCACAGATCTGTATGATACTTAGACCAATACAAAGCTTCCTAGATTTCTAGAGGCAGACAAGTTAGAATCCAGGATAGTTTTGCAGGACTTCTCCAGCTGAAGACTGACTGCCTGTGAGAGAAAGAGAGAATGAGAAATCATCGTTCTGGATAGCAGTCTTCACATTCCAGTGCTGCATGAACTTTCAGTACTACATAGGCCGTACACTTATTTTGCTATAGCTCCTTTCCTACTGATAGCTTCTTAATATCACTTAACATGAAGTACTTGCTATTTGTCTATTGTTATAAAATAATAAACAAGCTAGATGACATGGTGGAGAGAGAACTGAACCTGGTGTCAGGAAGATCTAAATTTGAGTCCAGCCTCAGATAGTAACTAACTGTAAATCTCTGCCTCCATTTGCCCACCTGTAAATTAGGGGTAATAATAGCACCTTCCCCCCCTCCCCCCCCTCCCGCCCCCAGAGTTGTGAGGATAAAATGAAATAATTTTGTAAAGTACTCTGCAAACCTTAAAGTGCTATATAAATGCTAACTATTATTATTATTATTGTAAGCCTACTTATAGTCATGTCTTGTGGCTAACCCATAACCTTAGAATGCTGTATCAGTCACTTATCTCCACAATTTTGTGATTGTTTATTTATTTTATCTGGGGGTGGGGGAAGGGGGAAGTCATATAATCTTTCTGTGCCTCAGTTTCCTCAGCTTTAAAATGAGGGTTCTAGACTCAGTGGTCTTTCGAAGTCCCTTCTAGCACAAAATCAATGGTCTAACATGAGCCTAAATCTTCCTCTCTGAAACTTCCATCCAGTTCTTCTAATTTGGCTCTCTCTAGGACCAAGAAGAATAATTGTAATCCTTCTTGGAGCTAGATTCCTATTTCCACCAATTTTATCATTTTATATACACCAAGGTATTTGCTCCCATCCACTTGACAGTGATCTTTTTCATTAAATGACCTCTATTAATGCCATTAATTTAGAAGTCATTTGATCAGATTGGATAAAAGGTAATAAAAACAGAAATTTTACTTACATGTAATATTTATGTTCTATTTGAGTTCAGCCCCAGTCCCTGCTCCACTCAAGGGCAGAAACTGTGTTTGAGCTGAGGTCTATATCCCTAGTACCAACCACTAATGCTTGAGTTTTGGGGTTGTATCTGTTCATAACCATCCTGGTCACCAGTAAGCTTGAAACTGCATGCATGTGGTTTAGAGAGCAGTAGAATCTTAAGAGTTCCTTTTCTGATCACAGCTACATGAATAAATAGGACAGAGGGTGCCACAGGGCACCCTAATGGCTGTTGTAACACTAGTTTTCTCTTTATATTCCTAATGCTTCCTTTAGCCCTGGAACAAAATCTGTTGGGTTTCTGTGCAGGGAGATAACTATTGTCCACTATCATCAGACTTGCCTTCAAAGGCAAAATTGCACAAGGAGGGTGAATGAATTGCTGCTGGTTAAGTCGCTCAATCCATGGTTATTTTTCTCCCAATCTCCTTGAAAAACCTGAAAGCTAAGGATATCTCTTTCACAGGTATGCTCTACTTGGGTGTGCCTACCTCTCATGAGTAGCACCTGTTACAGATGTATCTTTTTGCATCCCTAATAAAAGCTTATGGGATTTTAATGTGAATCCTCTCATTACTTTTGATATCAGAAATTTAAACAAGAATTAACAAGATTTGAGTGAACAAGATAGAAAGATATGGATAGACAAAACAGTATAATTAGGGAGATCCAGAACTATTTGGATGACAGCATGCCAAGAAAGGCTTTTAATGGTTTAATGTAAACTTAGAGAGAGATGTCCAATGAAGTGCCCCAGTGATTTAACCTCGGCCAATACTATTGAACATGGGTTTATAGGATCCTAGTCTTAGAGGATGGAAGGGTCTTGGAAGCTATCTGGTCCAACCTCCTTATTTTACAAATGAGGAGAACAAGACTGAGAGAGGTTAAGTGACTTGCAGAGGACAGGGACTGGGGCTGGACTCAAATAGAATGTATGGTCTATGTTACATATGAGTAAAGTTTCTGTTCTTATTACCTTTTATCTAATCTGATCAAATGACTTCTAAATTAATGCATTAATAGAGGTCATTCAATGAGAAAGATCACTGTACAGTGGATGGGAGCAAATACTTTGGTGTATATAAAATAATAAAATTGGTAGAAATAGGAATCCAGCTCCAAGAGGGATTACAATTTTCCTGCTTGGTCCTAGAGGGAGCCAAATTAGAAGAACTGGATGGAAGTTTCAGAGAGGAAGATTTAGGCTCATATTAGACCAGAGATATAGTGCTAGAAGGGACTTTAGAAGACCATTGAGTCTAGAACCCTCATTTTAAAGCTGAGGAAACTGAGGCACAGAAAGATTATATGACTTTACTGGGGTCACACAGTTCAGGAAGTGTCTGAAGCAGGATCCAAAGTTAGGTCTTTCTGACTACAAGTCCATTGCCCTATCCACTACACCAGGTTGCCTTATTTAAGTAAAAATTCTATGATTCTGTGCCAGAGGATTTTACAGTTACTTCCCTTCATAAGTCCCTTCTGAGACAGCAGGTCTAATGGGCCCAGAGATGAGTTTTCAGGCTTGCCAAGACCCAGCTCAGCCAGGAGGAAAGGTCAATTGACTCCCCTTCATGTTTCTTTCTATCAAATGGTCCATTGTCTGTTTGACTTCATCCTTGTTGGGTATTCCCCTGAGTGGAGGAGAAGATGAAAATTTGAGCTGCCAGTTCTCTTCTGAGTCATGGGTAAATGGGAATCTAGGGACCAGGATTGTTACTGACCAGAGGAGCAACAGTTTACAGATGTTGAGGGTGGGTTTCTTTTGGTATGTAAGTCTCACCACAACTTGGATTTCTAGCCTTTTGAAAACAAAAACATTTTAGGTTTGGAAGGGATGACAGAGGCCATTCAATCTAATTCACACCTGAGCATGAATCACACCTGTAGTGGTTACTGGGCTTTGGAAGGCTTCCAGTAAGGGCCAGAACTCTTGAGGCAGTCCATTTTCATTTTTGTATGTAGATCTGTTAGAAAATTAGTTCTTACATAGAACCTAAATTTGCTTCTTTGCAGCTTCCACTGTAACTCCTAGTTCTGCTCCCTAGGGCCAAGAAGAATAAATCGAATCCCTTTTCCACATGGCAGCCCTTCAGATACTTCAAGACAGCTCTCAATTCTCCCTCAAGTCTTCTCTCATCAGTTAAATCTTCCAAGATCTTTCAAGCTCTCCTGACCTTATATGATTTCTAGACCCTTCACTGTCCTGGTCACCTTCATCTAGCTGTACTATAGCTCATTTCTACTTTTCTTAAAATGTGGCTCAGATGGTGTCTCACTGGAACAGAGACAGGGACACTAATCACCTCCCTATTTCTGGACATTATGCTTCTCTTTTCTGTTCTGGTTTTTTTCAGCAAGAATGTTTGAAAGTCCTCCACCTCATTGAATGACCATATTTTCCCCTGGAACGCTATACTCAATTTTGCTGTGTAGGTGATTCTTGGTTTTAATCCAAGCTCCCTTGATCTCCAGAATATCATATTCCAGGCCCTTTGAACCCTTAATGTAGAAGCTGCGAGATCCTGGGTTATTCTAATTGTGTTTCCACAATATTCAGATTGTTTCTTCCTGGCAGCTTGCAATACCTTTTCCTTGGTCTGGGGATTCCGGAACCTGGCTATAATACTTCTAGGAATTTTCTTTTGGGGATCTTTTTCAAGAGGTGATCAGTGAATTCTTTCAAGTTCTATTTTGCCCTCTGGTTCTAGAATATCCGGGCAATTTTCCTTGAGAATTTCTTGAAGGTTGCTTTCTAAGTTCTTTTTTTGATCATGGCTTTCTGGTAGTCCAATAATTTTTAAGTTGTCTCTCCTGGATCTGTTTTCCAGGTCAGTGGTTTTTTTCAAGG
>CM053581.1:284667993-284693671 GCA_028627135.1 Pseudochirops cupreus
GGGGAACTCTCTGGAACTCCAGAGGGGAAAGCTCTGTCCCAAATCACTGGGGTTTTCCCAGCTGCCGGAGCTCTTAGGAGGCTGCTGGGTCCCTCCCCACTCCGGCTCACTGAAAAAAAAAAACAAAACCCAAGACCAACACCCAAGACTGCGATCTGGATCCAGGCCACTCAACTCGAGAGCGCTTGGCCTCTGAATGATCGCTTGGTCCCCCTGCAGTCTGCAGGCCGGGAGCTCTGAGCGGCAGTGTGGAGGTGGGTGCAAAACCTTCATTTCCTGCTTCTTTGCCCCATAGGCGTTTTGGCTGGACCCGCTTTTCTCCCCTGATTTCACCGAGCTCCACTAACCTAATTCTGGATACTGCCACAGCTGCCACAGATCTGTTCTCCCAAAGCTCCAGCTGGGGCTTGGCTCCTCTCGTCCAGCTGCCTCTGGGGCAGAGCCAGGGTTTTAAGCTAGGCTGGTTTTTAGGCTCGCAGGGCTGAGATGGTTCTTTGAAGCTGAGCTGACTTTAGTGGAAAGTATATTTGTGTGTGTTTTGGAGTTCTAGAATTTGTTTAGAGTCATATTTTATGGGTATTTTGGGGTGGCTATATGAGAGCTGCGATATGTTGCTGCTCCTGTGCCGCCATCTTGGTTCTGCCCCCCACTATGCTTCTCTTATATAGACAAAACTTTCATGAACCTTTTTGGTTGTTAAATCACACTACTGAACTATTGAACTTTCAATTCAATAACACTCATCCCAGATCATTTTTTAGACTTCCCTCTCAAGACCCTGATGCTTCAGACTTTCTCTACTATGTTACAGCAATGTTGTACACTCTGTCTCTGTGACTCTTTTCTCTGATTGATTGGTTCCTTCCAGAACCTCCATTGTAAAGAAAGCATCTACTCTCTTGGCTCCACTCCTGACTGAACTTTCTCATCCTTCCCCACTCTTGCCATGGGTTAATACTTTCTCTCTTCTAAATTCACCTGCTTTTATGTGTCTTCTCCCATTAGAATGTAAGCTCCTTGGGGGCAGGGACTGTCTTTCTTTTTGCTTGTATTTTTATCCCCAGTTCTTGGTACAGTGTCTAGCACTTAGTGTCTAAGTGTCTAGCACTTAGAGCTTAATAAATGTTGACTTAACTAGATAAACTGTGTTGAGCCAAGAGACAGAGGACCTGTTCCAACTCTTTCTCTCTTGGGTCCTCTCTTTTTATCAACTGCATCTTTATCACCTAGGTCAGGGGTGGGGAACCTGCAGCCTCCAGGCCACATGTGTCCCTCTAACTCAGCGGTTCTCAACCTGTGGGTCGTGACCCTTTTGGGGGTCGAACAACCCTTTCACAGGGGTCACAGGGGTCGCCTAAGACCATCAGAAAACACATATTTCCAATGGTCTTAGGAACTGAGACACCGCTCCTCTATCCGTCTCCAGGCGGGTCTGCCCATGTGCAGATATGCCCACAAACATTAAAGGGTCGTGGCATTAGGAAGGTTGAGAACCACTGCTCTAACTCCTTAAGTATGGCCCTTTGACTGAATCCAAACTTCAAATTTATATATGTAAATGTATGTGTGTATGTGTATACACACACACATATACACATATATAGTGTTCAAGGAAGATTAGTATTTCTGGTGTGAGGGCTTGCTGCATCCCTTTCAGGGCTGTTCATCTACCTTTGGTGTCCACCTATCACCCAACTCTCACCTGTGGCTCCAAGATGCTGTAGTATGCTCAATGGCCACACCCTGGTCTCAGTAGATGGGCTAAACCAGGTTGAGGGTAGTAACAGGCCTCAAATCCATCAGTGAGTTAAGGGGTTATCTAGCCCAAGCATGTGAAGACTTCATCTATAGGAATGAGCAGATGAGAACAATTTGTTCAAACAACCATGAAAGTGGATCAAGCAGGCGCTGTGGAGTGCTTAAAGCTTGGTCAGACATTAAATATGCTAAGGTCATCCATTGCATCCTGGGTCATTGCCAGTTGTCTTGACTTTTGTCTTGCCACTAGACTTTGATGACTTTGGAAGAGGGACTGAGGCTCATGACTTTGTGCAACTTTTTCTCACTTAAATCCAATTCACACATGAGTCAAGACATCTCCTGTGATGTCATTGGTCCTCTTTGAAGATGAAGGACAAACAACATACCCCCCCTCCCTGCAAATATCAGAGCTGAAAGGGCCAATTAATATGAAGCATATGATGTTATGAATGATAGATTCAAACCTCTCACCTCACAGATAGGGTGCCTGAAGGCTAGAGGGAGGAAATGACTTATCCAAGGTCACAAAATAAGAAAGTAGAAGGGATAAGATTAGGATCCAGGCCTCTTGACTCCCAGACCTAGTATATTCTCCTTCCTTTCTCTATTTTCCTATCTCTCATATGCACAACATAGTTATTCCCTACACGTCTGGAACTGGGCCCTTTGTGATTAAGCTGCCTCAAGGCATAAAACTCAAATTGATATGTTCACTAAGTATGTAAACCAAAACAAAACAGCAGCAGCAAGCAGAGTTATGAAAATAGGCCCAATCTGCCAGCTCTGGTTTGGTCCAGTATTCAGGACTGAGGAGGTAAGGGTTTTTATTAATACAAAATCTGGCCCTAGCACTGGGCATCCAAGGGAGTTTTTTGACTTTTCTAAGAGTTCATATTATGTTACTGCACTGTGAAGAACCTTTCAGGGACTCTCTGCTGTCTGTAGGATAGAATAGAGATTACAAGTCCTGGCATTCAAGGCTCTCTGCCATGTGGCTCCATCTTGCCTTTCCAGTCTTATAGTTTGCTACCTTCCTTCACATACTGGGTATCCTAGCCAGTCAGGACTATTCAGTATTCCTAATCTTGTTCTGTCAGTGCCTCACCTTATGTACTCACTAGGATGCTTTCATGCCTGGAATGCATTCCCTTCTCATCTCTGTTTACTGAAATCCTTCTCTTCTTTCAAGATCCAGTTAGAGTGGTGCTGCCTAGATATTGTTGTTCAGTGGAATAGGTGAGGGCTGCTTCTAAAGTAAGAGGACCTGGGTTCAAATCCCAGCTCTGCCACTTACTGTGTGTGGGACCTTGGGTAAGACATTTAACATCTCTGAGTTTCAGTTTCCTCATCTGTAAAAGGAAGGAGTTTGACTAGCTTATTTCCAAGATCCTTTTTGGTCCTAATTCTATGGTCCTGTGATTTTTCTCTGCAATCTTCCCTGATTATCCCAGTGGAAAGTGTTGTCTTCCTTCCTGAGATTTCCTTTGGCTCTCCCCACTAATGTTAATGGAAGTTGAAGATCTTCCCTGCCCATTAATAGGCCTCAGGTAGAGCCCAACAAGAGAAGCTTGATTAGGGAAGGCTTGTTTTTCAGGAAGGCACACACCTTTTGTTACTTTGTAATTAGGCAGTGGGTCACGAGGGCTGTGATGCCCTCTGACTCTGAAGAAGTGTGTGTGTGTGTGTGTGTGTGTGTGTGTATGCACACACACACACACAAACACACACACATATATATATATACAAGTGTATATATATACACACACATACATACATATACGCACACACAAACACACACATATATACAAGTGTGTATATATACACACACACACATACATACATACACACACACACACACACATACTCAGAAGATAGTATTTTGCTTTGAGTCTTACTTATGGGAAGAGTGTTCCAGTGATTTGGCCAGATGAGACTCTGGGTAGCTGTTAAAGAGCCTCCTGGCTTTGAAAATGCAGGTGTTGGTTCTTCTCTCTCTGGTAACTAACTATGTATGTATATGATGGTCAGATAGCTTGAAGCCCTGTCTGTTGGTCTGTTGAATTTTATTATTTTCTCTGTCTGTATTTTTTGTCTGTTTGTGATTTCTTTTTGTATTTTCCTTCAATCAATCCTTGTATTGCATGGATTTGCCACTATTACTTATAGAATCTCTGTATCTGGGAAAAGGAGGGGCTAAGGCTTACCTTGGGAGTGGTCTTCCAAGAAGGAGCCCTGGAACACTGAAATTTCTTTGCTATGGAAGGATTGTTAGGGGTTGGGTATAGAATGGGACAAGAGTAAGGAGAAATTATTCCTCAGGATGAGGGTGAGGAGGAGTTTACCAAGGTATGGCCATGGTAGTGTGTTTGGGGACTGGGAAGAAATCCCCCAGTTGTCAGTCTCTAGTACCCTTGGGCAAAGCCTGTCCTAGTTAAAGCTTTGGTATGAATCAGTCTCCAAAGATTGATCATTCTTGGGGGAAGTGATCAGATCGAGTTTCTGGGAATCAGTCTTGATCTAACAATGAGGTGATGGGGACATTCAGCAAATTGAGGTCTGAGCATCTAGCCTTATCTATTCCTTTACAGTAGGGATAAGGAGACATGGCAAGGTTCATTAAAGTCCCAAAGCCCTCTCTCATCTGCTCTGTAGTTGGTGTCAGGGGATGTGGGTTTTGATAGATAAATAGAGAAAGTGGTAGATAGAGAAAATGTCAATAATAATTTGACATTTATTAAATGTTTACTATGTGCCAGAAATTGTATTAGGATCTAGAAATACAAATACAAGAAAATAAAATGGTCCCTACCCTTAAGGTGCTTACCTTGTAATGGGGACTACAATACAAAAGGGGAACCAGAAAGAGAATGGATGGGGGTGTACATGGGGCTAGAGAGGCTGCTGAGGAAGAGAAGTTTAGAGAGTGAATGGAGTCACTGGGGTTTTTCTTTAAATGGTAGTCTGGGTGCGATGTGACTGGTGATGAGGATGAGAAGAGAGATTGGGGAACGAATGGGGCCTTAAGTGAAGTGAAGCATGGTTGGCTGGAGCTCTTCCTGAAACGATGGTTTTAATGCAGCCTCTGCCACTGGCTTGGTATGTGACAGTGAGTAAATTATACCAGCGACTTAAGCTTTAGTTCCTCTAAGCAAATCTCATCAGCTACTTTAGCCTGAGTTTCCCCTACGGCTCTGAAGGGCATGGTTTCCAAAACTCCTATCTAGCTCTGACAAACCATGTGCCAGCCTCATCTTCCAGAAGAGACCTGCTGCTCCAACCTCCACCCTTGTTTCTGATGCTAATGGCTTCATTTTAAGGACATATTAGAGAGGAGGAAACTGAGGCTCTGTAAAGGGAATTGACTTGACTGAGGTCATACTTTGGCTGATTGTTGGCAGAGCCAGGATTGAACCTTGGTCTTTAGACCCCAGACTCGGGCTCTTTTGTCTTCACCATTGTAGGTCTCAATCAGCTGGTCTCAAGTTTCAAGGCAGGTTCTAGTTAGCATCTGGTTGAAATTTACTCCATTTTTCAGCCTGTAAGTCATGAGTAAAGAACATCAGGTTTCCTTTTCTAACAATGGTAATAATAATAATAATAACTGGCATTTAAGGTTTGCAAAGTACTTTACATATTACCTCATTTGTTCCTCACAACCACCCTGAGAGGTAGGACCCATTATTATCCTCATTTCACAAATGGGAAAACCGAGGCTGACAGAGGCTGAGTGACTTGCCCAGAGTTCAACAGGTAGCAAGTGTCTGAGGCCCCAAGTCCAATGTGCTATCCACCACACTGTCTAGCTTGAATTTATTATAGGCTCAGCAGGGGAAATTTCTCTCCTCAGTTCCATTTGTGTAAGTGTCTACAAGTGGTAGATTGGCCATTTCTTAGCATGTTGTTCTTTTCTCTCTCTCACTCCACTTGTTTCCATCCTTGATTCCGTATCTCTTCCGCACTTACAATTTCAGTGAATTTCTCTATGGTCTCTGTGGCTCACAGCATGCTGGAGCTGAAAGGGACCTGTCAGGGATCCTCTTGTACAGCCCCACCCTCATTTTGCAACAGAAGAGACTGAGACTCAGAGAGGTGGACATGGTCTGACTTAGGTCACACAACCAGTTAACTGGTGGAGCCTGGGCTAGAACTCAGACATCCTCCCTCTCACTGTAGCTCTCATTTAGTAGATATGTTCCTAGGTTTCCTGGGAAGAAACAGGCACAATAAATGTGAAATCACCCAGTCAGTTCCCTGGTGTATCTGGTTTCTACTAAGGGCCTGGGGAATGAAAATGATCAAAGGGATGACAGTCTCCTTGCTCACAGCCCAGAAATTGCTTTGCTCCCTGGGGCCAGTCCTCAGGGTGCTGGCTAAGTAGGGCATCCAGCTTGTGATAGGATGCTCAACACAGGGATCATCTGGGACAACAGAAACTACTTCTAGGCTACCAGGCCTCTGCCTACCCAGATGGTTCCAGATAGGTGGCAGCATGATGTAGTGGAAAGAATGCTGTACCTGGAGTCAGAATGACCTGTGTTCAACTCTTGGGTTCTGCTGCTTTCTACTTGTGTGACCTTGGACAAGTAATTTCCCCTCTCAAGGTCTCTGTGGTTCATTTTCACACCAGGTCTTACCAAGGGAACCTGAGCTTTTACTCTGCCAAGAGTTTTGAGTGCCCATAGCAGGGCTAAGCCTTCTTTACCAGGAGCCTCAGGACCCTAGCTAGGCTTTGGGCACAGGCTAAAGGGGAGAAATGAGAAAAAAAAAAGGTTTGAGTGGGGAGACAATGTGTTGTAGGGGAAATAGCTACAAACAGGGAGTCTAGTTCTAATCTTGGTCCTGTCACTAGCTCATTATGTAATCTTGGGCAAATCACTTACCTCTCTGGGCCTCAATTTCCTCATCTGTAAAATGAGTGGACTGTACTAGGTGACATTTAAGCTCCCTGCCAGTTCAAAAAGTTCCATGATTTGATTAAATTAAATTCACAATGAGGGTAATCTAGTAGGTGCTGTGGGAGATACAGACACAAAACCTGCCTTCATGGAGCTGGTAATCTAGCTGGTGGCTAATGACACAATATTACTTGAAAAGCACCTTGGAGAAGTACAAGCCAAGTACTTTGTAAGCTCAAGAGAAGAGAAGGTCTTTTATGAGTTGGGGAATCCTTCTGGGAAAGACTTCTTGGGAGAAGACAGATGGATCATCTAATAAATTCCCTTGTGGGAAGTAGTTTGATGTAGTGGAAAGAACACTGGGAACAGAGGTTTTAAGCTTAATCCCAGTTTTGCCACTTCTTAGCTTTGTGGAAGTTCCTTGTCCTCTCTGAGCTTCAGTTTCTTAATCTGTGAAATGAGAGAGTTTGATTAGCTAATGTCTGAGATCCCTTCCAACTGAAACATTCTATAATTTAAGAATATAAAGAACTTGGAGTAGTAACTGGTACTTATATAGGGCTTCAGAGTTTGCAAAAACACTTTATCTCATATGAAACACAGTGTTTTTGTGAGGTAGGTATGATAAATATTGTTATCTTCTTTTTATAGGTGGGGAAACTTGGGAAACTTATAGATTTTAAAAAAAGTGACTTGCCTTTGGTTACATAACTATTAAGTGTCAGAGATAGGATTTGAACCAGGGTTTTTCTAACTTGAAGTCAAGCACAGTAGCCACCACTCAGCACTTCTTTTTAAAAATAGTATTTTATTTTTTTCCAATTACATGTAAAGACAATTTTAAACATTTATTTAAAAAAAATTTTGAGTTCCAAATTTTTCTCCTTCTCTTCCTTAGCTCTTCCCTTCCCTAAGATGGTAAACAATTTGATATCGGTTATATATGTACAATCATATAAATCATATTTTTGTATTAGTCATATTGTGAAAAAAGAAACAGACCAAAAGAATAAAACCACAAAAAATAAAGTGAACATAGTATGCTTGGATCTGCATTCTGACTCCATCAGTTCTTTCTCTGGATGTGATCATGAGTCTTGGAATTGTCTTAGATCAGTGTATTGCTGAAAGGAGTTAAGTCATTCATAGTTGATCATTTCACAGTATTTATGTTACTGTGTACAATGTTCTCCTGGTCCTGCTCATTTCACTTTGCATCAGTTCATATAAGTCTTTCTAGGTTTTTCTGAAAGCTGCCTGCTCATCATTTTTCATAGCACAGCAGTTTTCTACTACAATCATATACCACAACTTGTTCAGCCATTTTCCAATTGACAGGCATCTTCTCAATTTCCAATTCTTGGCCACCACAAAAAGAGCTGATATAAGTATTTTTACACATGTAGGTCCTTTTCCTTTTTCTATGATCTCTTTGGGATACAGACCTAGTAATGGTATTACTTCAGCCCTTCTTTTTGGTGAGTTAGGTTAAGGCTAGAAGGGACCTTAAAATATAGAATATATAATGTCAAAGGAAGGGACTTTGGTTCATCTCCTCCTCCCTCCTTATTTTATAGAGGAGATGACTGAGAACCAGAAAAAGGAAGTATAACTTATTCTAGATGGTGAGTGCTATAATGGGAGACAGCGAAGGGAAGGGAGGAACAGAAAAAGGAAGGATGAGAAGAGGGAGTGAGAGGACCACTAACTGGTGTCATTGATGGTCCTGATGTTGACTAATGAAGATGAGGCCTCAGAAAGCTAGTTTAAAACCCTTCCTCTTCTGAGTACCCATGGGTACTCATGTGACCAAGGGCCAGCTAATCTTGAAACTAAGTGTGTGTGCCAAGGTCTAAATAAAAAAAAAATTAAGCATTAAACTGTCGTTTAATCAAAGAGCAAAAAATAAATACTCAATTAGACACTGCAGATTGCATATTAATTGCAGCTTGACCAAAATTGCAGCTACTTGAGTCCCCAGGGCCCTCCTAAGTCTCCTGGTCTCCCTGCTCAATTGGCTCTAGGCAAGCCTATCATAGCTTTCAACCAGACCAATATGGCAGAGGCTGCAATAGCAGCTAAGGTCAAAAGGAGATTTTAGAAGGGAAAAAATGCATCTGTCTATCTCAGTCTCTGCTTTCTTGAAACTGGAAGATTAGAAACCCAGACTGCCCGCACTGGAAGATTATTTTAGAGACCATCTAGTCCAATACAAGAGAAAACTGAGGACTGCAGAAAGGGAGTTGCTCTGGGTTGGGAGTTGGACCCTAGGTTTCCTGAGGCTCATTTCAGGGCTTACTCCTAGCAAAGGCATGAAAGAAATTGTGACTTGATAGGGCTGGAGGTGGGATTGTTTCCAGCCTTTAATTTTCCCTCTCTCAACCTCTCTTTGTTATTGCAGAATGAAAGTCATTGCACTAATCTGGAGCCATTTGGATTCTTAGAGAAGGCAGCATGATGCAATGGAAAGGGCAGAAGGCAAGCTCTGGATGCGAATCTCAGTTCTGCCACATACTGCTTCTGTGACCTTGGACAACTTCCTTCTCACTTTCCTTATCGTGAAATGAAGTGGTTTAATTGGACGATCTCTAAAGTTGCTTCCAGCTCTGATAATTCCCAGTTGTGTTCTAATGTTCTTTCCAATTCAAAATTCCATGATCTTATGATTTTGGAATCTTTTTTTTTCCCCTCTCAGCTTTCTGGTCTCACTGACAATTTCACATGGAAGCAATTCTGCTGAAATCCATGTAGACAGATGGTGGTCCCCTCTGCTCTCCAGCTTTCCTGTCACTATCTCCCCAGGCTTCTGGTGAATGATACCATGGTAACCTGCTAAACTGTGCCAGATGAAAGGGAAGTGGGAAATGCAAGCCCTCTAGATTCCTATAGCTCAGCCCCTTGGCTTAGGAGTTTGCTTTGGGAACAGTTAGCCTAGGACCTCTCACATCCCCTTCCTAAAGGGGAAGGTTCCTTGGAGACAATGCTTTAGGTTGTGAAGACTCTAGGCCAATAGCCAGGAATCACTGGGTGGATACAAAAGAAAGGTTGGTTGGGGAGGAATAACAATAATCATAGCTTACATTGATGTAGGACTTTCTGGCTACAAAATGCTTTTTTAATACCATCTCGTATGGTTTTCATAGCATCCCAGGGATAGTGCAAATAATCCTTGTATCAAAGGTTCCCTCCAAACAGTAAGGGCCCAGGCAGGCGGACTTAGGCAGCTAGGTGATACAGTAGACAGAATGCCAAGCCTGGAGTCAGGAAGACTCCTCTTCATGAGTTCAAATCTGGTCTCAGACACTTACTAGCTGTGTAACCCTGGGCAAGTCACTTAACCCTGTTTGCCTTAGTTCCTCATCTGTAAAATGAGCTGGAGAAGGAAATGGCAAATCACTCCAGTACCTTTGTCAAGAAAACCCCAAATGGGATCATGGAGAGTCAGACATGACTGAAAAATGAGTTGACAACAACAACAACAAAAAGACTCAGGAGGGGAGAACCTCCTTCTTTTTCTACCTCATTTGTCCATGTCTAGATAATCAGGGAATTTGAGAAATTCATATAACCCCAGGAAATGTAATCACCAACTTCCCTTGGTTCTCAAGCTGGGGTGGGGAACTTGTGACCTTGAGGCCACATGTGGCCTTCTAGGTCCTTGGGAGCTGCCTTCTGACTGAGTCCAAGCTTTACAGAACAAATCCTTTTATTAAGTGGATTTGTTCTGTGAAGTTTGGATTCAGTCAAAGGGCCACACTTGAGGACCTAGAGGGCTGCAGGTTTCTCACCCCTGAAGTATGAAAAGTTAATTGTACATCAGGGAGAACAAATTAGTCAAACTGGAGTTACTAGAAAATTGCCATACCAGGGATGTAACTCTTCCTTGAGTGTTTATTAGTCTCAGGGCTCCCACCGTACATACCTCCTCTTAAGCCTGGCATGTTCTCTCTTGTGGCTAGGTTGCAGCTTCTGTTACTCAGCCTGCACTTCTCAAAAGCTTCGAGCAGTTTGCACCCAACAGCCTTGAGTATTTGCTCAGCCAGGTGTCAGAGGCTTGTCTCTGCTGCTTCTGGTGGGACTCCCATTGTCCTCTCCAGCTGATCTCTACTAGGTGATGTCTCAGTCACCTTGTCCCAATAGGAGATACTTTCCCTCTGAGGAAGAGAGGGGAATGCCACCAGAGTGTCTTTGTCTGAGTCAGGAACTTGGAGACATTTTTCTCTGCCCTGGCACAGGACCCACAAGAAGAGTACTCTGTGTCTTCCCTAAGAACTGAAGTTCCACATGTCTCATCTCCTAGAATGTACCCAACGAGGAGGAACACCATACTTTTAAGTTCCAGATTCCACACCATCCTCCTGGTGAACTTTTTCCTCTTCTCTTCTACTACTCCTTGCCTCTTATGACCTAGGGACAAGGGGGAAAAGTCAGCCAATTTTGGGTGCTTTACCTTATATCTGGTGGGAGGAATGGGTGGGTAAAGTTGAGGATCTTCTTACCCGTTCCAACCTCCCCCTCTCCCACAGTTGGAGGAGACCTAACCATTTCTGCTATACCAAGATCACTATCCCATTAGACAAAGGATGGAAATGGGACCAAGAGGAAAGGTAGCTGCTTAGGTTCACATTTCTGATAAGGGGCTCATCTGGAGCTCAGACTCCATTCTCCTGGCATGGCTCTTTCCACTATATCAGCATGAAGCAAAGGGATCATACCTTTGTCCTCTTAGATTACCCAGCTCCTTTTACGTGTTAGCTTATCACCTTTCTTTGAAAACTTTTCCTGATTCTCCAGTTATTAGTACTTTTCCCTCAGAAGAATCATTGTGTACTATTTACTTTGCATATTATAATGTTAATGGGATAATAAGATCTTCCCCACCCATTAATAAACCTCACATGGAGTCCATTGGGGGAGGAACTTGCTTAAAGAGAAGTTTGCTTTGGGAAGGCTTGATTGTAGGAAGGATTTCACACCTTTTGGTACTAACCTAATTAGTCACTGAGTCAGGAGAGTTGTGATGCCTTCTGACTCTGAGAAGTATATATATACTCTGAGTTGGTATTTCACTTTGGGGGCTTGCTTATGAGAAGGATCTTGTGATTCCCTCTGAGTAGCCAGCCATATTTTGTTCAGAGCTTCCTGACTGCTCAGATATAAAGGCTCTCTCGATCCACTGGTGTATATAAAGTGTATAGTAATATTGCTTTGATTCAGGCGGTCAGAGCCCTGTCTGTTGGTCTTTATGCCAATTTCTCTGCTTGTATTTTCTCTGAAGTTCAGGGTGCTGACCTTTTCCCTGAACTAGTGAATATAATTAAAGTAGATTATTGACCCCTTAAAAGTTGCTTTCCTTTTAGAAAAGTAGACCCAAGAACCCAGGCCATCTTGGGTATGCTAGGGTGCTTGCCATTACATATATATAGTATATTTACTTATAGACAGCTAGATGGTACAGTGGGTAGAAAGAGCACTGGACCTGGAGTCGGGAAGACCTGAATTAAAAACTAGCCTCAAATACTTCCTAGTCACTTAAAGAAGTCACTTAACCTCTGTTTGTCTTAGTTTTCTGATCTGTAAAATGGGGATAATAATAGCACCTACCTCCAACCATTAGTGAGGATAAAATGAGATATTTGTAAAACCCTTTGTGAATCTTAAAACATATATAAATGTCAGTTATTCTTGTTCTTGTTATTATTATTTCTCTCCAATGAGACACAGAGTGGTAGGATGAGAGGCAGTGATGAGAGATTGAGAACTGACCTCAGAGCTGGAAGACCCGGGTTCAAGTCCTGTCTCTGACATATACTGGCTATGTGACCCTGGAGAAGTCACTTAACATTTCAGTGTTCCATACAACTAAGATTCTAAGTTTTAGAGAAAGTGCCAACCTGCATTGGTAGGGGGAGCTTCCTTAACTGAGAATTCCCTATATCAGTGAAATCACAGGCCTAGTCTCTATTCCCTAATTATCTGTGAACATATTATATCTTCCTTAGCCCCAATCAAACATAAGCTCCACGAGGAGACGGACTGCATTGGTATTCACAGTGCTGACACATGGATAATGCTTGAGAAATGCTTGTTGACTGGTTGATTGACAGCTTTCAGAATTGAGGGTCACCTCTATGCCTGGCCAAAACATCAGAGGAGGATGCTGGTGGAGGCCTGAATGTGCACTGTTTTTCTCATTGACTAAGGAGGGAGCAGAGTTTCTGAGGGGTCACAAGACTTGCCTGAGATCACAGAGTTACTGAGTGCCTGAGCCATGGGTCTAACCCAGGTCTTCTGATTTCACGTCCAGTTGTTACTCCATTGTGCTGCATTATTGGTGACATTAGAGTTTATGGGGCCCAGATTAGAGTTTTCTTCAGTCTAGCTCTTGA
Source organism: Pseudochirops cupreus (assembly GCA_028627135.1). Taxonomy (NCBI): domain Eukaryota; kingdom Metazoa; phylum Chordata; class Mammalia; order Diprotodontia; family Pseudocheiridae; genus Pseudochirops; species Pseudochirops cupreus. The sequence goes on from CM053581.1 coordinate 284,681,039, forward strand.
TTTACCTGTGCAGACCCAAATGACCAATCTCAGACTCATTTATTTTGAAAAAATCAGTTTCCATCTAGCTATTCATTTCTAACATTCATTTTTTAAAAATTTGAGTTCCTGGGGGATGGCTAGGTGGTACAGTGAATAGAGCACCGTCTCTGGAGTCAGGAGGACCTGAGTTCAAATTTGGCCTCAGACACTTAACACAAAAAACTAGCCATGTGACCGTGGGCAAGTCACTTAACCCCAGTTGCCCTACCTTCTCCCCTCAAAAAAAATTGAGTTCCAAATGATCTACTTCCCTGCAGCCCCTTCCTTATTCATTGAGAAAGAAAGTGCTATGATACCCATTATACATGGAAAATCATGTAAAACATATTTCCATATTAGACATGTTGCAAAAAAAAATAAAGAAAATAGGAAAAGTACAATTTAATCTGTACTTGTAGTTTACCAGTTCTCTCTCTGGAGATGGATAGCATTTTCCATCGTGGGGCCTTTGGAATTGTCAGACCCATTTTAGAATGACTGGACTTTAACCCTTTAGGGATGAAGTCAGGCTTTTCTTATTACCGTGATTGAGATTGGGCTCACAGAATTCTAGAGCAGGAAGGGACCCCAGACATCATCTAATCTTGCTTCTCACCTGATTCAGGAATCTCATTTGTGGTACACCAAACAGGGAGTCGTCCTGTTTCTGTTTGAATACTTCCAATGATGGGGAGCTCACTATCTTTGGAAATAGAAGCCTGTTTTGTTTTCAGATAGAGAAGTAGTCAGTGAGTCACCAGCCATGGGCAGAGTTCTCTGTTCTAATAGTAGAGGAGAACTAATCTGCCATCTCTTGGAGAATGGTGCACCATAAGCCTGGAAAGGGGTTAATCTGCTCCCAAAGAAGGCTTTGAAAGATCCAAGAAACTTGGAGCTTTGAAACATTCATTTTTTTTCTTTTTACTTCAAGGCTTTTTTTTTCTTCTTTTAAAATTTCATCAGCTTGGGACAACCTGGCAGCTCTCAACAAAGCACATACGGAAAACCTCCATAAGATTTTGCCAATAATAGATACTATCGGGGACAGGGTGACTTTGATTGAATACCTTCTGTTGCCTTCAGGATACTCTCCTGGATTGGGCTTCTGGTACTATGATGAGATGGCTGGATACTCTTGGACATACAGCAGCCCTCTCTGTGTCTCTCTCCCCCCCCCCCCCCCCCTTCTCCCAGCCTCCCAGATGGTTCTGTCATTTGCTTTGACATCTCAGGAACAACCTGCTCACAAAGCACCTGGAGAGGCTTCATTCAGGAAGTGTGTATAAAATCTCTGAAGGAAGCAGAATCCTTCCAGTTTAGTCATGCTATAAGGAATCAAAGACACTAGGGGATGAGACTTAAAAGGGTTATATGATAATATCTTCAGGTATCTGAAGGACTACCATGTAGTGCTGAGGGGTCTGGACTATTGGCCCCTGAAGTCTCCCTGCCCTCATTTTGTGATCCTGTGGTCTAATGATTAGATTGACTCTTCATGGCCCCAGAAGATAGAGCTTGGAGTCCTGGGTAGAAGTTGCAGAAAGGCAGATTTTGATTCAAAAAGAAAGACCCTCCAAAGCAACCACAGCTGTCCGACAATGGAATAGGGTCCTTTTGGAGGTAGTGAACTCCTCTTCCCTAGAGGGGGAAGGGAGGGTGCTCTTATGTAAAGGCCAGTGACCAGGCAAAGAGAGAAAGGAAGGCTAGGGAATAGGGAACAGCATCAGAAAAGGCTCCTTTCAGTTCAGACGTCTAATGTTCTAAGATCCTTGTTAGCTCTGACATTTATGCTTATGTTCTGGCTAATAATACACTTTTAGGCTTTGAGATTTTGTGTTTTAAGGTCCCTCCCAGGTCTGACACTCTGTGTCCTATGTTCTAAAGTCCTTCCCAGCTCTGCCAGTCCTCTGAGTTCTGAGGTCCTTTCTAACACTGACGTTTTTAGTTCTCTGTTCCAAGATCACATCTCGTTCTTCGTTCTGAGTTCTTAAAGACCACTCCAGCTCTGGGATTCTAGGATTCTATGAAAAGATGTGTGAACACCAGGTGAGAAACTAGAGAGGAGGAAGAAAGGACATTTAGCAAATCCAATTGGAAACGAATTGCATTTCATGGATGTTTAAGTGGGCACCTGGCAACTGCCTCTTCTCACCAAATGAGTGGGATGATGCTTTGCTGTGGGTGATGGTTTTATTTTCTTGAAGCTTTGCAATAAGAGCAAAACAACCTGTCTTAGAAGTAAAATTCAAGTCCCCTTCTTCTTTTTAACTCCAAAGACATGGTAGGGCCTTATATGTCTTGCCTCTGCCTCTCTTGGCATGTAAGAAGCCATTCACAACTTCAGGCTTCCCACAGGGTTACAGAGATTCCCTAGTGCTTTTTGGACCCTTGGGCAGTGACAGGATCATAATTTTTAATAGAATCTTAGAGCTGTAGAATATCAGCATAGGAATAAACCTTAGAATATATACTATCATAGCTGAGGATAGGTGGGAGAACCTTAGAATATAGAATATAGGCTGTTAGAACAAGAAGTGAACTTAGAAATTATTTCATTGAACCAGCTTATTTTACACATAGGGAAACTGAGGCTCATAGAGTTGTAGTGATATCCTCAAGGTCACGAAGTCAGCCAGTGGCAAATCCAAGACTAGAGCTCTGGTCTCCTGACTCCCACTCTAAGGGTTTTTCCTTTACACCATGCTTTGCTCTGAAGTTTTCTACCTGGATGACATACTCAGTGTCTCTGGGAGAAATATTGCTTGGTAGAAAACCACATTTCCACTCTAGGGAGAGAGGCCTATGACTCCAAGAAAAGACATCAATTATATTTCCATCAGTCATGAGGATGTTAGAGCCAGAAGGAGCCTTAGAGATCGCTCAGTATGAGAGAGCTAAGGAAATGGCCTCCCTAAAGTCACCAGTAGCTTGTGGCAGTGGCCAGACTCCCAGGCTTCCCCAGTAGCAGGGCTACCTTCCTCTTTAGAGGTGGCATTCTTGCAGGGCTGGGAATGTCACGAAAGGGCTTTGTTCTCTTCTCCACAGTTCTTGGCTCAGTTCTGGCAAGGGGGTGGGAAGAATGAGAGGATGTGCTTCAGTTACTGTTGAGAGATTTTTTTTTTATTCATGTATTCAATTTGTGCAGCATCTTCCTCCTGAAGAGCTCCAGGCATGGAGCAAAGGACTCTGACCAGTCAACAGCAAACATTCTTCAGAAGCTACAGGAAGAGTCATGAGCAGTAGAGGCAGGAGGAGCATAAGGGAAGGGAAGAGGAAGGGAAAAGAAAAAAAAAACCCAGAGAGATTACTGAGAATTATGCTAGCGACAACTATAATAAGAACTCACCTTTACATTATGTTTTCTTCCACTGATGTCAAGTGATGCAGTGCAAAGAGTGCAGGGTTTGGAGTCAGAGAACCTGGATTTGAATCCTGGCTCTGCCATTCATGGCCTGTGTGATCTTGGCCAAGTCATGTTACTTCTCTAGGAATCTGTTTCCTCATCTTCAATATTAAGGAGTTGGACTAGAAAACCAGTGTAAAGTTCTTTCTAGCTCTGCCCTTATCTTCCTCTTTGCCTCTTTATAGTATGAAAGTATAATAGCATTCCCTGTAACCTGGGAAATTCCAAGCAGAAGACTTCAAATAGATACTGGAAGACTTGGCATTTGCCAGTACAGAGGCCCATCACCAGGAAGCTGGCCACCAGGGGATGACTTTCTTTTTGGTCACAGCCACTCATGAAGATTGCTAATTGAGGGGAAGAGGAGGTTGTGATCGGCATCAGGTGGTGGAAGTCCTCACTGATGAAACCACAGATCGATGAGGTCTTACAGTAGGAAATGACTGAGAGTTTCCAGAGAGTTCTACTATTTCAATGAGCTCTATTATTTCACTTGATCCTCATATTAACTGTGAAGTGAGCAGTACAATTATTATAATTCTCATTTTACAGAGGAGGAAACTGAGGCACAGAGAGGGAAATGATTTGAACAAGGTCACACAGTAAGTGGCAGAAAGGAGGGTTAGCCTGATGAGCCTTGACGCTTTTTAGTCCAAGGCTTTTCCCCTCAGGGATGGGATTTTTCTTAGGGAAAAGAAGGATAGGGAGAAAGAGAGATGGAAAACTCTGCTGGTAATTAGTCAATTAAACCAGATTCTCATCTTTGGTCTTTCTTGGGTTATTTCATCTCTAGCCTGATAGTCGCTTTCTTATCCCCCTCCAAATGGGATGCAGCGAAATTCCCAGAAAACCTCAGTTTCCTGCCTAGTAGGTGTTGGGCACTGGATGGGTGGCTCTAGGTAAGGCCCATGACATAGTGGGCTGGGATTCAGGTGCTGAAAGGTTTCTGTCCCACCTTTGCCACTTCTCTGCTTTGTGTCCTTACATCCGTAAAATTAAGGCTCTGGATTAGATGACCCTTCAGCTCTGACACTCTATATTCTAAGTTCCCATTTCATTCTAGCATTCTCTCTTCTAAAGTTTCTTCTAGCTCCGAGATTCTTTGTTCTAAAGTTCTTTCCAGCTCTAACATTTTGTGTTCTCTTTTCCAATATAATTTCTAGCTTCGTTGTTCTATGCTCTGTGTTCTAAGGTTTCTTCCAGTTTTCTATAACATTCTTCCTCTCTCTGATTAACAGCTGCAATTTTATTCAGACCTAATAATGATGATAAACATTAGGATCTCCCTCTCTCTAGGTAGATGTATCAGGAAGTGCCCCCTCTAGTTTTATTGAAATGCAGAGCTCTGCTAGTACTGTAACGATTTGACCACCCAACAACTGAGTTGGGATAACTTCGTGATCTCGAATTTCTGGAACCTTAGGTGCCCTGTAGAGCTTTCTGTTCTATAGAAACAGAAAACAGAAATAGAAACAGTGTAGGGAAACCATTGAAGTTGCTTTTTTTTTTCTTGTCAAAATGAAGTTCAAAGTCAGGGATTTTTCTAGCAGGCAAATATGCATAATAAAGGTAGGACTTCTGGAACCAGGAAGAATGGAGGGCTTTCTTAACTGAGCTTTTGTTCTGACTTTGAGTTTCATTTGCATGCTAATCAACAAGGCTTTTGGGAGTAAGGTTCAATTCAGTACCCCAGCCTCTACACAACTTTTGTGTTGTTGTTATTGTTTTCAAAATAGGTTTTTGGGACACAAGTCTGGGACCATGGCTTTTGAATCAGTACCAAAGGACTTTCGTTGTTTAGTTGTTTTTCAGTTGTGTTAGACTCTTTTGTGACCCTATTTGGAGTTTTCTTGGCAAAGCTACTGCAGTGGTTTGTCACTTCCTTCTCCAGCTCATTTTGCAGATGAGGAAACTGAGGCAAACAGGTTTAAGTGATTTGGGCAGGGTCACAGATTTGTGACCTTAAGTGTCTGAGGCCAGATTTGAACTCAGGAAAATGAGTCTTTCATCTATGGTACTACTTAGGTGCCCTTGACAAAGGACTGTCAAAAGAATAGATTTAATTTTAACCTGGGACATTTGACTGGTTTTTGTTTTCTCTTCTGGCTAGGTGTGGTACATCACAATCTTGGCTAAACACTGAAGAAATTGTCAACCTACCATTTTCAGAGAGAGGTTTTTAAGTCACCAGATTTTGGTAAGTGGGAACAGAGAGTCAGAGATAACTCTGAAAAGCTGAAGCCCAGCAAATGACACTTGGATGAGACAGAGAGCAAAATGATGATGTTACCAGACATTGGTAGTTCTATAGACTAGAGGTGTAGGTTGTCCCAGCCACAGGTGTATCCATGTCACATATCTCTTCATGTATGCCTTTAATATTTTCCCTCTTCCAATGGTGGTGTGTAGGTGGTATATCCTCTGTGTATGTAGAGTGAAATGGTGGGCTCCTTATCATTTATATGCATTGTTTTTTGAGTGAATATCTTTCATTCTGAGCTAATATGTCCTTGGGTTGGCTGGCAAAAGCAAACACATTGGTGGGGGCTCATGGGCTATGTTTTTGAGTGGGTGCTGACCCACAGAGTGTCTCAAACCTAGCATAGCTTTTCTGGGGTCCTACAAATAAGGTTGTGCCCCAAATGCTACAAAAGCAAATCTCTTTATGTGGTGAATATTTAACCTAAAATGATAATTATGCAGAAACAGCTAAGAGTTTTTAGATTTTATTTTCCTTTCTACAAAAACCCTCAACCCCCTGTTCCGGAACACTGTCCCCCAAATCTGCATAAATTCCTTCTTAGCATCTCCCTAGCAACAGCTACAGCTCATCTCCAACAGTTTTGGCCCTGCTTCTACAGAGAGGGGCCCCATCCTCACAAGCTGCTTGGAGAAAGGGTCTCTTCCAAAATAGCACTTTTAAATAGCTAGTTTCTAAAGGGAAATTTAAACTCATTTAATCAGAGTAACTCACCCTGCTGGGTAACACACCCTACTGGGAGCTGAATGTTTCTTTACATCATATATAAAGCATTTATGAAATACTTATGATACGCTTTGCCCTAAGCAGAGTACTGGGAATATAAATAAATTTAAAAAAAAACAACGACCCCTTCCCTTTAAGGAACTTATGTTCTATTCAGGGTAGGGACATCCTTGGGGCAAAGGCTGTTGATGAGGAGGTAGAGAATTCCAGAGAGTAAGGAGTAGAGCCAGAGTGGAGCCCAGATAGCTCGGGCAGCGTTTTCTTATGAAATGGTGGTCCTAGCTAGGGATTTACCAATCAGTAGAGAAGGGGACATCTTTAGTTTGAGAGGCTGAATGAATCCTTAGGAAACAGAAATCAAAATGTCAGAGCTGGACAAGTTCTCAGAGGGTGGGAAGTTGGACTGGACACCTTCTATGTCCTTTCCAGTTCTGAGATTCTAGGAAAGGAGTAGGAGATTAAGCATTTTGAAGTCTTATCCTTTTTTTTTTTAAACCAAGCTCTTTCTTTCCACATGAATCGTCTTCGTTTGTGACTGCCTCTTATCCTTGAATACAGATTTGTCAAAACACCATCTGGCCCTTCCAAGGGGGATCCGCAGATTTTTGGCAAGGTTGTTTTGAATTGAACATTCCTGACGTAACAGGCAGGACTCCAAGGATGTCCCTAGCACTGAGAGCAGGTGACAGGTGCCTGCCTGGGCTCAGAGTGGGACTTGGAGACATGATTCCTTTCTTGGTTTGGCTATGATTAGGTAGGGATAGGACAAGGAAGAACTCTGCATAATAATAATAGTTCTTATTTCTACAACATTTTAAGGTTTACAAAATATTTTCCTCATAGCAGTGCTGTGAGGAAGGTAGTAAAAGAATAGTTATCCCCACTCCACAAATGAGGACATTGAAGCTCAGAGAGGACCTTGATCAAAGTCAAACCATTAGAATCAGGGTGAAGCCAGGACTCAAAGCCAGGTCTTCTGACTTCAATCCAGAGCTCTTTCCACTACATCACAGTTGCCTGGGAATCTCTTGTGGTAAGCTCATGTTTGCCTTAGCAATGGGCACCTGCTATAAAGGGAATTCCTGTTCAGGTATGGGTTGCAATAGGTAACCTCTCAGGTCCCTTCCAAGCCTAATAGCTGAGGATTCAATGATTCTATAGTAAGTTTCACAAATAGAAGCAAAGGATTGGCTTTTATCTCATTCAGAGGATAAAGCAGGATAAAAATGAAATTGGGAGAAGGGCCTAATGGGCTGTTGGAAAAGCCCTGGAAAATTAAAGGAGCTTTTTTTTTTTATCAGTTTGGAATCCATTCCCCATAATGACTTTATTCTAAAGTCTAATCTCAATACACATTATAGTTTCCTTGTTCAAGAGGTTTTATCTCATTGAATAGCCTATCCAGCTTTTCTTAAGTTCCTGTTCTTAGATAGCATGTGACATCCCATCCTTCTTGCACGTGGGTTTACAGAAAAAACTACTCCAGATCTGAGGTGTTCTGTGGGTCAACACTCACTAAAAACCCATGGTGCACAAGCCCTCAACGTGTTTGCTTTTATGAGCCAAACATTTTCCAGTCATGTCTGATTCTTTGTGACCCCATTTGAGATTTTCTTAGCAAAAATGCTGGAATGGTGTGCCATTTCCTTTTCCGGCTCATTTTACAGATGAGGAAACTAAGGCAAACAGGGTTAGGTGATTTGCCCAGGGTAACACAACTAGTAAGAATCTGACACTGGATTTGAACTCAGGAAGAGGAATCTTTCTGACTCAGACCTGATGCTCTTATCTAGTGTGCCACCTACCTGCCCTAGCCAAACATTAATCAAAAGTAGAAGACATTAATCAAATGATAGAATAAAGTGATAAGAAAAGATCTCCCCTATTTATAGACTGAACACTCTTTTCCATAAATGAGAAAGGGCACACACATACAGAATATGTATAGCCAGGGAACACGCACAAAAGAGGTAGGAGTAAAGATGCATTCATGGCTGGGGTAACTTATATCAGTATTGCAGAGCTGCCTGTGCCTGCTGGTGAGGTCATTGTGCAGTTTTCTGCTAATGTGTTGTCTCTGCTCTCTACTAGCCACATCACCTCTGCTGCACCACCTCATATCTCTGCTCTGCCTATGACAGGCACCTTGACTTGTCTTGTAGTTTGCTTTTTGCTGCCACCTTCTAAGGTTCAGCTATTTAGGATCTTTGGGAATTTATTTTTATCTCTGCTACCACCTACCATCATGTAGTACCTAGAAAGCCTCTCCCTGATAAGGACATCTTTAGCTCTTTTAGTATATAACTATAAGACATCACTGCCAAAAAAAAAAGTCAGTAGAATGCCATGGGTAAATAAATGGTTCTGCTTTTGCTCGTCTTCCCCTCCCCCCGCTTCTGGTGCAGTTTCAAGGTCCTTTGTCCCAAAAATGATCTTATGGGATTAGAAGATTTTTTAAAACTTTTGATACCTGATTGTGATTTCTAAGTCCCATTTTTTTTGGACTCTGCCTCCATCCCCCAACCTACAGGAGCTGTGTTTCAGCTCAGATTATGGGACTGCCTTTGCTTTCCTTCTCCATTTCCATTCAAATAAAATAAGGGACAAGAACAAAAGCTAGGTGAAAAAGGAAGAATGTCAGATTGCCTGCTTTACATTTTTATGTTTATTACATACACTTGCCAGTAATTTTATGTTGGCTTTAGAACATTGTTCTAAAGCCCATTGTTCTTCTTATGGTTAGATTTTATGCATGATAGTGAATTAAGAAGCTTTTATTAAGTGCTTCTTATGTGGTACACACTGTGCTAAGCTCTGAATATATATATTATATACATATGAATATGAATATATGTATTTATGTATGCAATAAACAGTCCTTGTCCATAAGGAGTGGATGTTCTAATAGTGGAGGAGGCAATGTGTAAAAACTAGGTGTGTATACAATATATACAGAATAGATGGAAGGTAATCTGAAAAGGGAAGGCATTAGTAGTTGAGAGGATCAGGAAATGTCTCCTGAGGAAGATGGACTTTGAGCTGAATCTTACAGGAAGCCAAGAGGCAGAGGTGAGGTAAATGAGTATTTCAGGGATGGGGGACAGCTGGTACAAAGACTTGGGGACAAAAGATGGAATGACATTTGAAGAACTGCAAGTAGACCTGAAGAGCTGCATCATAGAGTTTGTGGGCAGGTAAGTGGTTCTATAGCGTTAGGCCTAGAGTCAGGAAGACTCATCTTCCTGAGTTCACATATAATCTCAGCAGAACCAGGACAACACTGCACACAGTAACCGCAACATTGTGTGATGATCAACTATTTTTGACTTAGCTCTTCTCAACAATACAATGATCCAAGACAATTCCAAAAGACTTATGATAGAAAATGCTATCCACACACAGAGAAAGAACTGATGGAGTCTGAATGCAGATCAAATCATACTATTTTCATTTTTTAAAATAGATTTTTCATTTCATTCTGTTTCTTCTTTTGTAACATGATTAATATGGAAATGTTTTACATGATTGCACATACATATTCTATATCAAATTGCTTACTGCCTTGTGATGGGGAAGAGGGAAGGAGGAAGAAAATTTAGAACTCAAAATTTTATTAAAATGAATCTTAAAATGATTTTTTTAACATGCAATTATGAAAAAATAAAATACCATTAAAAATAAATCTGGCCTCAGACACTTACTAGCTGTGTGACTCTGGGCAAGTTGCTTAACCCTGTTTGCCTTAGTTTCCTCATCTGTAAAATAAGCTGGAGGGGAAAATGGTAAACCACTCCAGTATCTTTGCCCAGAAAACTTCAAATGAGATCATGAAGAAGATGAACATGACTGAACAACAGAGTTTGTGAAAGGGAGTAAAGTATAGAGGGCTGGAATGGTAGTATGAAGGGGTCAAGTTTTAAATGCCAAATAGGGGCCTTGACATCTTAGAAATAATAGAGAATCACAGGAACTCACTGAGCAGGGGGATGACATGGTTAGACATAGAGTTTAGGAAAAAATCACCTTGATAGCTGAATGGAGGCTGGCTTAGAGTAGATTTGAGGCACGGAGACCAGTTGGAAGGCTATTTTAGGAGTATAGGTGAGAGGTTATGAGAGTATGAACTAGGGTTGTGGCTGTAAATAGAGAGAAGAGAACAAATCCTAGAATTGTTGTAAAGATTTGGCAACAGATTATTGCAGACAAGAATGAATGCAAAGAGACAAAGAACAGAGGCCTATGTTAAAGAGCCACATGTTGGCCCAGGTAGGGAAGTCCTGAAGCTTCTCTCCCCCAGAGGTTTACAGCATAAAATATCTGCCTCACTCAAACTATCCAAGCAGGAAAGAGGGGCCCAAATCTTCTGGTTAATACCCCTCCCCTCTTTTTAAGGGGGAGTAGGAACGCTTTCTCATAGAAAACTGTATTTTATTATTTTTACCTACTCTTTAAATAGTATTTTATTTTTTTCCCCGATTACATATCAAGAAAGTTTTTTAGCATTCATTTTTACAAGATTTTGAGTTCCAAGTTTTTCTCCCACCCTCCCCTCTTCTGAAAATGGTAGGCAGTTTGATATAGTTTACACATGTGTCATCATGTGAAACATATTTCCATATTTGTCACAGTTGTGGAAGAAGAAACAGATCAAAGAGGAAAAAAAAACCACTAGAAAGAATAAAGTGAAAAAAATATGCTTTGACTGTATTCAGAGTCCATCAGTTCTTTTTCTGGATATGGATAGCATTTTCCCTTGTGAGTCTTTTGTACTTGTCTTGGATCATTGTGTGGCTGAGAAGAGCAGAGTCATTCATAGTTGATCATCACACAATGTTGCTGATACCATGTATGGTGTTTTCCTGATTCTGCTCATTTTGCTTTACATCAATTTGTATAAGTCTTTCCAGGTTTTTCTGAAATCTGCCTGTTCATTTCTTACTACACAACAGTGTTTGATTATATTCATGTATCACAGCTCTTTCAACCATTTCCCAGTTGATGGGCATCTTCTCAGTTAATAATATTTTGCCACCATGAATAAGGCTGCTATGAATATTTTTGCACAGGTAGGTCCTTGTCTCTTTTTGATGATCTCTTTGGGATACAGACCTAGCAGTGGTATTGTTTGATCAAAGGACATACACAGTTTGGTTGCCCTTTGGGCATAGTTCCAAATTACTCTCCAGATTGATTGGATCATTTCACAACTCTACCAACAGTGCATCAGTCTCCCAGTTTTCCCACATCCTCTCCAAATTTATTGTTTCCCTTTTTTGTCATATTAGCCAATCTGATTGGTGTGAAGTGGTATTTTAGAGTTGTTTTAATTTGCATTTCTTTAATCAAAAATGATCTAGAGCACTTCTTTATATGGTTATCGGTATCTTTGATTTCTTTATCTGAAAACTGCCTGTTCATATTCTTTGACCATTTATCATTTGGGGAATGGCTTATTTTCTCATACATTTGACTCAGTTCTCTATATATTTGAGAAATGAGGTCTTTATCAGAGACGCTTTCTGTTAAGATTGTTTCCTAGCTTTCTGCTTTCCTTCTAATCTTAGTTGTATTAGGGTTTTGTTTGCACGAAAGCCTTTTAGTTTAATATAATCAAAATGATCTATTCTACATTTCATAATGCTTTCTATTTCTTGTTTGGTCATGAATTCTCCCCCTCTCTATAGATCTGACAGGTAGACTATTCTTTGTTCTTCTACTTTGATTGCCTATCGCCCACTCTCTTATCCTCCTCTCTATTGTAATAGTTTTTTTGAGTCTCTTCATGTAAGACAATTTATCCTATTCTATCCCTCCCTTCCTTCTGTATCCATTTTACTCTCTTCCTTATCCCTTAATTTTTTTTGTCATTCCCTCGAATTCACTTAACCTGTACTCTCTGCCTTTCTGTGTCTCTGTCTCTCTCTCTCTATTCCTTCTATCTATACTGTTAGGGATACAATTTTTAAGAATTACAAATATCATCTTCCATTGTAGGGATATAAACAGTTTAGCTCTATTGAATCCCTTATGTTTTCTTTGCCCCTTTTACCTGTTTATGCTTCTCTTGGGTTTTAATATTAGAGATCAATTTTTTTGTTTAGTTCTGTTCTTCTCTTTATTTTTTTATTTTTATTTTTTTTTTATATGAGATTCTTTATTAAATTTTTTTGAGTTACATCTTTTCTCCCCGTCTTTCCCCCGCCCACCACCCCAAAACAGCCAT
>CM053581.1:284694171-284720132 GCA_028627135.1 Pseudochirops cupreus
GTTGGGAGATCCATCCTGCCCTACCAAAAAGTGACATAGGAGAGAATAGACTGGGGGAGGGGGGAAACACTGGGATGGTTGTTTTGGGGTGGTGGGCGGGGGAAAGACGGGGAGAAAATATGTAACTCAAAAAAAAAAATTTTAGTAAAGTGGGAATGAGACCTTAAAAAAAAAATCATTTGACCCAATACCACTACTAAATCTGTACCCCAAAGAGGTCAAAGGAAAGGGGGAAAGACTTATATGTATAAATATATTGATAGTGGCTCTTTCAGTGGTGGCAAACAATTGGAAATTGAGGGAATACCCATAAATAGGGAATGGCTGAACAAGTTGTGGTATATGGTTGTGACGGGATACCATTGTGCTATAAGAAATGATGAGCAGGATACTTTAAGAAAAATCTGGGGTGACATATATGAATTGATTCACAACAAAGTGAGCAGAACCAGGATAACCTTGTATATAGAACAGCAATATTGTACAATGATCAACTGTGAATGATAGCTATTCTCAAAAATATGGTGATCCAAGACAGTTCCAAAGGATTTATGATGAAAAGTGCTATCCACCTCCACAGAAAGAACTGTTGGTGTCTGAATGCAGATTGAAGCATACTTTATTTACTTGGAAATGTTTTGCACAACTATACATGTATAATCTACATTAAATTGCTTGCCTTCTTAAGGATGAGGGAAGTAAGAGAGGGAGAAAATTTGGAACTCAAAATTTTTTAAATGAGTGTTAAAAATTGTTTGTTTACATGTAATTGAGAACAAAAATAAAATTTTAAGGCATATTAAAATGTGTCCTTCTAAAACACAAGAGGCAGCAGACGGAGCTAGACAGAAGGTAACCCAAAAGGCAGTTTCACTAGACAAGAATCAGAAAGTCTGATGGTGAAATAAGACCCTACAGTCAGATGCTGAGTTCCAAAGGTCCAGAAATTTACTTAATCCTGTTACCTATTGCCGATTACTAGTAAAGGAAAAGTGCAAATATCGTTTAGAGAGAATTAATCAACCTTGCTTGGTAAAATTGTTTAGGGAGCCCCTAGGGCAATCCCCAGTTAGCTAGTTAGCCCAGGTTCAAGGCTCTCTGTGAGCATACTTCCATTCAAAATTATAGTTCATGAGCTGCCCCCCCGCAATATAATTACTTTTTCTCTAGCCAACCAGAAGATACAATTAGTTCAAAGTAAAAAATAGCTAATGAAATAGCATAGTAAAAAAATTCACAATGGAAAATTTCTCTCCCAAACCCAGGATACACAAATGAAAGAAGAATTTACAGCTCCAGATGTGCAGGACCACCTATGTCTTTTGAAGATGTCATCATGCTGCTCTCAATGAGCCAGCTCCCTGATGGATGGAGCAGCTCTGCAGGGTACGTTGCTCCTTGGGTTCTTCTTGTCTTCCCTGGTCCCCACTGATTTCACGGCATAACCAGGAAACCCAGTCTTAGATCAGTATTGCTTTGGCAGCTGTTAGGTAGGTGCATGTTCTTTGCTGATCACTATTCCCTTTTACAGTCTTCTGAACTCACCTCTTCAAGGACACTGTAGCCTTCTCAGTCTGCTAGGGTATAGTGACCAGAACCTCTCCCTGATAAGAAAATACGAATATCTCTTTAGTCAAAGGCCAGGCACAAAGCTAACAAAAGCCAAGCAGAGGTTAAGCCTTTGCTTTTCCACTCCTATGTTTTGGCAGGAGATCAAAGCCTTGTGCTACGAATAACTAACTTATAGTTAGGTATTCTCAAGATCATCTCTGGCTTTACATGCAAATGAATTTGATACAAGACAAAAGGGAAACAAAGGCGACAAGGTTTGTTCCTATTTTTATTATGCAGGTGTGTCAGCATCAGAGTTTGGTTGATATTTTATTTGAGCCAGTGAAAAACCTCAGTCTCCCTATCCTTGCAACAGTTTATTCTTCTCAAACTCCTACTTCTATAATCCAGAATTTATTCTAGACATAAATATAGAGCATAGACTGTCTAAGCTGGAAGGAACCTTCAACATAAAAAGTATATATTCCTTGTGTAAGAGATTCTCATGACCAAAAGGGGTCTAGATACAATTATGGGATTGTAGTTCCCACTCAAGAAAAAAAGATAAATATATGTGTCCTGCTCACAGTTTACAAAGTTGAAGAAGAAATGCTGCATAAATTACGAGCAAAGTAGACAAACAAAATGGAATCCACAATAAACTCTAGGAAAATAATGAAACCCTCCAATGAGAAACTCTGTCTGAAAGATCTACACAGCATCTCTGTAATAATAGCTAATATCTATATAGAGCTTCCTATGTGCCAGGCACCATGCTAGGCACTTTCCAATTATTATCTCATTTGATCCTCATAACAACCCTAGGGGTAGGTGCTATTCTTATCCCCATTTTACAGATGAGGAAACTGAGATAGAGATTAAGTGACTTGCCCAGGATCACACATAGGATCAGGCACTTATGATCAGTCAGTCACACTTAGGTGACTCCCTGCCCTGCTCCCTTTTTCTGCCCTTCCTGCCAATCTCTGGTCTACTGGACAGTTCCTGTGGTTCCAGGGATTGCTTTCTGTTATGGCCGCTACTGAAGAGTTGTTGCTCTCCACATACCCCTCCTGCACTGCAGACATCCTCAGAGGGAGCAGCATCATTATACCCAGGTGTGGCCAAACCTTTCAACACAGTAATCTTTCTCTGTCATTTCTCCCAGCCTTTGCCACTGCAAAAGGGAAGGCCTCCATAGTTTTCTTTGTCTTACAGGAGACTTTGTTTCCCTGGATAAAATGTAAGCACCTTGGGGGCAAGAACTGCTTCATTTTGGTCTTTGAATTCTTCAGAGCCTGGCACAGTGTCTGGCATACAGCTGGTGTTCCATAAATGCTCATTTCTAGGTTGATTGCATTATAGCTACAATGATGAAAGGCTGCCTACTCTATGGGAAAGAGCACTAAACCTGGAGTCAAAGGGCAGAGTTTAAATCCAATTTCTGACATTTACTACTAGCTTTGCCACCTCTGTAACCTCTCCAGGCCCCAATTCTGTCATGCAAAATGAGGGGACTGGACTGGTCAGGAGTGTTAAACACACAGCCCCAAGCCCTCAAGTGCACTGCAACACTCCTGAGTGCCACCAGAACCAGATTAAAATGTAATTGGGAACACCTAACAAAATAAATTAAAATATGATAAAACATTTGTTGTGGCTGTTCGGTCCTATCTCACTCTTCAGGACCCCATTTGGGGCTTTCTTAACAGAGAAACTGGAGTGGTTTGCCATTTTCTTCACCAGTTCATTTTACAAATGGGGAAACTAAGGCAAAAAGGGTTGAATAACTGGCCCAGGTTAACACAGGTAGTGAGTGTCTGAGCCCAGATCTGAGCACAGGTCTTAGAAGCATTCAGTCCACTGCACCACCTAGCTGCCCCACGATGAAAAATAGATGATGTTTATTTGTGGTTTTCATCCATTTGTATTCAGTTTCATAACACTGGACTAGATTACTTTTAAGGTTCTTTCGAGGTTTAAGGTGCTATAATTTAAGAAGTCCAGATCAAAGACTCCCTTTTCACTAAACTAATACCCTTTCCTACTAATCATGCTTACCTCTGGCCTCACAAAAGCATACCTGGAAAGCAGAACTTTGACATTCTCGGTCTTTAAAAGAGTACCAGTCAAAAACTCTAGGTTTAGATATGGTCACCCTTCTTTCACCAATGCCTGAGTTCTCCTTACTTGTGTGGGAGCTGAAAAAGCACCTCAACTTGTCTTTAATTATCTCTCTGAAGTCCTAAGGGATCTCTCTATGGCAACAGGGTGGGGATTTTTCAAAATACCCAAGGTAAGGGGGTGGAGAGAGAAAACAGTATGCTCCTACTTTTCTCCAGCATGCATTCTGTCAGGGACATCACTTCAAAGAGGGGGAGGCCTCCATACTGACTATACATAGAATATGAGCGAGGGAAGCAACCAAATTTTTAATCCAACTCACTCCCTCAATTTTAAAAGGACCAGAGAAGGGCAGAACCTTGCCAAAGGTCACATGGCAATATGTCTAGGAGCCAGGGAACAAAAATGAAGGAATCAAAGATGTTTAATAATATCTAGTGCTTTATAGTTGGGAAATCCTTTTACATATATTAATTAGCTCATTTAAATATCATTAGCTCCTTGTACCATTAAACAGGTCAAGAGCCCAAGAAAAGAAAAAAGAAAATTGTCAGACTAGAATAACAGATCAGATTTTAGAAGATTAAATTTAAAAGAGATAAGTTTAAGTGCTTATACTTAACTTCAAAAAATCATCTGCACAATCAATGAACATTTTAAAATTTTTATTATCTACTTATTTTTAATGGGTTTTTAAAATTTGAGTTCCAAATTCTCTTTTTCCCTCCACAGAAGGTAAGCATTGTAATATCAGTTATGCATGTGAAATCACACAAAACACATGGCCACATTAGTCATGTTGCCAAAAAAAAAAAAAAGGCAAGAAAAATAAAGTGAAAAAAATGCTTCAATGTACTCTCATAGTTCATTAGTTATCTCTCTGGAGATAGATACTTCAATAAACATTTGTTAAGTACTCACTTTGTCCAAGCACTGTGCTACTCAAATACAAAGACCAAACAGAAATAGTCCCTTCACTGGAAGAGCTTCCATTCTATAAGTAGAAATGATAGATAGATAGATAGATAGATAGATAGATAGATAGATAGATAGACAGACAGACAGATGGAGACAGAGGTACAGACATAAATAATTTAGGTATTATTAATTTCCTATACTATAAAACAAATTAGATGAAGAGTCAGGATTAAAAAAGGCATTTACACTCTAGAATAATAGATCAAAAGGCATCTTTTTTTGGTAGGGGGAAGCACTAACAGCCATGAAAATCAAGAAAACTTCAAGCAGGAGGGGGTCCTTGCTCTGTAAGGAGGTAGGCTGAAGCAGTGACAGGTCTGCCTTCTAAGTTAATCCAATGGCACAGAGAAAAAAAGACATTGTGTCATGACTGAGGAAGAAGGTCTGTTTGGCTGGGCTATAGAGTACATGAAGGGGAGCTGTGCAGTAAATTTGGAAAGGTAAATTGAAGCCAAATTGTGAAGGACTTTAAATGTCAAACAAGAGTTTACATTTAATCTTGGAGGTAATAGGGAGCCAGGATGGAGTCCAGGTCTCCTAGCTTCCAGAGCAGAAAGTGATTGCTGAAGTTGTCCACTTCTCTTTGCCCCCCAATAGAATTTACATATTACCCATAATTCAGTGCCACTCTGACTTTCCAGGCAAACAATAGGTACTTTCAAAATGCCGTTCCTATGTTTCTACCTGAGGAGACCCTAAGGCTACCCTTCCCATTCCTTCTCTGTGGGAGGCAACCAAGTCCAAGTTATAGGATCTGGAGAGGGGATTGAGCTTCCATGGTCAGGGGAAGGAGGAGGTAAATGACCATGTCAAAGAGAGAGTAAGATCATGAATAAATAGAGGGCTGAATTGTGACAGGTCTGAAGAGCTGAAACTCCAAGAAACAGAGAGTGGCAACAGCAGTGGAAAGGGAGTGAACAGATGCCAGCGAGTATCAGGCAAGGGTAAGGAGGGCCCTTCACTAAGGTGCTGAACCCTATGCACTAAGTTCTGACCTTGTGGAGATGGCCTTGGACCTTGGTGAGTGGGGATGGAGGATGAGGAACTCACGTAGAGGGCACTATTTCTTTTTTTTAACTAGATTTGTATTGCTATGTTCTATTTTATGTTGCCTAGGTTTCCCCTGTATCACTTGGCCTTTCCCAAAAAACCAATCCTCATTACAAGAGAAAAAAAAATTGGCAAAACCAATCAACACATCAAAAAAATATTTTTTTAATCTGATATTATATGCAGTCTTCCACACGCATGGACCCCGACCTCTGCAAAGGATTAGGGAGGGGTATTTTCTCCTGTCTCTTCTCTGAGAGCCAAACTTGTTCTTTAGAATTTCACAATATTCATTTTCAAGTGTTTTGTGGTTGTTCTTTCCATTTGCATTGTTGTAGTCTCGTGTATGCTGTTTTCCTGGCTCTGCTTATTTCACTTTGCATCAATTAACAGAAGTCTTCCTATGTTTCTCTGTGTTCATTATAACCTTTTATTTCTTATAACAAAGTAATATTCCATTACATTCATGTACCATATTTTCGTTAGCCACTCCCCAGTAGAGGGGCATCTATTTTGTTTTCAATTCTTTGTTACCCCAAAAAGTGCTGTTATAAATGTTTTGTCTGTGGAGAGCCTTTCAATTACCAATGACCCCCTTGTTAGTATGTACCTAGATGCAGAATCTCTGGGTTAAAGGGCATGAACATTTTAATCACTTTGTTCATAATTCCAAGTTTCTTTCTAGAATGGCTGGACTAACTGAAAGTTAGGAGGTTGTTTCTGTTGCTTTGTCTGTGTGCTGTCTTTTATAAACCTGTATCTGTTCTATGTTTAATGTTTTATTATATCAGTGCCTAAAGGGGAGCAGGTAACTAAAGAAACAAGGGCCAAATCCTAAAACTCCTTAGGACTTACCATGGGTAGGAGCTGAGCCATAAAAAATATTAGAAGAATAGAGCACTGGCCCTGGAGTCAGGAGGACCTGAGTTCAAATCCAGCCTCAGACACTTAACACAAAACCTAGCTGTGTGACCTTGGGCAAGTCAATTAACCCCAACTGCCCTCCAAAAAAGCACCAAAAAAAATAAGCAAAAATATATATATGTTAGAAAAAAGAAGTTGCCATGATTGAACCTAGTCTGCGCATGCTCAGTCATGGGATCCTGAGCCGTGGGTTATAACATTACATTCAAGACCTCTCTTTCTCCTAGCTGCCACTAATTGTACCCAGCCCGCATTTGTGCATATGTTTTCTGCTTTCTTAGTGGAAGGGCTTACCTGGTGGCTACTTTGAAGGTCACTTTTGTCCTTGAAACTTCAAGCCCAGGCACTGATTTTATGCACAACCAGTTTCAAGAGTCTTCCAAGAATTCAGAGCTGCAGCTCACCTTTGTTTTTGTTCAGTCCTGTCCCACCCTACATGACTCCGTGGACTTTTGCCCTTTAGACAGTGAGGCACTCCGGGCTTTCGCTGCCCCTCAGCTGAAAGCTGGGACCAGTAGGGGTTCTACTGCTGGCATTCAGCTAGGTTCAGCATTTCTGGCCATATCTGTCTGCTTATTCTCTTCTCCTTCCCCCCTCTGATCATCACACCTTGTCTACGCACTGTGTTACTATCAATGGATGCTGTGAGACTATCATGACATTTGGCTCAGAGTGGAGGTGTTCTGGCCTGAAATCAAATTCAAATAGTTAAGAAAAAATGGGGTTTTCTTGGCAAAGATACTGGAGTGATCTGCCACGTCCTTCTCTAGTGCGTCCCCATTTCATACATGAGGAACTGGAGCAAACAGGATTAAGTGATTTGCTCGGAGTCCCACAGCTAGTAAGTGTCTAAAGTCATATCTGAGCTCAGATCTTGAGTCCTGACCAAGTGCTCTATCCACTGTGCCCCCTAACTGCCCCTCACCTTCTCAAACTTGCTAACGGGCCTTAATGCAAGAATCTTTTTCAAAATTTATTCTTTTTGGATTTCATTTTGCTTTTTATGCTTTATTGTTGCCATTTGTTTTATTCCATCATTATTCCCACCCACCTGGGAAGCTTCCCTTTGTAACAAAGAAAAACATTTAAGCAAGACCAACTAGCTTAGTGACGTGTCACCCATAGTCCTTTTCCCCTCCAAAGAAAGGAAGCGAGTGTATTTTCTCATCTTTTCTCTAGGGCCTAGATAAGTCATTACAATTACTCAGACCTTAGTTTTGTGTGTGTTCTTTTAATTTACATTATTGGCCTCTTCTTGTATATATATTTCCTGATGGATAACCTGCTGGGTATAAAGGGCCAGCTTAGAAAGAGCTGGAGGCAAGAGTCCTGGCCAGGCCTGGGGCTGACTCATCCTGTAGCCTAGGCCAGGGCCTGCCTTAGAGGCCTTGGAGATGGAAACATCTCTCATTTAAGAATATGGCCTTTTGGGACTGACATCACCCATCTTGGTAACTCCTCTGTCCTTTCTCAAGACACTCTATCTCCCAACTATTAATTGATCTCGAATGCTCTCCCTCCTCACTTCCATCTCTTAGCTTCCCAGGTTTCCTTCAAGACTCAACTCAAATCCCATCTTCAGGAGGCTTTTCTTCATTTCTCCTCTTTTCCCCCTATCCCTATCATTGCCCCTTCTGAGATGATTCCTTCAGAGATTACTTTCTTTTTATACTATACATATATGTGACATATATATACGCACATGTGTATCTCTATGTGTCCACAGATACTTGCCATTAGCAATGTGAGCTCCTTAATAAAAGGACTGTGTGGTGTAGAACTGCCACCATCCTGCCCTTTTTTACCTTTCTTTGTCTCCCCAGTGCTTATCATAGCACCTAGTAAACAGTAAGCACTAATAAAAGCCTTCATTCTATTTCTCATCAGTCTCTACGTATATGATCTTAATTCTGGCCTCTGGCTGAGTAAAACAAATCAAATCCTTCTTTTACGTGATTGCCTTTTAAATACTTGAAACCAGTTATCACATGCCCCTTATTCTCTTTTTTGGGCTAAACATACCCAATTCCTTCTGTTGGTCTTCATAAATGATGTGGAAAAAGCACTTGGATTAGGAACCAAGAGAGACTCATTTCATCATGTGTAAAAGGGGGACAGTACAAACTGCAATATTCTCACTACAAGGCTGGTGTGAGAATAAAAAGAGAAAAGCACCAAAAGCGCTTTTAGAACCTTAAAGTGATGTTACAAATATCATCGTTACTGCTGCTATTATCATAATAATATACATATACACATTGTTGTTGCATTTGTCCTTTGCTTTTGAAGAGGACCATGGCATCAGGGAGACCATGACATGACTTGCAGCTGACCTTGATTTGACTGAGGGAGGGCTGTGCAAGGTCACCAGCCTCACTTTCTCCTCCAGAGCCATCTGAGTCCAGTAACCAGATATTCATCAGGATGACTGAAGATGGCCCAGGATGCAATGGGTGACCCTCACCTTTTTAGGCTAAGGCCTTTTCAAGTTCTCAGGGTGACTTAGGGTGAGGCAGCACCCATTCAATGAGGCTTTTTTCTTTCTCTCTTTCTTTCTTTCTTTCTTTTTTTGCTAGTTAAGGTGCCATCCCTTGACTCACATACATATCTGTGCCATTTGATTGCCACACCTCCATTTGCCAACATGCCTCCTAAAACATCATACCTAAAATTAAACACAGTACTCTAAGCAGGGTATGACCATAGCCGAAGACACTGAGACTTAAACCTGGGGCTACTGAATTTACTCCTGTGCTCTTTCCATTGGACTACGCTAATATTAATATTTCTCTACCCATCCTGCTCACAGCATTCTTCCTAGAACAGAAACTAGTAGGAGGGATAAATTACCCAACACTTTTTTTCCCCTCTTCTAAGACCCTCTCCCCAACCTTAGCCAGATTTCCAATTCCATGGGGAAAGACTTGTCTTCTTCATCTCAGTCTTCTCATGAGCAGAGCAAAGCAGAGGGCCCTACACAGAGTAAGTAAATTTATTTAATAAGTAGCACTGGATGAGGAACTCATTTTACTAATCCCTAAATTAGGTGCTGTGGTGGATAGAGCACTAGGCTTGGAATCAGAAAGAGTCATCTTCATGAGTTCATATTTGGTCTTATGAGTTAGGCAGGCACTGATAGGCTTTGGTTGCATGGGCTGGGGTCACAAAGAGTCAGGCACAACAGAAAAACAACTGATATTAAAACAACTTACTCCCACCCTCTCCCCCCAAATAGCTTGTTTCCTAGTGGGACACTTCTGGTTGTTGGCAAATTCTTCCTTATTTTGAGAAAATCTGCTTCTTCTCAACCTGCTACCCCCATTAACTTTCCCACATTGGTGCTGATTCTGACCTTGGAGTCAAGAAAAATTAATTAAATCCCTTTTCTATGTGAATTGGAAAGACCTAGGTTAGAGTTCCAGCTATTTATTAGCTGTGCAACCTTGAACAAAGTACCTGTGACTTCTTGAGCTTCAGTTTCTTCATCTATATAATGGAAGGTTCTAGATGATTTTAAAATACTTCCTAGCACTGACCAGGTCTAGTATTCTTTTTTCTATATGAAGTTCTCTTCTGGCTCTCCTGGCTCTCAGGACGGTCTTTGTACTAAGTTGTTCCCTTCCAGACCTCACATTCCACGTTCTAGGTTCTCAGGTTCTTTTTTACTTTAAATTTGCATATGCTTAAGTCCCTTCAGGCTCTGATATCCTCTGTTCTATCTATTATCAGCTACCTTCTAGCTTCAACAGTCTATGTTCTAAAGTTCCTTTTAACTAGAACAATTCCATGTTCTATGCTCTAAGATATCTTCCAGTTCTAACAATCTATGGTCCAACATCCATTCCAGTCCTGATGTTCTCTTATTTTGTGATTCTCTGAAATATCAGTCAATACTGAATGGGTAGCAGATGTTTAAAAATGCAGACATTGTCCCCAGTTCAGTAGACCTATCTCCCCTTCCAACACTCTTCGGATGGGCGTAGGGGAAAAGGGGAGTTGGCAGGGACAGAAGAGAATAGCATGTTGAGGGAAACTACTTAATTAGCTCCAGCTGCAGCCCAATTAAAATCATTAGAAAGTTCCTCCTCTTCAGTCAATCAAGATCCCGAGAGCCTTCCCCTTTTGGTTCTTCTCTTTCTGCCCCATGCTCTGCTGTGCAGAATGCCCTCAAGGTTCAGGCCTCCCTGGTAGGTTGACAAAATTAAGATTTGTTGTATGGCAAACAGTCCCTAATAATGGTCTTGGGATAGATGCAGAGAGTTAAGCTGCCCCATACTGCCTTAGCACAAGCATTCATTTCTGTGAAATCATGGAAAGAGTTCTGGGACTGAAATCAGAAGACCTAGGTTAGAATCCAGTCCCAGATACTTCCCAATTAAAGGACCCTGACCAATCACTTTGCCTTTCATCAATCTCCCCTTCTCACAGGGTTTTTCTGAGGAAAACACATTGCCAACACTTAAGTGTTATGTAAACATGAGCTGGTGTTATTCTGGTCTCATGGGACCAGATCAGGAAGGAAGCCTTTCATAGAAGATTTAGAAAAAAACAAAAGTTTTAACAAATATCCCATCCTTCCAATCACCTGGGCTTGAAACCTTGCAGTTACTATGGCAAGGTGGACAAAAGAGCTGGTGACATGTAGGTTATATGAATAGAGATGTAGGTGAAAGAATGAGATTTGTTCTGACAGCAGAAAGGATACTGAACTTGGAGTCACAGGACCTTCATGGGAATCTAAACTCTGTCATTTAATATTTGTGTGGCCTTGGGCAAGTGATGGAACTTTCCAGAGTTTCAGTTTCCCCATCTGTAAAATGAGGGACTTGGATTAAATTACCTCTGAGATTCCTCCCAGGTCCAGATTTATGATTCTAGGATCCTACAAAATGCAGCCCCAAAGCTATTTGCAGGCTCGTCTAATGAATGCAGAAATATGAAGCTGGGACCTAGGCCAATGTCCCTCCCTTTTTCACCTCTTTCAGTTCTTGCCTGTAGCTTCATTTGCATAACAATCAGTCAGTCAATAAGCATCTATTAAGCATTTATTATGAGCCAGGCACTGTGCTATGGATTCAAAGAAAGGCAAAAAAAAAAATCCAAAACCCACAGTCCCTTATTTTTGGAAGCCCACATTCTAATGGGGGAGACGTGAATAACTAGTGACAGGCAAGGGATGTAGAGAGTAAGTGAAAGTTAATCTGGGAGAAGAAGGGCCTCCTGCTGTGGAATGTGGGATCTGAACTGAGTCTTGAAGAAAGCCTGGGAAACTAAGATAGAAGTGAGGAGGGAGAGTATTGCAGGTATGGGGGATACAAAGGAATAGAGAGGGGAGAGGTGGTGTGCAAACCACGAGGGAAGTTGAAGGATAAGGATTGGCAAAGCCCACCAGCCCATGCAACCAAAGCCTATCAGTGCCTGCCTAACTCATAAGTAAAGTCGACAGAGAGAGAGAGAAAGAGAAAGAGAGAGAGAGAGAGAGAGAGAGAGAGAGAGAGTGAGAGAGAGAGAGAGAGAGAGAGAGAGAGAGAGAGAGAGAGAGAGAGAGAGAGAGAGAGAGAGAGAGAGAGAGAGACAGGGAGAGGGAGACAGAGACAGAAAGACAGAGGCAGAGAGAGACAGAGAGAGAGGAAAGAGGAGAGAGAACAATGAGAGATAGAGACAGAGATAGAAAGAGAGAGAGAAAGAAGAGACACAGGAGGGAAAGAGAGAAACAAAAATACCCTGCTCACATATGACCCAACCTGTGTGCCCTCCACATTTTTGCCCTGGCCACATTGGTTTCTGGTATGTTTCTTCTTCACACATGTTCCTCAGCCATACATACTCCCATTGCCCTCCATGTGTGTGCCTTCCCCCTCTGGTGATGTAGTAGCCCTGGGAGAGAATTATCCAAGGAGTACATGAAGGGGTGAGGGGAGGAATCTTTTCTTATCATCCTATTTGCTATATTGCTTGAGTCCATTTATTTTGCTTTGAACTAATGAGTCCCCTGGTTAGCTGATAAAAATTAAATATATAACTGGTGCAAAAAGGGTGTGGGGGGAAAACTAATGAGCTGTGCTTCTGAGTACATACAGACCTACCAAGTTCCTTGGATCTGGGGGATCTTTGGGGGAGATTTTTTTTAATCCCATAATTTAAAAAAATATAAAAATACCTACATGTTATACATCAATTGCTGAAGATGAAGAGGTATAGAAATTCTATAAAGAACTTGATAAGATCCTCTAAATTAAATTAATATATACTATGACACTTGGTGACTTCAATGTAAAAGCAGAGAAAGATGAGGATGAGGAGAAATATATGGGAGCAGATAGTTCAGAAAAAAGGGAAGTGAGAGGCCAAAAGCTTGTAGATTACACAGAAGCTTCACAATTTTATATCATAAACACTTTTGGTGAGAAAATAATTGGTAAGTGTGGGACATGAAAAGCATATCAGAAAAATAAAATAGATTATATTTTCACAGATTCAAAAGGATTTGCTATTGATGTGGGAACTATTCCTTAAAACCTGTCTGTGTATAGCCTATGGACTTGTCTCAGCTAAAATCTAAGAATAATGAAGAAAAGATATAGTGTACAACTGAAATAATTTATTCCTGAAGTATTTAAACAAATAACTTAAAAAAGGGACAAGTACAACACAAATCATATCAGCATAGACTATAATAATTTTATTCTAAATTTTAGCCAGTGTAAATTGCCACAATGAGAAACCAAAAGACCCTAGCCTAGAGAGAATGTACCTTAATCAGCAAACATCAGACTTATTCTACTTGCCAAATGGAGAGAGATGACTGCCAAAGGCAACATGGGGCTAAATCATAAATGTATTTGTAAAATCTTACAAAGAAGGATGATAGGCAGTTATGAGCAATGTCATCTCATGAAGCAGATCAAAGTCATGTAAGATAAAAAATTTTTCCTTAATAGTATTTTTTCTCAAATACATGTCAAGATAGTTTTCAACATCCATTTTTGTAAAATTTTGAGTTCTAAATTTTTCTCTTTCCCTGTCTTCCCTCTTCCATTCCCAAGGCAACAAGCAATCTGATATATGTTATACATGTACAATCATGTTCAATATATTTCCACATTAGTCATGTTGTGAAAGAAGAATCAGAAAAAAAGGGAAAAACCCACAAGAAAGCAAAAACAAAAAAGTGAAAGTAGTCTGCTTTGATCTGCATTCAAACTCCATAGTTCCTTCTCTGGATGTGGATGGCATTTTCCATCATGAGTCTTTTGAAATTGTCTTGAATCATTGTATTTCTGAGAAGAGCTAAGTCTTTCATAGTTAGTCACCACACAATGTTGCTGTAACTGTGCACAATGTCTTCCTGGTTCTGCTAACTTCACTCGGCATCAGTTCATATAATTCTTTCCAGATTTTTCTGAAAGCTATGGAAGATAAAATATAAAGAAAGCTTGGCTAGACATTCAATTAAGCAAAGTCAAGGCAGAACTGAAAGGACAACAAATAGAAAAACAATTTTTTAAAGATTTGTAAAGATTACTCTGACAGTTTCCTCCACCAAGGATAATGGGATCATAGCAGAACATCACAGTTCTGAGTGTACTTATAGAGGAAATCGGAATAGCACTACAAAGAACAAAGACAAAGAAAGCAGCTGGACTGGTCCAAGTGTACGTAAAGGAGATCCACACGGGAGATGACATAGTCACGAGGCCAGGGGAGATAACATAGAAAGCATTTAAAGGGAGAAATGGTACCAAAGATACAGGAAATCTGTTTATACCTGTTTATAGATGACATTGAACTGACTGAATCAAATCTTGGGCCATTGCAGAATCTACTAGAAGGCATTTGTCACAACTCAAAGGAATTTGGCCTGATCAGCCTGTCCAGCGCAAGTAGATAAAGAATGTCTGTTGCTGGGGTCTATAGAGCCTGGCCATCAGGGCAGACACTGTAGACAGAAAACAGATCGGGCTCAGAGTGGAACAGAACAAGGACAGTAGGCAGGATTGCCTTTAGGATATTGCCAAGATCCTCTAATGACCCTAAGCTTGCCATGAAAACAAAGGCCTGTCTTTAATACCAATATTTTACCAGTGCTTTCATACAACAGCAGAATATGCAATACAACAGTCTTCAAAGAATTAAAAGTGAATATCACAAAATAGCTATGCAGGAGCCTACATAGACTCACAGATCTCAACGGAGCCAAGATGGCAGAATAAGGGCAAGGATTCACCTGATCTCTCCCAAATTCATTTCTAAACAACATTAAGATAATTTCTCAAAAGGAATTCTGGAGCAGAAAAACCAACAAAAAATTTTCCAACCCAAGACATCTTGGGAAGTCAGAAAGAAAGGTCTATCTCCCTGGGGTGAAAGCACACTCCAGAGAAGGCTGTACCTGGCAAGCCAACAGTACATTTTTGGAGGTGACCGAATTGGCTTCAGTGGTGGATTCTGGAGCTCTCAGTCCACAGATGTGAAGGAGATTACAACAGAAGATTATACAGATTACATAAATCAGAAAGAGATTACATAGGATCCTTCATTGGCACTGGGAGCAAGACTCTGTTGCATTTACCATTTACCATTCCAGGTCACAGTCCCAGAGTGAGGACAAGTGCTAGCAGGAATGGGGACCCAGATCACAATGCCAGGCTAGAAAAGGGTTCTTGTGGTTGCTCACAAACCACATTATAGGCCAGGAAAGAAATGACCACACCTCTCCTTAGATCATGTCACCTTGGACGAACAGAGAGCTTGCAGACTTCCAGAGTTAGCTCTGAAAACAGAGGCACAAAAAACATGAAGCTTGGAACAGTGCCCCTTCCACTCTAGGATCAGGGTTCAATTTTCACACAAAATTAAAAATCAAGAAACAGTCTGCAAAAAATGAGCAAACAACAACAAAAGAATTTGGCCATAAAGAGTTATTATGGTGACAGGGAAGCCCAAACACAAACTCAGAAGAAGACAACAAAGAGAAAACTGCTGCATCCAAAGCCTCAAAGAAAAATGTGAATTGGATTCATGCCAAAGAAAAATTGCTATAAGAGCTCAAAGGGGATTTTCAAAACCAAATAAGAGAAGTAGAGGAAAATTTTGGGAAAAGAATTAAGAGTGATGCAAGAAAGTGATGGGGGCAGGGAAAGAGTCAACAGCTTGGTAAAGGAGGCACCAAAATAAACACTTTAAAAAAGAATAGGCAAAATGTCAAAAAGAAGCACAAAAATCTGCTGAAGAGTTCCTTAAAAAGCAGAATTGGCCAAATGGAAAAAGAAGTACAAAAATTCACTAAAGAAAATGGCTACTTAAAATGTAATATTGACCAAATGGAGAAAAAAAAAGTACAAAAATTCACTGAAGAAAATAACATCTTAAAAATTAGAATTGGGTAAGTGGAAACTAATAACTCCATGAGACATTTTAAAAAAGCAAAATCAAAACAATAAAAAAAATAAGAAAATGCAAATAGCTCATTGGAAAAACAGATAAACTAAAAAATAGATCAGAAAGAGAAAATTTATGAATTATTGGACTACCTGAAAGCTATGATCAAAAAAATAACCTAAACATCATCTTTCAAGAAATTATCAAGGAAAAATTGCCCTGATATCCTAGAATAAAATGGTAAAGTACAAATTGAAAGAATCTACCAATCATCTCCTGAAAGATATCTCAAAATGAAAACTCTCAGGAATATTATAGCCAGATTCCAGAGCAACCAGATCAAAGAGGAAATATTGCAAGCAGTCAAAAAGAAGCAATTAAAAGATTCTCAGGATAACACAAGATTTAGCAGCTTCTACATTAAAAGATTAGAGGGTTTTGAATATGGTATTCCAGAAGTCAAAGGAGGTAGGATTATAACCAAGAATCAACTACCCAGCAAAACTGAGTATAATCCTTCACTGGGGGGTGGGGAGTGGGGGTGGATATTTAATAAAATAGAGGACTTTCAAATATTCTTATGAAAAGACTGGAGCAGAATAGAAATTTCAGCTTTCAAATATAAGACTCAAGAGAATCATAAAAAGGTAAACAAGATAGAGAAATCATAAGGAACTGTTAAACTGTTTACATTCCTATATGGAAATTTGAGACATTTAACTCTTAAGAATTTTATCATTACTGGGGTAATTAGAAAGAGTATACATAGACTGAGGGTACAGGTGTACATTGACAATGGCAGAATGATATCCAAAAACATAAAATTAAGGGATGATAAAGAGGGATGCACTGGGAGAAGAAGGAAGGAAGAGGTAGAATGTGTAAATTATCTCACATAAAAGAGGTAAAAAAGTGCTTTTACAGTGGAGGAGAAGATTGGGAGAGGGAGTGGCAGACGAAACTTGAATCTTTCTCTCATTGAGATTGGCTAAAGAAGGAATAACATCCACATTCAGTAGGGTATAGAAATCAATCTTACTCTACAGAGAAGTAGAAGGGAAAGGGGGTAAGAGAAGGGAAGATTGGGGGAGGCAATGGTCAGAAGCAAAACACTTTTGAGGAAGGACAGGTTTAAAGGAGAGAGACAGAGACAGAGAGACACAAAGAGAAACAGGGGAAGGAAAGAAGGATGGAGGGAAATTCATGATTAGTGATCATAACCATGAATGTAAATGGGATGAATTCACCCATAAATTGGAAATGAATAGCAATGTGGATTAAAAACAAGAATCCTATAATACATTGTTTACAAGAAACATAATTGAAGGCAGAGTGACATGAACAGAATAAAAATAAGGGGATGGAGAGAAATCTATTATGCTTCAATTGAAGTGAAAGGAAAAAAAGCAGGGGTAGCAATCATGATCTTAGACAAAGCAAAAACAAAAATAGTTCTAATTAGAAGAGATAAGGAGGGAAACTACATTTTGATAAAAAATAAAATAGACAATGAAGTAGTATCAATACTAAACATAGATGCACCAAATTGTTTAGCATCCAGATTCTTAAAGGAAAATTTAAATGACTTACAGGAGGAAATGGGCAGTAAAACTATACAGGTGGGGGGGGGTCTTAA
Organism: Pseudochirops cupreus; assembly: GCA_028627135.1. Taxonomy (NCBI): domain Eukaryota; kingdom Metazoa; phylum Chordata; class Mammalia; order Diprotodontia; family Pseudocheiridae; genus Pseudochirops; species Pseudochirops cupreus. Next base: position 284,711,816 of record CM053581.1, read on the forward strand.
TTTTCCCCTCTCAGAACTAAATAAATCTAAACAAAGAAGTTAAGGAGATAAATAGAATTTTAGAAAAGTTAGATATGATAGATCTCTGGAGAAAATTAAATGGGAATTAAAAGGAATATTTTTTTTTTCTCAGTAGTATATGGAATCTACACAAAAATTGACCAAATATTAGAGCATAAAAACCTCCCAACCAAATGCAGAAAAGCAGAAATATTAAATATGCCCTTTTCTGATCATAACGAAATAAAATTACATCCAATAAAGGGCCATAGAAACATATTGAAAATTAATTTAAAACTAAGTAATATAATCCTAAGAAAAGAGTGGATCAAAGAACAAATAAGAGAAACAATAATTTCATTAAAGAGAATGATAATAATGAGACAATATACCAAAATTTATGGGATGCAGTAAAGCAGTACTTAGGAGAAAATTTATATCTCTAAACACTTACATTAATAAAATAGATAAAGAGCAGTTCAATGAATTAGGCATGCAACAAGTAAATTTTATCCCTTAAGGGCAGTGGAGAAATACATGGTGGATGTGAACAGGATACAGCATGCAATCAATGAGGAACTTCAAAAAAGAACAGGAGTAAAAGACATCATCTTGAGAAGAGATAATGGAATGAATTGTCACATGGTGAGGGTGAACAATGACAAACAGGTGGACAACCAGAATACTTCACTGGTACATCTCAAGATGGAAAAGGACGAATGTTTCAGAAACACTGAGTAGATCCCCCAACGAAGCAGTGCTGAATGGCCTATGTAATGTATTTTGGGGTAACTTTATGATTTTATAACATTGTTGTAATTTCAGTTTTGTGTTAAGTTGTAAAAGCCACATTTCTTCTCCCCCAGCTGTAAAGCATTAACTGTTTCTTCCCTCCCCACAGCTGTAAAGCATTAACTGTTTCTCTCCTGCCCCAGCCTAGAGGTATTTCCTCTCAAACCATTAACTCTTCATTCAAGGTACTACCTCCTTTTGTCCTAGCAAACAAAACTCATCCACTTGCAAATCTGGGTGGGTACATCTCATTTAATTTGACCTCAAATCTGACCACTGGTTGACATTATGACGTTTCAGGGCTAAAACCACACCTCCAAGCCCTGGCACCCTGCTGTTTGTCCCAGTGAATTATGCGCAGTTGATGTGAAGGGTGCATGTCCCTTTAAGTATTGGCCACTCCTGGGTCCCTCCCTAACTCCACCTCTGTATCCCTAATTAGCCTAATGAACTTATGGTTGACAGTCTTAGGGCTTAAAAACTGTGTTTCATTTCCTGCTCTTTGCAGGTGGCCTTTTCTAGCAGGTTGGCCTTTTCTAGCAGGTAGGCATTCTAGCAGGCCACCTGCCCGCTGCAGAGCATCACACTTCCAGGCTTTCTCTGACCCCCCCCCCTTTTTTGCATCTTGCAAGCTTTTCCTAGCTAGGTTTCCTCACCCCATCCCTTTTGCCCTGTGAATCAATAAACTTTTATAAATCTGCCAAAGGACAACGGAGCCTGTAATTCTTTTCAGATGCTGAAACTAGAAAGGATTTCTCATTAGAAATCCCTCAAAACCTATCCCTCATCACTATGACAAATTTATGGGAGGAAATGGAAAAGGGTCTAACAGAATAGAAAGGTATAGATAGGTTGAGATCAGTATCATTGAAGAGAATTTCCAAATTGATGAAATCACAGATCAATTTGAACATTAAACTGATTATAGGATAATAGATATACAACCAGAAGGGACCACAAGGTTCATCTAGTTCAAACCTCTCATTTTACAGATAAGGCAACTGAGGCCCAAGGAGGATATGTCTAAGGTTATACAGGTAATAAGGTCCAGGATCTCTGATTCCAGAGCCATAATCTTTCCACTGTGCCATGCTGCCAACTGACAGTTAAATAAAGATGCACCAAATAGCTACAAAACCACAGCATTGGAAACTTAGGAGGTTATTTGAGGTGATCTCTAAATTCCCCTCCACTAGCATTTTACATTCTATATTCTAAGTTCTGATATTCTGTGGTATGTGTTCTACTACCCTTTGTAGCTCTCACATTCTAAGTTCTACATTTTAAGGTCCCTTCCATTTCTTAAATTCTGAAACTTCTTCTGATTCTGACGTTCTGAGAAAAAGCTTCCCCATTTTGGGGTAGTTTCTGTTTCTGCTGACTATTTGCTAGCACCAGGAAGCCTTTCCTTCCTAAAGCTACAGTACAATTTTAATGCCTAACTGGACCAACCCATGGCATTTACTTACAGCAGTAGCTAAATAAATATAAGTTCACAGATTTAGAGCTGGGAGGATCCTTAGAGGTGATCTAGTCAAGCCAAGTCCACACACATTTGTTAAGTGCCTACTACGTGTGAAGCACTGTGCAAAGTGCTAGAGATATAAATGCAAAAAAAAAAAAAGACAGATGTGTGCTGCCCTACAGTTGGTTAGGTTCTACAGGATGAAGGCAACATATAAAAGAGAGGTGGAAAACTAGGGGTAAGGAAAGAGGAAAGAATTCACTCAGGGACAAGGTGACAAAATCTGAAGTGTGAAACATGACTGGTCTTTCTCAAAATGGAGACCTTTTAGCCCATCTCTCTCATTTCACAGATAAGGAAACTGAGGCCCAGAAAAGTTAAGTGACTTACCCATGGTTGCAGTGGTAGTAAGTGCTGCAGTCAAAATCTGAATACAAGTACCATGATCCAATCTAGTATTCTTTCTACTCCAGGCACCTGAATTGTTTGACTGGGTTACCCAATTGCAAAGTTTTGTTTTGTTTTGCTTGTTATTTTAATCTTTATTTAAGTCACATGAGTGTAAACTCCATGATATTATTCACTGTCACTGCTTCGACTTTTTTTTTTAAAGACTTTGCTATATATCACACCATTTAAACCTCTTAACACCCTGGTGGTAGGCTGGAAAGATATTATTGTCCCAATTTATCAGGCAGGAGAATGTGGATGATTACAGGATTTGGAGCTCAAAGTGACCTTTGATATTGATACCATGTAGTACATTTGACAGAGAAGGAAATTGAGGACAAGATAGCAGAAGTGACTTGGCTAGGGTCGCAAAGCTAGTAAAATAGCTTTTAGGACCTTAGAGGTCATCTGGTCTAACCCTTTCATTTTACAAAAGAGGAAACTGAGGTCCAGGGAGGTTAAGTGTGTTGTTCGAGGTCACCATGAAAAGACAACAGAACAGAGATCCAAACTTAGATCCTCTTGACTCTCCAAAATTGCTATCATGCTTGGGAAGGATATGGGTTCACATTCTAGCTCTATTTACTAATTGTGGAACAGAACCAAGAGTTAATTAGCTCCAATTTTAAGCTTTTTCCATTCTGCTACTCTTCCTCGCTTCTCTAGCACTCCCATTCAAAGAGAGCACTCTTTCAGAGAACTCAGCTTGGGCCCTGTATAGACCCCACCAAACCAAGGTTTTGCTGTGGTCTGATATCCTCTTCTTGATAAAATTAAAAAAGTCTTGGCATCTTTTGAAGAATGCAGGAGTCTAAAATCTCCTTGTAGACACAATCCTCAGACCACACCTCGGGTAATAAGTGAAGGAAATCACAGGATTGATTTCCTGGTCCATTTTGATTCCTTTAAAGGTGTAGGTTCTGCTGAAGGTTTGGGGGAGGGTAAGGGATAGTCCTTTAGGCCCAGAATCCCTGAGTCACATCTCTTGTCAATTAATACAACAAAGACTTCTGAAAATCATTGTTGATGGTTAAGTAGCATTTTCAGTGTTTGAATGGAATGCACCTGGAGGAAATAGAATCAGTCTTTATTAGGTGAACTATGTTCCCTTACAGCCCCCAAAGTAAAATTGTAGGAGTTGTTGATGACTGGGAAACATGAATAGCCTCAAGGGTCTTTATTCAAAGAATTTGTTTTTACTCAGAGGAAAGCAGCTTGGTGTAGTGGAAAGAACATTTGATTTGGTGTCAGAAAACTTTAATTTTCAGTCCAGCAAAGAGGAGAGATGGATTTGAAGTCAGAGAACTAGGGACCAAATCCTGACTCTGTCATCTCACTCAATAAACAAGTATTTATTAAGTGCCTACTGCGTGCCAGATGTTGTGCTAGACTCTGGGGAGACAAGGACAAAAATGGAACACAGAATTTACATCCTATACTGGGAGACCAGATACACACATACACACACACATACACACACACACACACACACACACACACACACACACACCACACAAACACATATAAACAGAATAATTACAATCAGCTAGAATTTATTAAGTACCTACTAAGTGTTGAGTACTGGAAATACAAAGTAATACAAAGAAAAGCAAAACATAAACAAACAAACAAAAAAAACCATAGTCCCGGCTTACAAGGCTCTCCCAGTCTAGCCGAGGAGACACTGTGCCAACAACTATGTGCAAACAAGAGAGAGGATAAACAGACAGAATAAAGTGGGACCCATCTCAGAGGAAAGGCACTAAGATTAAGTATGACTAGCACGGGTTTCTTTCAATAGATAGGACTTTAGCTGAGACTCGAAGGAAGCCAGGGAAGCCAGGAGGTGGAGCTGAGGCAGGAGAGTGTCTGGGGAGAGGGAAAACTTTTCAGGTAGTTTTGGATTGTTAACTGCCCTCCCCCCTCCATGACTGCTGTCAATCAGCAGAGAGCCCTTTCTGATTTCCCTCTTGGACCCCTCCTCCCAGCCAGTGGGAGTCAGGGACAGACCAGGCTCACTCCTCCTTCCTTGCTTTGGGACCCTTCCCCCTTTCCCTTGCTGTCAATCAGCATCCTTGTTCTTTGTAAACCTATTTCCCAGCCACTGAAAGATAGCGGCGGGCTTCCCTGTGATTTGCCATTGGGGAAGATTTTGGCTCTGAGACTTGAGTCCACCTCTCAGCCGACGGGAGAGGGGACAGTTGGGGAAGGGGGCTTGACTGTGTTAGGGTGTAAAACCCTGCTCCTTCCATATTACCTTGTCTCTTTCTCATGATCAGTCATGGGGAAGACCACCCTCTTCTCCTGGGGAAGAGAATAAACTCCTGTTCTTATCATAAGAGATCTCCACATTAAAATTAAATTTTTGAATGGGATTTTTCATCCCAAACAGGAGCATTCCAGGCAGGGGAGACAGAGATGGGAAGAGAAATGTGGCATCAGAGAAACAGCAAACAGTCCAGCCAGTTTTACTAAACTGCAGAGCATGTGTAAGGGAATAAAGTATGGGAAGATTGGAAAAGGAAGGAATGGTCCAGTTTATGAAGGGCTTTAAAGCCAGAGGATTTTATATTTGATCCTATGGGTGATATGGAGCAAGTGGAGTTTATTGAAGCGGGAGAGGGGAACATGTCTAGATCTATGCTGTAGGAAGATGAGTTTAACAGCTAAGGGGCAGATGAATTAAAGAGGGGAAAGACATGAGGCAGAGACACCTAATCTAGGCACAAGATGATTAGAGCCATTGTCATGTCAAAAGAAAGAAGGCAGTATATAAGAGAGATGTTACTAAGGTAGAAATGATAGGACTTGACAAGTGGTTGGATGTGCAGGATAGCCTAAGGACAATGCCTATGTGACACCAGTCACCAACGGGACTAGGAAGATGGGGAATGTACTCTTTGTAGTGGACTCTTGTCAGTGTGGTTTCATGGTTTTCTTGAGCTCTATTTAGCAGTATGTGAGTAGGACCAAAGGCAGCAGATAGTAGGAATGATCCAAGGCTCCGGTTTAGGGCAAGATTTTTGATAGGGTAACAAAGCAAGGCACTTGGGAGAGGAGGATAGCCAAACTGAATGGCTTCATCAAGGGGTGAAGAGAAAAGAGTGTAGTCAGTGCTGGGGTGATAGCCTGAGGAAGGAAGAACTATGGGCCAAGGGATTTGACTAAGGGATAGCCATGGTGAGGACCAAGAACAGATTTTAGGGTGGCAAGGTAGAGGAAGAGGTGAAATGTCAACAGATTTTTATCAGATAAAAGCATTTCAGAGTCCACAAACACTAAATTGGAACACTGAACATTGAATTGGAACACTTGTGGATGATGGCAAGATCAAGGATATGGCCAACCATCTCTGTAATAAATAATAATAATAATTAGCATTTATATAGCCCTACTGTGTGCCAGGCATTATGCTAAATGCTTTATAAGAATTATCTCATTTGATTCCAAAAACAACCCAGTGAGTTAGATGCTATTATTATGCCCATTTGATAGTTTAGGAAACTGAGCCAAAAGGATGTTAGGTAACCTGCCCAAAGTCAGATAGGAAATAATTATGAGTCACAATTTGAACTCAAGTTTTTCTGACTCCAAGCCCAGAACTCTATCCATTATACTACCTAGCTGCTTGTAACTACCCATGCCTCTCTGTCATAGTGAGGTAAGTTGAAGGAATATGTCATAGGAAATTAGTAAGTTGAGGAAATGAGAGGTTAGGGCTCATGAGGAAGTGTCGATGTGTGTTTAATTCCCTTAGTATGAGGGTAGGAGTAGAGGAGTAGAGAAAGACTGTGAGCCAGGCACTGAACTCATTCAGGAAGAAAAGAGTGGCTTGGAGATCTGTAGACAACAACTACCAGAATCTTGATTGTCTAATAAAGATGTATTGAATGTGCCTCAAAGGAGGAGAAATTAGTGAGTGATGCAGCTTCCTCTCCCTCTCTGACAGAGAGCCTAGGAATAGCAATGGCAAGCAAGGAGTATTCCAATGCCTCCATCATAACCTGTGAGTTGTGAAGTCTACCAAGTAAACTTTTGCTCTACCATGTCAGGACGCAGGCCTCCACACATCTGCCTTTCTGTATCTTCACCTTGTGAAGCACAGGTTTTCCCCCTCCATCCATTTCCTTTCCCTTCCCCTTTCCAACACCCCTTTATCTGTGGTCTTTCCCCCATTCGTAAGTAAGTTCCTTGAAAGGAAAGGCTCTTATTTACTTGTATTTACATCTCTACCACTCAGCACGATGCTTGTTACACAGCAAATGTTTAATGCGTTAATATTGTTCATGCTGCTAATGTTAATGTTAAATATTAATGTTAATGTCAAAATATAAATAATGTTTAAAATGTTTATTAAATCACTATTGATCTGTCTATCTCTTTATCTATCAACTATCTGTCATTTCTAAAATGTGGCATCCAAAACTACATATAAGACTTCAAATACGGTCTGACCAGGGCAGAGTATGGTGGGACTATGACCTTCCTTGTTCTCATTAATATGTGTGTGTGTGTGTATATAGAAATACACACACACACACACACACACACACACACACATATATCACATACACAAACATTAACAATGCTTTAGACAAATGCAACAAGTGTGCTCAGGCTTTTTCTCCCAGAGCTAGGCTGCTTCCTCTGTTCTTCAAAGTTCTAAGGTTCCCTAAGCAATTTATGGGTTGTCTTTTCTCCATTTCCATCAGCTCAAGATCCCACTGCCTGTGTTTCCCCTATGTGCCCATAATTAGTGCCTAAATTCCATTTTACCACTTAACATTGATTTGCTTTTACAAAAAGAATATTGACTTGGAAAATATAGCAAGAACAAGACACCAGCTCAATATCTGAGAAGTGGAATAGGCTCCGCTTAGCTCAGTTCCTGCCCCCTCAGTTCTACAGAGTTCATGTCCAAGGCCAACACCACTACCTGTCAGTCTGTTAGTCAATCAGCATTTATTAAGTACAAAATGGATGTGTGACCTGAATATTAAAAAGATGTTACTATAAAAATTTAGAAGAAACCAGGTCAAGCATTTTCAGAGCTAGGGCTAGGGATGAATTCTTAACCAAACAAGGAACAGCAATTACCAAAGATGATTTTGATTACATTAAATTTAAAGAATTTTTTATGAACAAAATGAATATAACTGAGAAAAAAATCTTCATAGCAAAGATCTCTGATGAGGGTCTAAAATTCCAGATAAATAAGCAACTAAAAGAAACCTAAAAGTCCAAATGTCATTTTTCATGAGGAAAATGGTCCTAGAATATGAGTAAATAGATCTCAAAAGAATTGCAAACTATTAATGACCATATGAACAAACATTCCAAATTACTAATGAGAGAAATGCAAATGAAAACAACACTGAGACTTCATCTCACACCCAGAAAATTGGTAAATGTTTAAAAAGACAGAAAAACTCAGTGCAGAAAGGATTTTTGACAGGCGTACTAATGCAATGCTATGTTGTAGACTTGTCCAACCATTATGGAAAGCAGTTTGTAGACATGCGCAAAAGTGGTATAGTAGAAAGGCTACTGGACTTGGAATAATGAGGACCTAGGTTCACATGACACCTAGAACATTTAGTTATGTGACTG
>CM053581.1:284720632-284751453 GCA_028627135.1 Pseudochirops cupreus
GGGCGGGGGAAAGATGGGGAGAAAATATGTAACTCAAAAAAATTTAATAAAATAAATTAAAAAAAAAAAGAACAGTCAATATTTTTATAGCACCTAGGCAGGTAGGTGGCACAGTGAAGAGAGTACTGGACTTAGAATCAGGAAGACTCACCTTCATGAGTTCAAATCCAGACTCAGACACTTACTAGATGTATGATTCTAGGCAAGTCACTTTGCCCTGTTTGCCTCAGTTCCTTATCTATAAGATGGGGCAGGAAATGATGAGTCACTCCAGTATCTCTGCCAAGAAAACCCCAAATGGGGTCTTGGAGGGTCAGACACAACTGAAAAATGACTTACCAGAAATAAATATACATGCTGGACACTGCTAAAATTTTTACAAATATCTCATTTTATCTTCACAACAGCGCTGGGAGGTAGGCATTATTATCATCCCCATTTTATAGACGAAGAAATTAATGCAAATAAAGGTTAAGTGATTTGCCCAGCATCACGCAGTTAATCCCTGTCCATATTGTTTTTCTGGCTCTGTTTACTTCGCTTGGCATCTGTTCATGTCCATTTTCAAGTGTTTCTCTGTGTTCATCATACTTGATTTCTTATAGCACAGTGACAGTAAGCATCTAAGACAGAATTTGAACTTAGGTCTTCCTGACTCAGACCTGAGGTTCTATCCACTGCAGCTTTTTATATACCTCAAATTCAGTTGCTTAGATATATGTTGTATTCTCCCTGCCCCCAGCAGAATAGAAACTCCTTGAGGGCAGAGAGCATTCATATTTGTCTTTATATCTGCATAGTCTAAAACAGCGTCTCACCCACAGAATTAATAATAGGATAATAATAAGGGATAATAATAGCTACTGGAGAAATTCTCTGGGAAGGAAACTGCTCCTATCAAGGCAGGTCAGCATTTTCTATGAATTTGTGGTATCAGAGAGTTGTCCAGAGCACTGAGAGATGAAGCAACCACACAGCCAATATATGTCAGAGGCGGGGCGTGAATTCCGATCTTCTGGCAACAAAGCCAGTTCTTTATCTACCACAGCAGGTTCTCTCCATTCCTAGCTCACAGTAGGCAACTCATAGACATTTGTTGAATTGACTTGAATCAAATCAACTGTCTCATTTGAGCCTTAGAACAGTTCTGTTACGGAAAAAAAAAAAAACAGGGGCAATGATTCTATTTTTAGCTAGGAAGCAAGTGAGACTCAATCAATCAATCAATCAACAAGCCAGCACTTAGTCCATGCCAGGCCCTGTGCTAAGCATTGGACATACAAAGAAAAAGCAAAAACATACCTTACCCTCAAGGAACCTAATTCTAAAAGGTGAAACAACAGATATAAATCAAAACAGAAGAGACAAATACAGAATAGTTAGAAGACAGTCCTTTGCAGGACAGCACTAACAAAAGGAAGGAGCAGGAAAAGCCTCCTGGAGCAGGTGGCACCTGAGCTGAGTCTTGAAGGAAGCCAAGAGTTCTAAAAGTCCAAGATGGAAAGGGAGAGAGCTCCAAGTATGGAGAACAGCCATTGCAAAGGCCTGGAGATAGGAGAGGGAGTATCTTGTGAGAGGAATAGTGGGAAAGCTAATAAGGCTGGTTCATAGACTCAGACTGGACATGACTTACTCACGGTCACACAATTAGTAATTATGTAACTGGAGCTTGAAACAAGATTTTCTAACTTCGAGTCTAAGGTGCTTTGCACTGCACACTAAGATGTCTTTCATATTAAAAATCAGAACAGATATAGGAACTGGACCTGTTATTTAACTGACAAAGGGAATTAATTCCCAATGAAACTCCTTCCACCAATGCAGATCAGTCTAGGCAACTTATCATTTTAAAGAGATAGATGCTTAGGAAGGTTAAGTGATGCATGGGATAGAGTGCTGGGCCTGGACTCAGAAAAAAAAACTCCTCTTTGTGAGTTCAAATCCAGCTTCAGACACTTACTATCTGTGCAACTCTGGGCAAGTTATTTAACTTTGCCTCAGTTTCCTCATCTGTAAAATGAACCAGAGAAGGAAATGGCAAACCCCTGCAGTGTCCTTGCCAAGAAAACCCCTGCATGAGGTCATGCAGGGTTGAACACGACTGAAATGACTGACCAACAGAAAAAGAACACGGAGACACTAAGTAACTTGTCCAGTGTGGGCTCGGGTCTTCCCAGCTCCAAGACCAGGCTTTCTATCTTGCAACTCCACATTAGAAACAGACCCCTATCATAGAGAATAAAACATAATAATGAAACACAATAGCATTTATTGAAACGGAATTATCTCTGGAGCATCCTGTCCCTCCTCTTCCCCTAAAATTCCACTCACTTGATATTGAAATCATCTGCAGGCTAGTAATTTCCACGGCAACCAGCTTCATTGGGGGGGGGGGGGAGCCTGAAAATCAAAACAATAGCTCGAAAATTCCCAACTGGCACAAAATTAAACAATGACACTGCAGCTGTGGCCATCAGTAGCTTTTTGAAGCCCTGTGCATTTCACTACAAGGAGGCAGAATAAGCCGACTTGAGAGGTGGAGGTAGGATTCATGTGGTACCCTGGCTTGGGCATCTAGAAAGTCCTAAATCTACCATTATTATTGTGTGACTGCAGGAAAGCTGACTCCCTTCTCTGAATCTGTTTCCTCCTCTCAGAAATAAGAGAATTGGACAGCCAGGATCTTCTGGATCTAAATCCTTTTATCCTGTGATCTTCTGCCCTGCCTCCATCACAGGGCTGATAAGATTGAACGCTATAATGTCTATGAAAGCTCTTCATTGTCCCCAAGAGCCCAAGGCATGTGAGTTGCTGTTATTTATCAAAAACATTTTTTCATTGTATTCTTATTAATAATTAACAATGACTTTGAGTTGCCATAGTGAAAGTTTTCCAAAATATGCAGTCCTGGTTCAGATATTTATAAGCTGTTGGCTCTTGGGCAAGTTTGGTTTTTTTTTTTGCTTTTTTGGGGGGGGGAGGGGCAGTTGAGGTTAAGTGACTTGCCCAAGGTCACACACCTAGTAAGTGTTAAGTATCTGAGGCTGGATTTGGACTCAGGTCCTCCTGACTGCAAGGCCAGTGCTCTATTCACTGCTCCACCTGGCCATCCCTCTTGGGCAAGTTTCTTCTCCATCTCTGACCTCAGTTTTCTTATGTCTAAAATAATGAAGTTGGACTAGATGCTTTTTATTTCAGACGTTTCTATGTTCTTTGGTCCAAGGCTCTTTCCAACTCTGACAATCTATGTTCTATCTTCTGAGATCCCTTCCAACACAGGCACTCTATTTTCTAAGATCCCTTCCAGATCTGACATTATGTGTTCTATGTTCTCTTCAGTTCCTTCTAGTTCTAAAAGTCTTTGTTTTAAAGTTTCTTCTAGTTGATATTCCATAATTCTAAAACCTGGGAAGAATCCTGATTGTTGGCAAGGAAAGGAGATGATACCAATCCCCATTTGGGGACCATGATTTTCTGTTCATTCCTTTCTCTCTCTCCTTCTCAAGATCTTTTCTTTCCTTCAAAGTTTTGTACTTCCAGTCTTCTCAAACTTTTCCAGTGGCCAGGACAGGGGATGGAAGATGGGTCAGATGGAAAACGTGGAGATTATCTACAGACCAAGGGAAAGATAAGGTCCTCTGGGATAAAGACTAATGCTGAAGCCTGAGCTAAAGAAATGAGCCTGACCCCTGAGCTCACAGGACGAGGGGAGAGAAGAATGAAGAGCTCAGCATTTAATGACAGCTCATTTCTAACAGAGGAATGTAATTTTGGTAACAGTTTCCTGTGATATCAGTCAAAAGAGCTCCCTGGTTTGAGTGATGGTTTCCCTACCACAAGGGTATGGATATTGAGAAGGGACATGGACAATGATGTGAGCAAGAAACATGATATCAGGGCAGTGAACAGAGTGGTAGACATGATTGGTAAGTGCAAATTCAGCTCACCAACCATGTCTAGCTGGCCTTAGACCAGACCATGTTTAACATTTCATGTTAAACTGTCCATCTCAGCCCTTTTTCTATCTGCCCTGCTGCCATGTGGATATCTACGCCTTCTCCTCCCACTTTCCCCCTCCTGCTCTAGGTATAATAATCAAATCAATTATAATTTATAATTATAATTATATTTATATATAATTTAATAATATATATTATATAAAATAATATATATTCTATATAAATATAATTATTATAATCAAATCAATTTCCATAGCTTCTGGAAAAGGAGTGTTAATTAATTGCTCTACAGATCAACTCTACTGCTTTCTTTGTCCACTTCCCAACATATACTGTCTTCCCCTAATAAAATGGAATCCCCTGGAGGGCAGGGATGAACTTCTGATTTTTATGCTTGTATTCTCAGAATTTAGCACAGTGCCTTTCACATTGCAAGCATTTAATAAATTATTTTTCATCCATTCCCTTCCCACCTCTAATGCTATCTATGTTATTTTGGGCAAATTACTTAGCCCTTCTCAGATTGGATTACTTCATATGTAAAATGAGAATTATAATACTTATGGGCCTTACTTCTCAGGGTATTGTAAAGTTCAAATGACATAATTATATAAGAACTTTGCAAACCTTAGAAGTAATGTAATATGTCAGCTATCATAATCATTTTTGTTAGGATAACAAGAGCAACTGGGGGAGAAATGTAACGAACGGCATTTGAGGAGTAAGGCTAATCATAATACACTATATCAACAGATGAGATTAATGCTACCCTACAGAAGGGTCTAAATAATTTGAGTGTAGGTGCTTTGAACATATAGCCAATAAAATTTTAGGTTGGGCAGGGTTTAGTTGTATTGACAGTGTAGGAATTAACATGACTGGACTAATCAGTACATTTTCAGCTCTTTTGTTAATTAGCTCCACAGGCATACCCAGCTAGCACACAAAAGAGCCCCTCAGGTCAGGATTTTTTTTTTCTACTCCATCCCCACCTTCTTCAAAAGGAAATCTCCCAAGTTTCCTAGATATTTAAGTTGAAACAAGTAAATTCCTTTCAGCCTCTGTCTTGGCCTTGGCACTAGCTGCCAAGGCCATGAAAATTACCTTGAGGCTTTGATAAGCTTCAAATGACAACACTGGAAGGGACGGGGAAGAGCTGGCAGCTTTTTTTCTGTCACCCTCTCTGCCAGCATGTGTAGGTCCCTGTTTGCTTACACTTTCCACCTATTAAACATTGTAGAATGTGTGGTATTGCCAATAAATTCTGTGGCTTCCAGTGAGTCTCAACTTAACTACCTCCTGCCCAAGGCCCTTCATCTTCCCCAGCAGCTGGTGCCTTTCATCTGAGATAACCTGTTATCGACTCTCTATATTTTTGTACCTATCTAGTTATTTACGTGTTGGGTCCCCCATTAGAATGTGAGCTCCCTGAGGACTGGGACCATGTATTTTCCCTTCTTTGTACCCTGCATACTTAGCACAGTGCCTGGAATATACATATTAAGTCTTTTTAAAAGTGCTTCTTGACTTCCTGACTGCTACCCTGCAATCCTTGAGAGGTCAAAAGAGAGTGGAGCAAAACCCCAGCATGCTGGGCAGACCACACACCATATCATACTGCCCACCCCCACCAATGGCTCACTTCTAGGAATTAAAGTACCACAGAAGAGGTGGAAAAATATAGGTTGCAATATACATCTTTGGAGGGGACCTCTATATTGATGAGATCACAGACCCATTTGAATTCCTTATTATATCCAATCTATCCTTTATTACAGGTCTGACCATATCACTCCTCTACTCAAGAAGCTTCACGACTCCCTATAGCCTCTGGGATCTAAGGCTGAGCAACCTCTAGGCTGAGCCTAGTGGAGATGGGGTACTCACCCCTCCTTTTCCTGCACTTAGTCACATAATCAGGCTTCCCTTTTCATGTTCTTTAGCCCATTAGCTCCCCCACTTTGGATAACCCTTCAGGATAATTTTATTATAATAAATTAGATTATGCCCCCAAAAAAGAGAGTACTAAAAGAGATACCCAAATGTTGAATATCAATCAGGTATGAAAGAGGCAATTTACACCTACATTCATTCAATATGAACATACAAGCAAACATCTACACAATAGGAATCAGTAATTTAACAAGATTCAGTAATAGCTTATAACTAACTTTTATTACAATCTACTATCAAGAGAATATCTAAATCTTATTAGTACCATAAAATAATTGTGCAAAACTATGAATCCTACATTTTGCATTTTATATTTCACCTAGATTCTGGACTATCACCCCCACTTCAAACACAGACTATGACCCCCCACTTCAAACACAGACTTCCTCTGAACCTCATGCTCATCCTCTTCCACAACCCACTGGTTCTGCATCTGCCACCACCACAATCAACCTCTCCAGAGGACATCTTTGGGTAGTAATTTACCTGAGATCACAAAAAAAACAAACATGAAAGGAACAAAGTCAACCAGGTGTGCCAGTATAAGCCTACCTAGTTGAGTTCACACTCTAAATGGGGAGTTTGGGGCAGGGTCACTATGCTATCCAAGCAGAGAAGGACTCCTCCTTGTCCTCCTCTCACTGGAGTCACAAAATACCACCTTAAATGGTGAAACCCAAAAGGGCCAAAATGGAAGTTGTCTCTTCCTTTAAAAGATATAGCACCTGCCTCCCTGCCACTGTCTTGGATTGAGGGCTGACCAAGGGACCATTGAAGGGTTTCCACATCATTCTAAAAGGCCAACTATTTTCAATGCTGGGCCATCATATGATCCTAACATGCCAGGAAGTCTATCATCTCCAAAAAGCCCAAACAATGAGTAAATGTGTCTTGGGATGTCTAGAAGTTTCCAGGAGAGCTCTGGATACGTATTTCATGGAATGGCACCATAAAGACCTCTTCAGCCACTTCTGCAGAAATATAAAGCAAAATCTTTGTCTTGGCATTTAAAGTCCTTCATAATCGTCCTCAATTTTATCTCTTCAGGCTTATTATATATCATTCTCCCTTACACATTTTTCCAGTCTATCTGACCTACTTGCTGCTCCCCACAAATAGCATTAAATATCCTCCTCTATACATTTACATAAGCTAACCACCACATCAGGAATATTCTCCTTCATCTTTATCTCTTGGTATCCCTACCTTAGTGGACTCCAAAAATTATTTTGTGTTTGTAGCCCTCCATTAAAATGCATAATGGAAAGACTTTTCCCTCCCTCCATGTTCATGACTGCTTTCTGTCAGGGAGAAGGACTCTTTTAATCAGATGCTAAGCCAGAATTCCATGGATATGATAAAGAAGTGATCTTTTTCACTCATCTCTCATCTTCCTGCTGGTCTTAAGGTATGACAATAACTTCTCGAAGCTCTGGAGGGTAGAGGTGGGGAGGTGTCCTTAACCAGTGCTCTTTCTGCCACCACCCCGCCTCCCCATCACCAGCAGCAGCAGCAGCAGCAGCAGCAGCACAGCCGCTTCTCTCAAGGGCGTAAATCTGAAGTGAGCCACAGCCTCCATTTTTTGTGTGTCTAAAACCTCCTAGACAAGCCTATGTCTTAGATGGTGGCATTTCCTACTTATGTCTTCTTTCCTTTGGTACTGGCCTTGTGAGATCTTGAAAGGTAAGATCTTGACAGATAGCCCCCCTAGGCACCTAATTATTGACTAATTTCTGTAGCAGTGTTTATTGATTAATTTCTATATCTGTCAATCAAGCAACAATGATCAATAAGGCACCTACTGGGTATCAACGGCTACAAGAGCGATTACAGCAGCAACAGTGCCAGGGGCAGGGGGGAGCAGACTGGCCAAGATGGAAAGAATCACTCACAGAGAGAGGGAGAGAGACCTCTGAAAGAAAGATCCTTCTTGACACCGAACAGGCTGTACTCAGTGGAGTGGAGTGGAGTGCTCTTTGCAAATGTCCTGATGAGACATATATTAGCCTCTCAACTGACTGTGATCACCCTATGCTTTCTTGCTTAATGTTTCCTTTCTTGTGTGGGAACAAAACTGCCTGCCCCATCCTTGATTCATGCTCCCAGAGTATTCTGGGTACTCTTCTTTTTACTTCCTCCCACCTCCCTTTTCTAAGGAGAATCCTTTAGACTAGAGATGAAAATAGAATTCTTCCTCGGGAATCTGCAGGGGGGAGGAGGGGGAAGGGTGGAATTAGAGTGCTAGGAGCCTAGTTCCCATATTGAGAAGACGTGAACACAGAGCAACAAAACCAGGGCAAACCTTGAGGGAAGCTGAAGGATAAGGATTGGCAAAGCTCACCAGCCAGTGGAACCTCAGCCTATCAGCGCCTGACTAACTCATAAGTAAATGAGAGAGAGAGAGAAAGAGAGAAACTCACTTACCTGTGAACCTAATTGAATGTAAACCCCTTGTAGGTAGGTTCTCAATTTTGTATTTGCATCCCTCAGCATACTGCTAAGCACATAGTGGGTGCCTTATTGATCATTGTTGGTTGACTGATACATAAATTAGTCGATAAACATTAAGTGCCTGCCATGTTCTCCTGCACTGTGCTGAGCTTTAGGAATACAAATATAAAAAAGACAGTTGCTGCCTTCAAAGAACTTATAATCTAATGGGGAAAATGCACACCACCCAGTTAAAGAACTCACAAGTGTGCAACAAGCACCACAGCGCAGGGTGAGGTCACATAGAAAGTACACATTCTATTCCATTTGTGGGCACCATTCAGGGACATATGTAACTTCTTTATCTATTACCACCTAAAGTATTATATACAAGCCTAATCATCAACCAGGTAGGACTGGCACTTCCATGTACCCCTGGCATCCTCCAACCTACTGGACTATGGTCCCAGTCTTACGTCCATGGATAGCCCAGGCTGAAGGTCATTTGTCTCCATTAGAGAACTGGCTCTGTAAAGAGCCTCAGTTCCCTTGGGGCCCCTTGTTGTTGTTAAGTCATGTCTGACTCTTCCTACAGGAGGAGATTTAGAATCCATTTGGTTTGCCATTTCCTTCTCCAGCTCATTTTATAGATGAGGAAACTAAGGCAAACAGGTTTAAGTGACTTGCCCAGGATCATACAGCTAGGAAATGTCTGAGGACATCTGAACTCAGGAAGATAAGTCTTCCTGACTTCAGGCCTGGTGCTCTATTCACTATACCACCTACCTGCCCTTGGGGCTTCTTACTGCTGGGATATTAAATTGGAAATAGGATTCAGCCCTTCCCTCCCAGTCAGGACTGAGGTTCTCCTGAAGCCAAGGCAGTCTGGGCAGGCCTCCTCACCCTTTAAGAGGTACTGCCATATAGTTTCCTCTTCATCTGGATCTTCATCCAGGCTCTCCCCACCTAGTGATCTTTTATCTGATACCAACTATATCCATAAGTATCTAAAGTGCTACAGCACTTGAAGGCTTACAGTCTAACATGGGTTCCCTCTTTCCCTCCTGTTCCCTATCTCTAAATACCCTAGACCACAAGAGTTGTCTAGGGCTCATTTATAATAGAAAAGAAGATATACAAATTCAGAAATAAGGCAGGAGGAAAAAGCCATTAGCTTTTTCCTATAAAAGAAGATGCCTCAGTCCAAGGCTGGGCAGCCAGTAAGCTCCTCAGTTACTCTATCAATGTTTCACCAGGCCTAACTTGGTCCATGTTCCTTCTTGATCCAGGAGCCCCTCACCATGACATTTTTCATAGCCCACAAGAAAGCAGAGGAATAAATCACAGGATCCATGGCTGTCTAGTCCAACTCTCTCATTTTAACAATAAGGAAACTAAGGCTCCCAAAAGAGAAGCAATTGTAAGATCATTCAAGTAGTGAATAGCCAAACTGCTATTTGAACCCAGGGCCTTTAGCTCCAAATCCAGTGCTTTTTCTGCCACCACCCCACCTCCCCATCACCAGCAGCAGCAGCAGCAGCACAGCTGCTTCTCTCAAGGGCATAAATCTGAAGTGAGCTGCAGCCTCCATTTTTCGTGTGTCTAGAACAAGTTGTTCAATGCGGCTGCCTCCACGCCTACAGCTTTTTCTATTCTTGCTGCAATGAGGGCAATTTACATAAATTGCATATAATTTATTCCTTTGGGGTGGAAATTAGATGTAGAACTACAAAATCAAAAGGGTACATTAGCATGTTAACTCCTGGCCAAGTCTCCCAAAGAAACCAGGAGCTGGGGTGTGTTCTGGGCAAGAGGTAAAGAGAAAGACAGGATCAAAGGAGCAGTTGACAACTAATAGAATCATATATTAGGTGTTGATTCCTCTCCCAGGACCAGCAAGGGGCTCAAACCCATGACTAATCACCCTGTCCCTTTGTATTTATGTGAGCTCAACCAGGAAAGCGTGGCAGCTGAGCCGCCAGGGCAGGAAGACAGCAGCTGCTGCCAACACCCCCAAGAAGGTGACTGGCCTGTTGGCTGAGACCTTCTATAAGAAGCAGCTCAAAGCAAAGATAGCCCAAATCTTTGGACTGGTGCTCCCTAAAGTGCAGGTGTAAAAATAATTATATTGGAGGAATATAGAGCAAGAGATGACGTTGAAACTTTGTCCTAGCAAAATGGTGCAATTCAAGAGAGAGTGGTTCCCTGGGAGAATTCCCTGTTTGTGTGTTCCCTTGTACCCCATGCAAGTATACGATTCAAGTTTTGTGCACAGAAATCTGCAAGCTGCCTGAGGTCTTAGAGACAGAGAACACCAAAGGGTTTTATAGAAACAGTCACAGCTATTTCCTTGATATCAACATCTGAGCCCTTCCCTATTCTTTCAGAAATTCCTGGATCAGCAGTCAAGCTTAGGAGACATAAGGAAAGGGAAATTGAAAGGGTAACATGAGGTGCTGAGATTGGAACACAGAGGATGGTGGGAATGAGAAGGGTTCCTGAGAGCATCAACCCAATAAGCCAGACACTTCCTCTTGCTGGGAACTTCACTCATCCGTGAACCATTTCTCTTCAAAATAGACACTGTGATATAGTGTGGAAAGAACACTGTAGAAGAAGTTGAGATAATTGAATTCAAGCCTCAAGTCTATCATTTACTAGCTGTGTGGCCTTGGACAAGTCATCGAACCTCTCTGAAGCTCAATCTTTCCATTTATTAAACAAGAGGACAATTTGGACCAGATAATCTCCAAGTCCTCCTCTAGCTGTGATATTCTGTGATTCTAGGTATGTAAGTCTCTCTCCTTCTCTGAACATGTTTTGGCATCTATAAAATGAAGATACCAGTCCGTGAACTGCCTTCTTGACAGTCTTGTAAAGACTGAATGAAATAAACAATGCAATTTGTGCATTTGGTCATGCCTTTCCTATGCTCAAAAATATACAGTGGCTCTCATTGTTTAAAAAGCAAATGTTAGACTCCTCAGCCTAAGCACTCATGGTCTTCCCCCTTGAAACTGGTACTTTTTACCAACATACTGTACACACAGACTCTGGTCTTGAGAAAGATCATTTAGATTCAGTCCAATAGCCCTTACTATAAACCCATATAATTCTATCTCCTGGCTCCCATCTAATATTAAAAGGCCAAGTTTTCCAGTGTACTGGATAGATCCTTATTGGAGTATTTATGGGAGGGAAATTCAGAGTCCAACTATGCTTGACCAAAAACTATGTCCCTGACTCTCTAAGTGGCCACTCAACCTTCTCTGTGGGAGGAAAAACACTCCCCCCCTCAATCTCCTTTTGGATACTTTAATTGTTAAGAAGTTTTCAGGCCTAAATCTACCTCTCTGTGACTACAATTATCCCTTTCACATCCCAATTTTCCCCATTGTGGTTTTGATATATTAAAGGTTGGCATAAAAAATTAAATGGGAATTTGGGGGGAGTTTTGCAGAAGCCACAGATAACACGTGAAGGCCAGAGACGACAGAAAAAGTTTCGAAACTCAGAAATGCAGAAAATATATGTGTAGTATTATATAATATCAATGTATTTTATCTTTTAATGCCATAATAATTCAGATTTCTTCTCTGGTACAAAGGGAGGGTCAAAAAATTTTGCGTGGATTTTCTAGATCCAGGAGTGTTCTTCCTAGTTCTGTCATCTGAGGCTAAGTAGATCAAGTCTAACCCTGCTTCCATGCCACAGACCTTCAACAATTTAAAATCAGCTGTCCGGTTTCCCCATAAGACTTCCAGGTTAAACATTCTAAGTTCCTTCAACTGCATCCTGTAGAGACGTGTCTCTAATTCTCTTGGCAGCACACTTGTCCTTTTCTGGACATGCTACTTAAAAGGGGGCATCCAGAACTAAATATAACCTCTCTTTTCAGTAGGACGGGGAGGTCCCCAGAGTACAACCCTGTGACTCTGAGAACATGGAAGGAGATACAGATGCTGAGTAGGTGGAGAGATTTCAGAGAAAAATTCCAGAGAAAAGGCTCCAACTTTTGAATGGCCCCAACTGCCATAGACACAGGGGAAAAGCAAGCCCCTCCAACATGTTTCTTGTCTTCCAGTGTTTGCAACTCCAGAAACTGATAAGAGTAGAATTCCCTGCTGGGAACATTGTCTCCTGAGTTGAGCTGAGTTGAACAGCTTATTTGCTCTAGCATATTCTATTGTCTACCCTAATATATGAATAACCTCCCTGCTTCCTGTTTATTACTCAATTTGATTTTTTTTTAAAAAAAAAGGTTTACGGCCATCTGTGATTGATTGATTGTCTTTTGTATAGCCAGAATTTGGTGGGAGGGAGATAAACAAGTGGAGCACAAGCCAACTGTGGCCCTCCCTTGGAAGTGAACAGGGAAAGTGGCTTCTATTCTGAATCTCTGAAAGAGAGCATTATACCCCTAGACTACAAATATTGGATGGGTGGTAAATAAATTAAAATTATAGTGCCATAATCTTTTTGGAGATGAGAAAGCAAAAGAGAGCTCCCGCTGTAGATCTGTGCCTTTCCCTCCTCATGCTAGGCTCCTGGCTGTATGACCTCAGTGATCCCCCTCCTCACCCCTCAGGTGAAAATCACCATCACCCTCCAGAGACAGGATGGGCCAGATCACAGACTACCTCTATACATGCCACATGTGGGTCAGTCACCCAGTACCAGCATTCATCATATTATTTAAACACTGGTGCTCCAGATGTGATCTGATAGGGGAGGTACAATGGAACTCTCATTTCCTTTGCTTTAGACCTGACCCTTATCTTAATGCCGCCTAGGACAGCAAGAGTTGTTTACACTCCTCTATCCCACCTTGTACTCCTGTGGAACTTAGAGATCTCCCAACACTCTGACTACGACTTCCTGGGTAAGGCTTTACTTACGTTTGAGTTGTTTTGGCCCAGATCTTTGAGCTTATCAATGTGTTAGGATCATAGATTTAGAATTAGAGCTGGAAAGAACCTCAGAGGCCATCTCATCCCTCCTTTTACATATGAAGAAACTGTGGTCCAGCAAGGCGATGACTTTCCAAAGGTTATATAAGTGTCAAAGGTAGGATTCAAACCCAGACCCTCTGACTGCATATGCATCATGTACTTTCCAATCCATCAAGTTGTTACTCTTTCATAATGCCTTAGAGCAGTGGTTCTCAACCTTCCTAATGCTGCGACCCTTTAATATTCATATGTGGCCATATCTGCATGTGGGCAGATCCGCCTGGAGACGATAGAAGAGTGGTGTCTCAGTTCCTAGGACCCTTGGAAATATGTGTTTTCGATGGTCTTAGGTGACCCCTGTGACCCCTGTGAAAGGGTCGTTCGACCCCCAAAGGGGTCGTGATGCACAGGTTGAGAATCACTGCCTTAGAGAGTTGACTGGGGGCGTTAAGAGATTGATTGACTTGGCTTTGCTTACACAGCTAGGATATATCAGAGGGAGACTTCAACTCAAGTGTTCTCTTTTCCAGGTCAGCCCATTCATGACTGCACCATGCTGTCTCTTCATCTGTAAATGTAGTAGAGAAATTTACACCAAAAAAAAAAAAGTTTTCTCTTTTAAAATTTCATTGCCTTAGATGCAACCCAAAGTTCTAGCCCATCAAAATCTCTTTGTATCCAATATATTTGATGTGTTCTCATAATTATTTCACCTATAATCTTATTGTTTCCTCAATTAAACTGCCAGCATATTGAGGGCACAAAATATATTCTTTTTTTATAGTCTCCACCTGCCCAATCCATGTTTTGTCTTTCTTGTTTTCTCAATGGGTGGAAAAGGAGAGATGGAAAAGAGATCATTCAGAACTGAAAATTAAATTGAATCTATAAAAAGGAAAGGCTTCATATAGAATAAAGGTTCCTAACATAGTCCACGGACCCCAAAGTTGTCCATAGAGAGATTTCAGGGAGTCCATGAACTTAGATGGAGATAAAAAATTATCTATTTTAACTGACCTCTAACTGAAATTTAGCATTCCTTCAATTATTTAAAAAACTTTATTCTAAGAAGGAGTCCATCATACTCACCTGACTGCCAAAAAAGGCCCATAAAGCAAAAAAGTTAAGAACTCTGATAAAAAAGGTGATCCTTGAACTAAATCTTGAAAGAAACAAGTGATTCTAAGAGGCAAAAGTAAAGAGAAAGTACATTCCAGGCATGAGGGACTGGCAATACAAAGGCACAGAGATGGGAGATGGAACCACTTTGACTGGACCATGGAGTGAGGGCAAAGGAGGTTCAGCCAGCAGCTGGACAGAACATCTCTGCTTGTGACTTCATAATCTGGCTCTAGTCTACCTATCCAGGCTAATTGTACATTATCCCCCTTCACACATTCTACATTCCAGCCAAATTGTCCTACCTGCTGGCACCCATAAGTGACCATTTTTGTGCCTTTGTACAGGCTGTTACCTGTACCTGAAATGTGCTCCTTCCTCACCTCTGCCTTTTAGAATCCCTAGCTTCCTTCAAAACTCATTTAAAACCCCCACCTCCTACTACGTAAGGCCTTTCCAGATACCCACAAGTTGTTCCTGCCCCCTCCAATATTACCTTATATCTATTTTTAAATTTGTTTGTCTGGGTACCTGTTATTCCTCAATCTTTCCCCAAATAAAATAAAAGCTACTGGAGAGCAGGGATTGTCTTAATTTTGTCTTCGCATATCCAATACCCAGCGAAAGACCTGACATATAACGGGTACTTAATAGCTGCTTGTTGAATGTGGAATAAGTAAATGACTAGATGAAAAAAGGAGTCACAACAGAAATAGATTGTCCAGTGGGAGAGTTTCCTTGGGGGAATGGAAAGTACTGAATAACTTAGCAGAACTAGATGAGCTAACAGGGTGTAGATGGCATGAATGGCATATAAAATGGTCTCCTAATTCCCTATATTCTCACCTTCATTCCAAATTCCTTTGCCTGACATTCAAGGCTATCTACAATCTGGTATCTCCCATTCCTTCTGGCTTTATGTCCTACTATTCCCCTCCATGCATTATAGACCCTATACTTAGCACCTTCCCCATTATAGGCCCTATACTTAGCACCTCTCTGACTTTACAGTTACGGTTCCTACACCTGGCATGTCCCCTTCATGCCCCTTTGTCTTTTCCACACTTCTATTGCTCTATCAATGCATATCAAATGCTTCCTGTAGCCAAAAGAGTACCAGAATTGGAGTCAGGAGACTTGGGTTTGAATTCTAGTTCCAACAAATACCAGCTGTATAACTGTAGACAAGTCACTTCCTTCTCTGAGCCCTTATCTCTGTGACGTATAAAGAATTCAAGAGATATAATTTCTGGGTAAGTAATCATTTTGTTAATTAGTGCTAGTGGATAATTAATAAGAGGGGTCAATGGCACTTTTAATGCCAAAGATCCTTCATGGAACCCACTCAACACTTACATGCCTTTGGAAGAATGGATATTCCTAAGGGCAGCAATCAACTATGATTGATTAATAATTAATGAGAAGAATGTTGAGGACAAAACCTAGGTATCAAGCCTTTTACAGTAATAAGGAAGTTTGGAAGGTAGACGGTTTGGGGAGAAATATGAGTTTAGTTTGGGATATATTGAGTTGTGTCTATGGGATATGAAGTTTAAGATGCCCATTAGACCATCAAACGTGCAGATCTAGAGGTTAAGAGAAAGAACAAATAAACAAATGGGGCTAGACAAATATAGATCTGAGAATCGTTTTCATGAAGATGCTAACTGAATGCATGGAACTTGATGAAATCATCAAGTAAAATAATATAGATGGAAAAAAGAAGAGGGCCAGGAGAAATCCCTGGGAGGACACTTACCTTTAGTAAGTGCGGCTTGGTTGAAGATTCTTCAAAGAAAACTGAGGAGCAATCAGACAGGTAGGAGAGAACCATGTCACAGAAATCTAAAGAGAAGGTATCAAGGAGAAGAGAATGATGAACAGTGTCAAAGAATACCAAGAGGTCAAAAAGGATGAGGACTGAAAAAGCTGATTAGATTTTGTAAGTAAGAGATCATTGGTCACTTTGGAGAAAGCTTTCTGGTTGAAAGATGAAGTCAGAAGCCAGACTATAGAGAATAAGGGAAAAAGAAGCAGAGGCACTCGTAAATGGCCTTCTCAGAGAGTTTAGACTCAAAAAAGGAAAAGAGGCATGGTACAATAGCTAGCAAGGATAGATGGACCAAGTAAAGGTGTTTTTTGAGGACGAGGAGACATGGGCATGTTTGTAGGCAGTTGGTTATCAGCCAGTAGTCAGGGAGAGATTGAAGGGAAGAAATGGGGATGATACTGGGGTGGGGGTGAGGAGAATCTGCTGGAGAAGAACACTTGGAGGTGGTCACTTGTGCATGTAGAGGGGTTTTCCCTGGGAATGAGAAGGGAATGAGAGGGCTACCTCTTCATGTGACACAGGGGTAAAGGAAAATAAAGTGGCAGAAAGTATTTGAGTGACGTGAGATGAGAAACAAGGAAGATGAAGGAACTTTTGGCAAATGGCTCAGTGTTTTCTGTGAAATATGAAACAAGGTTCTCAGCTGAGAGAGAAGAAAAGAAGACGCTATGGGAGGTTTAAAGAGGCATGAAAAGCTTTGGGAAAGCTTCTGTGATGAGTGGGATAATGAGTTAATTATAGAAGTATAAAGCATTGCCTTGCCACAGTGATGGCCCAATTGAGATTATGTGATATAAATTTGTAGTGAACCCAGTCAACACAGTTCCATGATTTTCTCTAGCTTCATCCAGCAGTACATTGTAAGAGCAAAGGCAGCAGATGGTGGGACTAATCCAAAGCTGAGGCTTGGCAGGGCAAGATGGGTGATATGATGTATAAGTGGTAAGGACAGTGGAGAGTTGAATTGGTTCACCAAGAGGACAGGATGGGGAAGAGAGAAGTGTGTAGTCAGTGCAGAGGTGATGGCCTGGCAAAGAATTGAGGGACTAAGGGATTGGAAGTCATGTTAAGGACAAAGAACAAGATTTGGACTTGTACTGCAGAGGGAAAAGTAGAATTATGACAGGTTGTGATCAGATAAAATAATTTAAAAGCTTGCATACATGGAAGTGAAGTACTTATGGGTGATAACAAGATCAAGGAAGGGTATGACCATCTCTGCTTGTGTCTGAGGTCAGGTATGGGAGTAGATGATGGGACATTAATAAATTGAGGAACTGGGAGGTTAGACTGTTTGAGGTAGCATCAATACGCTTATTAAAGTCTCCTAGTATAAAGAAAGAAGTTGGGAGAGACAGGAAGAATGTAAGCCAAGCATAGAACTCCTTGAGAAAAGGAGTGTATCCAAGAGGATGGTAGATAATACCAAAATATTTATGGGATGATAGGCTTGGATGGAAGGAACCTCAAAGAAGGAGAGGTTTCTGAGAGATGGTGGTAGAGGGAGAGCCTAGAAATGTTGACAGGGAGCAAGGAGTATTCCATCTTCCCCACCTTGACCAATGAGTGAAGTAGAATGAGTGAAAGTGCAACCAGTGCTGAAAAGTGTGGCCAGAGAGGCTGTGTCATCAGGAGGAAGTCAGGTCTCAGTGAGAGTCAGAAAGTGAAAGGAGTTGGAAAAGAAAAGGTTTAAGGCAAAAGTAAGTTTGTAATCTATGAAGTGGGCATTCAATAGAGCACAATGGAAGTGGTAGGTAACCTCAGAGTGGGACAGTAAGGAGGGAAGGGAGGTGTGGAAGAATGTAGGAATAATGGAGCAGGCAGTGGATGTAAAGGAATGAGGTTTGAATAATGACTGCTGGAGGTTCAGAATCCCAGTGATGGGGATGGGATGACTCAGTGGGAGTCTGTTAATGACGAAGGACTGAGTTCAGGTAGATTATCAACATCCTTAGGGGGTTGACCTCAGGATGGAGTCCTCTCAGGGCAGTTCAGACAGGGGACCTACAGCAGTTATAGGTGGAGTAGAATTTCTCTTCTTTTCTGCAGAAAGACCAGTCCATGTCAGGAGAGAGATGGAGAAAGAGCAATGAAATGTGTTTCTCTCCTTTGCCTGAAGGCAAGAAGGAATGAGGTAAGGATCTGGTATCTGATGGCATGGTGCGTCCATCCCTTCCTCCCTTGGTGTCAGATTATGTACCTAACATCCAAAGACTAGCCTGGCTAAGTCCAGAAAAGCCTTGTTACCAAAGGAGTAGCCAACAGTAGATTATTGGGGAGCAGAGGGGAGGCGGAAGAGTTGGCCATAGAAATACGAAAAAAAATTTGAATCTACTAAAGCATCAAGGGCTAATAGGATGTCATAGGGGTCATCTAATCCAACCCTTTTGTTTTGTTGGTTGTGAACTGCACCACTGAAGGAGCACCCATACCAGTGAAATCATGCATCAAAAGGATTCTGAGCTCTACTCTATATTTTGTTATCAACACTAATTAAGTGACTACTGTATGCCAATCATCATGCTAACTATAAACCGACTTTGTTCTCCGGCATATCATGTTCTAGTAGGAAGATATGCTATATGTAGATCAGCAAACAGAAGGGAAAAACCAGAATTCTTACCTAGGATACAAAATTAAAGGCATGCCAATAGCATTTAACATTCCTGTGGAAGAGTAGAAATGTCTAATCTTAGCACCAGGTTAGCAAGAACAATTAGTTAAAGAGGAAGTTATCAGATAGTGGTTGCTTCCCATTTATCAATCCCATGTAACTCTTATCTGTGACTTTTTACAAATTCCCTGTAAACAAATTATATATCCATCATGCTGTGGGTCTTCTTCAGGTTCTAGTAATATTTCGAGGATACCAGTGTAGTACCTGAGTTATCCTTCTGCTACCCTTGCTGTCCCAAAACATGACCACCTGCCCTGGGCCAGGTCAAGTGAGCCATCACAATGAGGGCTCTCAAAACATAAGTACCACTTGTGATTGATTAAATGACACAAGTGAAACCACTTTCAAGAATACATGATGGATGAGGGCAGCTTCCTGTGCTTGCCTTATTCCCCCAGCAAAGAAACTGTCTTGAGCCCCAGGAGTTAGGGGGCAACAGTCCACGTGGATCTGGGACTTAATTAGGCCAGAGAAGCTGCCACCCAAGTGAAGATGGTCCAGAGCAGCAGTTCTCAACCTCTGGGTCACGACCCCTTTGGGGGTCGAATGACCCTTTCACAGGAGTCAGGGGTTGCTTAAGACAGTCGGAAAACACATATTTCTGATGCTCTTAGGAACCAAGACACTGCTCCTCTCTATCTGTCTCCAAGCGAGTCTGTCCACATGCAGATATTAAAGGGTCACAGCATTAGGAAGGTTGAGAACCACTGGTCCAGAGCATTAGAACTTGACTCAGCATGAAGCAGCACCACACCTGGCTCTGCCTTGCCTTCCCCAAGCCTAGCGTAATTATAACTGTACCACAGTCCTGGCAGGAAGCCAGTGGGTCATGTCTTCGCCCACTACTACACTAGATGACTTTTGTTTCCAACCTAGCAATCCTTAAAGGAAAAACCAAGTGGATAAAGGACTCTGGCCTAAAAGTTAAGAAACCATAGTTCCATCAATTTTTACCCCTAACTCATTGTGTGACCTTGGGGAAATTATTTCCCTTCTCTGAGGCTTAGTCTCTTCACCTGAAAAAGGAAGAAGCTGAATAGGATTATATCCATGGTCCCATGATTTACTATCCATATAAACCTAGACAAATCATTTCACCATTTTGGGCATTAATTTCCTTCTGTATAAAATGAAGTGTGGTGGACTAGTTGACCTCTCAAGTCTCTCCCAGGCCAAGTTTGATAAAACATGGACAGGATTTCCCTGACTACCTCTGGCTAATCACATGGGCTAATAACTCAGTCCTTGGGCATTTTGGACAAAGGACAAGGCTTCTTCCAGTCAGGTAATTGTGACTCATCCCTGGAGGACTCAAGCACTCTGGAGGTAATAAGCAATGCCCTTAAGGCCACTAAAAAGAGGAAAATATAGCTCAGGGGAACTTTAAAAAGAAGTGACTCTGCTTTTCTCTCCCTTTAACTCTAATGGGAATGAATTGGTCTTGGATTTGGGGTTGTTGTTTTTTTTTGCTTTTTTTTTTGGAGGGAAGTCAGGGCAATCAGGGTTAAGTGACTTGCCCAAGGTCACACAGCTAGTTTTTTGTGTTAAGTGTCTGAGGCCAGATTTGAACTCAGGTCCTAATGACTCCAGGACCAGTATTCTATTCACTGCACCACCTAGCCACCCCATGGCTCTTGTTTATTAGATGTCCATGAGGGGGCAGAAAAAGAGCTGCATACTTTCTCCATCCCTGTAAGTGTGCTGGCTCTTTCTGCATGGCAGCAAGAGCAAGGGGGCTCAATGAGATCACTTTGAGCCTGGGCCTCTGGATGGCTCTTCTGCTTTGTTTTCTTTCACTGATCAGAAATGACCCAACATTGATCTTGCGACAGAAGTGTTTAGGCTTGGAAAAGACCTTGCAACTTCAAAGATCTAGAGATTCTGAGTCTGTTGTATGACTGGTGGCAGGGGTAGTTTCTGCATCAAAGAAGATGCCACCACCAACAGAGAGACGAGTACAACCCTTGATCTCTTAGTCTAGCTATGTGGAAGATACAGGCTGGGAGGAAATTATCTGGACCACACAGAGCTGACAACTATAAATATGAAAATGTCTATTCAGTCTTCCCACAAGCTACATTATGACTGGATGTTTCAAGGATCAACCTCTTAGAAAAAGTGACAACAGTTATGTCATTAAAAGGATGCTTGTTAAGTTCCTGTCAATAAACACCTTTGAGTTGGGAATGTGTTAAGCATTCCTTCTATGTCTTAAACAAGTAACTATTCCATAGTTGATTCATATTGTACACTAAGAACTTTTTGACCAACTCCATGGAGGGTCCCAGACATAAGCCAAACCTAAGGTTTAAGTAATTTTTTTTCTCCAGAGGGCCATGGTGGGGGTATAATGAACCAAAGAATATGATAAAAGTCTTTTCCTTTTAGGTGGTCAGACTCCCTCGGACAGAATTTGGTCTGGCTTCATGAGTTCATAGCAGAGGGTTCTCTTGGTAGGCAAGGAGAGGACATGGAATTCCAGCCCCCTGGGACTCAGAAGCAGTTGTCTGATTGTTAGCCCCAGATCCAGCTCCACGTCCTTCTAAAATAAGCCTATGCTCTCTATTCAAACAGTCAATCAAAAAGTATTTTTTAAGTACCTACCCTGTTAGTCACTTTGCTAGGCACTGGGAATAGAAAGACAAAAAAAAGAAAAAAAAAGATCCTTGCTCTCAGGGAGTTTACATTCAGTCAGGGGAGACAATGTATAGATACAGAAGTACATAAAAAACAAATTCAAAGACTCCATGGGCAAATACAAGACAGTTAGGAAGGGAGGGCACTATCAGTTAGGGGATCAGGAAAGACTTCATATAGAAAGTAATATTTGAGCTGAGTTTAGAGGGAAGTGAAAGACTGTGAAAGGGAGAAACAAAGAGAATATATTCTAGGAGTGGCAGCCAGCCTGTGCAAATGCATGGAGAAAGGAGATAGAATATCATGTGAAAAATAGTACAGAGGTCAATCTGGCTGGAATATAAAGTGCATGAAGCAGAGTGATGTATAATGAGGCTGGAAAGATAGATGGTTGGATGGTTGGATGGATGGATGGATGGATGGATGGATGGATAGATGGATGGATGGATGGATGGATGGAGAGACAGAAACAGAGAAAGAAAGAGACAGAGACAGAATTTTTAAATATTTCTTTGCCAGGCATTGTGCTAAGCACTAGGGAAATGAGTGAAAGGAAACCAGACAGTCCCTGCCACCTAAGAGTTTACATTCTAATTCACGAAGACAACAGAAAGGAGAGTTGGAATGAAGGGGCAATTGGGAGGCATGGTGTAAAGATGTCTGAAAGTTTCATGAAGGCCTGGCTCCAGGCAAGGTAAGGCAAATGTTCATCTAGCAGAGCTGCACAACCCAGGAGCAGAGTCCAAGATTGCCATGTCAGGGATAATGTCAGGATAATGGAGTGTTGTCATGCATACAAATGCAAAGGACTTTAAAAACCAAAGAGAAATCTAAACTGTAAGGTTCTTCTCCATTCAGGCATTCTGAGATTCTTCTCTTCTTCCATCCCTGCTAAATTCAAAGCCCTTTCCCTCCAGGACCATCCAAATTTTGCCCTCCCAGACCTCTTGGCTTGAACACATAAATTCCTTCACAGCAGCCCTATCTGGGGTGAGGCCCTAAAGGGAAGGAGGCCATGGGAAAGGTCAGTTAGCAGAGACTGAGTAACTATAGGTTCCAGGGAAGGTAAAAGAGCAGAGAAGGAAAACAAGATTAAAAAAAAAAGAAAGTCAGTTAAGGGAAGGGGGAGGGAGTGGGTTACTTCCTGGGCTCTGGCCAGCCTCTGGAATCCTTCACCTTCAGCAAAGGCCCTTTGCCCCTTTCCCTCCCCAGACTCGTAGCCAGACAGACTGATTAGGAGGCGCCTAGCACCTTACTTTGTTGGGCACAGGGGCAGAAAGACTATGGAGACTGAATTCCTCAAACATATGGGGAAACATGCACGAGACTGGGGGTGGAGGGGAAAGGGCACGTACAGGCAGCATGCCGCACATGGGCAGCTCAGAGTCATTCAGAAAGGACAGAGGGAGGAGACACCTCTCCTTGGCAGAAATCTACCTAGAACACAAGATCTGATGGGTTGGGTTTCATTTGGTTTTGTTTCTTAATCTTTTGCAACCTTAGGCAAAAAATCATTTAGATTTTTAGAACACCTTGTTGAAGCCTGAAGGTCGGACTTGGGAGTAGGAAATGTGCCAAAACGAGTTGTGGTTTAATGCCTGTGGCTGTGCTGCCCTTCAAAAGAGCTCACACAGCTGGTCTAGCACAAGTGTGATAGCCTGAGCAGGAAGGAAATGGGGACTTGAAAGCCAGGACTGCAGTTAGAGCTGGAAGACAACGCAGAACACAGAATCAAAGGGAGGGACCTTCAACCACATAAAGTCAGAGCAAAGAGACCTTAGAACAGAGAGCCAAGAGTGAGATACCTCAGGAGATCTTTGGAAGATAAGTCACCACCAGAAAGAAACTGAGAGATCATTAGGACCAGCTTACAGAAGAGGAAACTGAGGCCCAGAGAAAAGAAGTTATTTTTTTAAATACCCCCTTAGTGTCAGGGCCCAAACCAGGATCCAGGTTTCCTAATTGCCAGCCCAATGTTCTTTCTTTCATTCATTCATTCAGCACCAGTCACTAATAGGTACTAAGGATACGGAGAGTTTACATTCCAGGGGGGGAAATACATATAGATAAGTAAATATATATAAAGTCTATATGGTTTACATACATCTTCATATATTTGAAATACAAAATACATATGAGTAAATACAAGGCCATTGAGGAAGAATGCCACTATCACCTGGGAAGGAAAGGACTTACGTTGTTGTTGAACTCCTTTCAGTTACATCCAATTTTCCATCACCCCACTTGGGCTTTTCTTGGCAAAGATACTAGAGTGGTTTACCATTTCCCCCTCCAGCTCATTTTACAGATGAGGAAACTGAGGCAAATAGGGTAAAGTGACTCAACCAGGTTCACACAGCTAATAAGTGGCTGGATTTAAACTCAGGTCCTCCTGACTTCAGGCCTGGCACTCTATCCACTGGACCACCTAGCCAGCCAGGGTTAATGTAGAAGGTATTTGAACTGAGTCTGAAAGAAAGCATTCACCTTACAAAGTGGAGGGCAGTACAGGAATGAGCCCAAGCCTGGGAAAAGGCACTGAGATGAAGAGTAGATATCTCCTATGAGGGAAAACAAGTAGTAGATCAGTTTAGCTGAAAGTCAGTGTATCAATTAGAATAATATGCATTAAACCTGGAAAGCTAGGCAGCAGCTGGATGAGAAAGGGCTTGGCATAGGAAACAGAGGAGTTAGTCTTTTATCCTGGAAGCAAAAGGAAGCTACATTTTGATCATGACAGTGGTCAATTCTATGCTTTAGGAATTTTAATTTCACTTCTGTATAGAGTACCCCTCTGTGGACCTCAGTTTCTTGTAAAACAAGAAACCAAGATGATCACAAATCTCATAGTTCTAATACTCTGTGAACCTATAAGACATAGGTTCTAGTCCCAGCTTAGTCTCCAATCTAGGACAAATCACTTTTCTTTCAGGGGCATCAGTTTCTCCATCTGTAAAAAGAGAGAATTGAAGTAACATGTCTTCTAATTCTGACCTGATATAATTCTCTGATTCTATGTTGATTAGGATGTATCAAACCCCTTTGTCATCTGTTCTCCCAACTGATTAGTTTGATTTACTGGTCAGTGTTGCCCTCTGAGTAGTAGAATGATATAATCAAAGGTCATGGTTTCCTTCTAAGGAGGGCCCTTGCTTTCACCACCTCTAGATTCTGTCCCAGTGTGCTCTGCCCTTCAGCTCTGCGTACACATGCTGCCCAGGGAGAGGATTTAAGAAGCCAGAATTCACAGTTGTTAGCTTAGCACCTGATCTCACACTCTCCCCTGGGGCCCAGTAGGAATGCTGTTTTTTGCTTAATACTGATTCCATGGGCTTTGGAGTGGGTGGACGGGGCACATGAAAATGGGAAGGACACTCATCTTCCTAGGATCTAGCCCAACTCACTCATTTGACAGATGAGAAAATGGAGGCCCAGAAAGATTACTATCTAAGGTAACAATGCTACAAAATAGCCAATCCAGATACTCAGACTCCAAAACCAGTACTCTTTCTCACACCACTGGGTCATTATCTTTCTTTCTTTCTTTCTTTTTTTTTTTTGTTTTTTGGAGGGGTGGGGAGGGCAGGGCAATTGGCTTTAAGTGACTTGCCCAAGGTGACACAGCTAGTAAGTGTTAAGTGTCTGAGGTCACATTTGAACTCAGGTCTTCCTGACTCCAGGGCCTCTGTTCACTGTGCCACCTAGCGGCCCCCATTATCTTTCTTAGAAATAATGTGATCTGAATATAATTCCAATTGCCCAGGACCAGGTTCCCAGCAAGGTTTCCAGAATAGAGGCAGTAAGAAAAGTCCTGAAACTTTGAGCACTTAACTTGAAATCAAGAGACCTGAATTCAGAACCTTGAATCTATTGCTTTCCTTTGTGACTTTAGGCAAGTCACTTAACTTCTCTGGGACTCAGTTTCCTCATCTATAAAATGAAAGATTGGACTAGACAATCTCTAAGGTCACTTCTAGTTCAAAATCTATGATTATTCAATAGCCAATAAACATTTATTCAGAGCCTACTATGGTAAGCACTGGGGATACAAAGAAAAGCAAAAGACTGTCCCTGCCCTCAAGGAGGTCACACTCTAATGGGGGAGAGGAGACAACACATACAAAGAAGCTGAAAATAAACAGAGTGCCAGGGGAGCCCTGGTGTGCAGGGGCCTGAGGAGGTTCTGTGGCCACAGATGGAAAGGCTCTAAGGAGGCATGAGTTATAGAGTTGATTTCATCTTTCAGAATGATGAGTTTCTGGAGACCATCATGAACTCCAGATCAGCCAGGTGTGAAATTATGAGAATTCCCTGGGTGCTCTCCTTAAAAGATGAAGCACCAGTGAGGAGCTCTCCAAT
This sequence comes from Pseudochirops cupreus, assembly GCA_028627135.1. NCBI lineage: Eukaryota > Metazoa > Chordata > Mammalia > Diprotodontia > Pseudocheiridae > Pseudochirops > Pseudochirops cupreus. The sequence goes on from CM053581.1 coordinate 284,746,550, forward strand.
GTCTACCCTGCACCTTCTCCGATCAGAGGGACAAGGGACCCCAGGGACAGGGGACACCAAGGAGATGTGACTTTCAGAACTGATTATGTCTTGAAAAATGATGAGAGCTGTTTGCTGTCTACTCTGGAGGAGTGTTCTATTCTATTTAAGAAGTGATAGAAGTGATAGGATGAGCAATATTATAAGCGCTTATGTTTTCTTAAGTTTTAATATTTACAAGTCCCTTTCCTCACCACAAGCCAATGAGGCAGATAGTGTGTTAACACATCCGTTTTGAAGCTAAAGGTTAACTGATATGCCAAGGATAACAGAGATGATAGGTGCTGGAAGTGAGATCTGAACCCCTGTCTTCTGACTCTACAATCCAGAATCCTCTCTACTATACTACACTCAAAGGGTAAAGAGAGAGAAGATAGTTATTTGAATGAATCCGTAGTAATAGCAGTGGAATTTTTTTAAAAATCATAATCAAGAGACTAAGTGAAAGTGAGATTATAAAGTGAACAGATAAGTTTGACCCAGAGTTAACAAATCATCATGGGGGAGTCAGGAGACATGAGTCTGAATCTCAACTCTATTTTTATTGCCTATGTGACCTTAAGTAAGTGACTTAGCCTCTCTGTCTACTATCTTCCCATCTGTAAAATAAAGGGGTTGAATTAGATGATTTTTAAAGTACTTTAGAGCTCTAAATACTATGATCCAATCCCAAATTAAGTGAACATAAGGAGGGAAGTTTATTGGGGCAAAAGACATCATTCTATTCTGGACCTGTAAGGGAGCCTGATACTGTTGTAGAGGGGTTATTACCTATAGAAGTTAGGGCAATTAAGTGGTCCCATGGTGCACAGAGTGCCAGGCTTGTAGTCGGGAAGCTTCATCTTTCATGAGTTCAAATCTGGCCTTAGACACTTACTAGCTGTGTGACCCTGGGCAAGTCACTTAATCCTGTTAAACTCAATTCCTCATCCATGAAATGGACTGATGAAGGAAATGGCAAACCATTCCAGTATCTTTGCCAAGAAAACCCCAAATAGGGTCACAAATGGTCAGAAATGACTGAAAAAAACAAGACCTATGGAGGTGCTGGACCAAGCTAAATTAGGATATTCTAATTAGGTCTAGGGAAACCTAATGTAGAACTAACTTTGGTTATTGCTATTGTTTAGACTTCTAATAACTTTCTCCTATGTTATTTCTGAATTTTAAGATTCTCTTTTCTTATAAATAGAGAATAGGAATAAGGATAGAGACTGGAACTGTGGTTTCCTTTTCAGTGGAATTCCCAGGTAAGGACATTCTCTCTGCTGATGTAGGTCAGCACCTTCTTTGCAAATTTATAATTTTTCCTTATAAGTAAGCCCTAGAATATGAACCTAGTGGCCTGGAGAAGGTAGAGAGGGAAAAGAGGGGGAAAGAGATGTAGTTACTAGAATCAAGCACCAAGAGGCAGTGGCAAAGGAATCAGCAGAGGAGGTAGGGAGAGACAAAGCAGGTCTCTGAACCCAGGAAACCAAGCAGGTTGGAGAGTCAGGAACAAAGGAAATAGTGTCTGTAACAGTCAAGGTGATCAGACGCTCATGGGGGGGTGATAATAATAAATAAGACATTGATGATATAGCGTTCAATTTACAAAAGTGCTCTGCATACATTTGAACTCCACAGCCATCTTATAGAGTAGATAGTACAGTCATTATTATCCCCATTTTGCAGATGAAAAAACTGAAGTTCAGAGAGATTAAATGATTTACCCAAGATCACAGAGCTATTGTCAGAGGTAGAACTGAGCTTAGCCAAGGATATATTTTACACACTCTCCACAAGAGGTGAGTAATTTAATGAAGATAAAAAGAAATAAGACACAGGTAGGTATTCAAGACCTATCAGCTATATAGTCACTTTGGTTCCCTCCCATTCCCAATCTGGGGTCACAACAGGTCCAAACCAGAAGCCTTCAACACCATTAAGTCCCATAGTCAGATGAGGGATGAGTGTTTCCCATCTCCCCTTGTTGCTCACCACTATGGTAGTCTCACTAGTGTGTAGGAGTCCTTAACTTTTTTGGTTTCATGGATCCCTCTGACAACTTCATGAAACCTGGACACAGAATCCTTCTCAGAGTAATGTTTCTAAATGTATAATGTGCATAGGAATGCAGAGGAAATGAAATATATTGAAATAGCTATCAAAACTTTTTTTAAAAGCTCATTAACTCCATGCTAAGAACCCCTTGCCTAAAAGAAATAGTTTCTCTGCAAACGGCATTAGCCTTTGCCCCTCTTTGCTCTGGATGGATAGACGGATACATGTATTAGTCAATAAGTTTTACTATTACTAAAAAACAGGATATAAGTATCGGCTGAAATAACAGGATATAATGATCATGATGTAGTCACCAGGTGCTCCTATGTAACAAAGAAACAAATATATCTGCCATCCACCATTCCAAATAAAAGTTCACTGTCCAATTCTTGACCAGGCAAGAGTTCCAGAAGAAGTTCATCCCCAGCCTAAGTACTTGACTTTCATCTCTTGAGATGGTCAGCTATATAAACCATTATACAGTACTGCCATCTTCTTCCCTAATCATACCCTACATACAATATTGCATTCAATTCTGAGTGCTGTATTTTAGGAAATACACTGACACACCAGAAACACCCACAGGAGAATAACCTGGATGGTCAGAGGACTAGAGACCATGCCTTACAATGACTAGCTGAGGGAATTGTGGATGTTCAGCCTGTAGAAGAGAAGACATACAGGGGATCAGGAAACACATGATCATTGTCTTCAAGTAGCTGAAGGGCTACCATAGAAAAGAGAATCTTAGAATCATAGATTTGGAGCTATAAGGGAACTTAGAGGCCACTGAGTCCAGCCTCCTCATTTTTCATGTGGAAACTAAAGCTCTAACAGGTTAATTGACTTGCCCAAAGATCACACAGTTGTAAGAGGCAGTAATAGAACACAGGTCTTTCTGACTCTAAGTCCAACACACTAGCTATTACTCCTACAGCTCAAGATCACAAATGTCACAATTGTCAGCAATGTCATGGTGAAAGGGTGTTGACTTATTTTCAAATCAACTAGATTCCAATTGCTGGCCCTGATTCTTATTAGCTCTGTGACCATAGGAAACTCACTAACTCCCCTGGGCCTCAAGTTCTTCATCTTTAAAAATGATGTGGCATTTATTACTAAAGATCCATGATCCTTAATTTTTCTAAACGGGATGAGCTATCTTGACGTGGGATGAACTTACCCTCCCATGAAATGGGCTGCCTCAACAACACCACTGAAACAACGGAACAACAGGCATACTACTGCAAAAGCTAATTCACATCATTCTTGACATTGTCACCGTAAACAAAACTGTGAGACAGAAGGAACTTTTAGCCATGTGAGGGAATGGTTTGCCAGAACTGGCAGAGTTGGTTTTGCTGTGCATCCAAAATAAGCAACTTCATTTCATGGGACATTTACACTTGGTCATTATTTATCATAATGCTTGTGATCAATATTTATAAAAACAAATAAACAAATTTTTATGAAAATAACTGCAGCTTACCCCCCAATGTCAATCGCAGAGAATGGTCTCCACAAAAAAGTGAGCTTAAGGCAGTGAATGAAATGTGTTTGAAATCAGGAATAAGAAATAAAAGAGATCCAAATCTAAAGACTAAACAAAAGCATCAACTTATAAGCTGTCCCAATAGTCTTAATGAAGTTTTAAACTTCACCTTTTAATAGCTTAAAGTATCATGAATGTTTTTGTGATAATTGAAGAGCTACATTGAAGTTTAATGACTACTTTCTAAGAGAAAAGAATTAGAATCGTAGGCCTACTGATCAATGAATAATATCACAAAAAAATGAGATTGGTTCTATGTTAGGGAGCGAGCAATGACTCGTTACTAATGAGTACTATCACCCATAAAACATAAAGCAGTAGAGAGAAAACTCAATTTACAGAAATTTTGACAAGCGACCCATCTAAATGCAACAATAAGAGTTTCTGCTACACCCATCAAGGGTGGGGTTCTTTCCTTGTACTTCTCAGCTATAGACCCAAAAATATGAACTGAGTTCATTCTTGGGGAAACCTAACCCCTAAAGAAGAAGTTCTGGCTCTTTTTCTCAAACTCTCTAGCTTGTCACATACTCCTATCTTGAAACCTTAGATTTGGCTCATGTCTATAGTTTCCCCAAAAGGGAGAAACAGAAAGGCATTCAATGTACAATGTAACACAGGTATGGGGCACCTACTTATTTCCTCCATACAAAGAAATACTGCATTAATAAAAGCCTACATTAATAAAACTGAAACACAAAATAGTAACTTATAATTACTGCTGTACTCTCCCAGGAGATTGAGGGGTAATCAACAGAGAGAAGACATTAGCATTAAGAGAGTTCAAGAAAAACATTGCAAAAAGTAAAAATTTTGCTGAGCCTTGAAAGAAGTAAGGGCAGTCAGGAGGTGGTAATGTGGAAGGAGAGCATTCCAGTGTGGAAGGGATAGTAATGAATACTTCCAGAATTAGGATATGGAGCTTCTGGTATGAGTAGGTATTAGCTTGAGAGATGAAGAGATGTTTCTTATCATTACTGGGGAGAAGCTTATGACAACAGAAAAAGGAGAGAGAGGTATCTTCCCTTCAGAAGAAGCCATTTTCATCTTTATCTTGAAGTTTTGAGAAGAAATTTTACTTGATGACTGGAGAAAAACTGAATGGTATAAGACTGAGTTTTTATAAAATCAAGAAAAATCAACTGGCAATAATTGATGGTTGTCACAGTCAAAATATTTTAACTAGTTTTACTTACACACACACACACACACACACACACACACACACACACACACAGTCCCAAAAGACATAGTGCAACTTTAAACAATT
>CM053581.1:284751953-284773542 GCA_028627135.1 Pseudochirops cupreus
TTATTATTATTATTATTATTATTATTAACTACATCCAGCTGAGAATTAAGATACATAGGCACTGTGGTAGGGAGATCCATCCTGCCCTACCAGAAAGTCAAAGGGGTGAGGGGAGGACATAGGAGAGAGCAGATTGGGGGAGGGGTTATACAGTGGAATGGCTGTTTCGATGTGTTGGGTAGGGGAAAGAAGGGGAGAAAATTTGTAACTCAAAATCTCATGGAAATGAATGATGTAAACAAGAAAATAAATTAATTAATTTTAAAAAAAGAAAAGAAAATCCCTGAAGGAAGGATTTGCATTTTGTCCATTTTTGTGTCTCTTTCACTTAGCCCAGTAACTTGTACATAATAGGAGTTTAATAAATGTTTATTGAATTGTAAAAAAAAAAAAGAAAGAAAGAAAGAAAAAGAAAAAATATGCTTTAATCTGCATTCAGACCTTATGAGTTCTTTCTCTGTATGTGAGTAGCATTTTTTCATCATAAGTCCTTTGGAATTTTCTTGGATCATTGCATTTCTGAGAATAACTAAGTCATTCACAGTTGATCATCATACAACATTGCTCTTCCTGTGTACACGCTTCTCCCAGTTCTGCTCACTTCACTTTGCATCTATTCATGTAAGTCTTTCTAGGTTTTTTCTGAAATCATCCCGCTCATCACTTCTTATAGCACAATTGTATTCTATCATAATTGTATTCCACACCTTTTTCAGTCATTCTCCAATTAATGGGCATCCCCCCAATTTCTAACTCTTTGTCACTGCAAAAAGAGCTGCTATATTTTATATATATATAGGTCATTTTCCTTTTTTATGTGTGTGTTATCTCTTTGGGATACAGACCTAGTAGTGGTATTGCTGGGTCAAAGAGTATGTATACCTTTAAAACTCTTTAGGCATAATTACAAATTACTCTCCAGAATGGTTGGATCAATTCACAACTCCACTAACAATGCTTTAGTGTCCCAATTTTCCCAAATCCCCTCCAACATTTGTTGTTTTCCTTTCCTGTCAGATTAGCTAATCTGATAAGTATGGAGTAGTACCACAGAGTTGTTTTAATTTGCATTTCTTTAATCAAAAGTGATTTAGAGCATTTTTCCATATGGCTATAGACAGCTTTTATTTCTTCATCTGAAAACTGCCTGTTCATATTCTTTGACCATTTATCAATTGGGGAATGACTTGTATTCTTGTAAATTTGAGTCTGTTCTCTATATAGAATTTGAGAACTGAAACATTTATGTGAGAAATTCACCACAAATTTTTTTATGATTACTAACTCTATGCTTCCCTCCATACTATTTTTCCCAATTATCTCTCTCTCTTTCTCTCTCTCCCTCTCCTTCTCCTTTGTGATGGTGATAAAGTATATAACTCCTCAAAAACGTTTTGCCTCTGAGCACTGGCTCCCCCAATCCACTCTCCCTTCTATCAATCCCATCCCCCCTTTTCTTATCCCCTTACCTTACTAATTCCATGTGGGGTAAGATAGACTTCTATAACCAATTTAGTATATATGTAATACCTTCTTTGAGTCAATTCTGATGAAGGTAGGATTCAAGCATTTTCTGCTGCTGCCACCACCACCCATCTTCCCCTCCACCATAAAAGCTCTTTTGTGTCTATTTTATGTGGAATAATTTATCCCATTCTACCTCTCCTTTTCTTTTTCTCCGCATGAATCCCTCTTTCTCATCCCCTAATTTTATGTTTTGGGGTATCATCCTATCAGGGCCAACTCACATCTGTGCCCTCTGTCTAACTGCCCTAATAATGAGAAAGTTCTTAGGATTTACAAGGATCATTTTCCTATGCAGAAATGTAAACCCAGTGTAATCTTGTTGAATCCTTTATAATTTCTCTTTCCTGTTTACCTTTTTATGCTTCTTTTGAGTCTTGCATTTGAAAGTCAAATTTTTTATTCAGTTCTAGTCTTTTCATCAGGAATGCTTGAATACTCTATTTCATTAGACTTCCAATTTCTCCCTGATCAATTATACTAAGTTTTGCTGGGTAGGTAATTCTTGGTTGTAATTCTAGCTCCTTTGCTTTCCAGAATATCATTTTCCAAGCCTTAAATGTAGAAGCTGCTAAATTTTGTACAGCTCCATGATCTTTGAATTGTATCTTTTGGGCTGCTTGCAATATTTTCTTCTTGACCTGAGAGCTCTGGAATTAGTTGTAATACTACAAGGAATTTTCATTTGAGGATCTCTTTCAGGAGATGATCAATAAATTCTTTCAATTTCTGTTTTATCTCCCAGTTCTAGTATATCAGGGTAGATTTCTTTGATAATTTTTGAAATATGATGTCTAGGTTCTCTTTTTAATCCTGAATTTCAGATAGTTCAATAATTCTTAAATTATCTTTCCTGGATCTATTTTCCAGGTCAGTTGTGTTTTTTTCAATAAGTTATTTTGCATTTTCTTCTGTTTTTTCATTCTTTTGCTTTATTTGTTACTTGATGTTATGAGCTTCCACTTGCCAATTCTACTTTTTAAGGAGTTGTTTTCCTCAGTGAATTTTTGGACTACTTTTTCCATTTGGCCAATTCTGATTTTTAGGTGTTATTTTCTTCAGCATTTTTTATGCTTTCTCTACCAAGCTGTTGGCTCCTTTTTCATGATTTTTTTTGCATCACTCTCATTTCTTTTCCCAATATTTCCTCTGCCTCTCTTGTATGATTTTCAAAACCCTTTTTGAGCTCTTCTAGGAATTATTTTTTTTTGTTCTGAGATTAATTCACATATTTCTTTGAGGCTTTGAATGTAGCTGTTTTGACTTTGTAGTCTTCTGAATTTGTGTTTTGATCTTTCTTGTCATTATAGTAACTTTCTATGGTCAAGATCCTTTTTTAAGTTTTTTTGCTCATTTTTCCAGCTTATTTCTTGACTTTTAACTTTAGGTTAAGGTTAGACTCCACCCCTAGGGTGGGAAAGATACTATTCTAAGTTTCAGGTATTTTGTGCTGTGTTTACAGAGCTAGTTCTGTGGGTCTATAAGTTTTTAGTTCTTCCAAGGTGGTATGATCTAAAGATAGGTGTGGTCACTGCTCTGCTGGCTTGTGCTCTGATCCATGAACAACCACAAGCACTCTTTTCTACCCTGCAACTGTGACCAGGCTCACCCTCCCCTGCAGCCATATGCTCTAGAGTGCTAGTGCTCCTCCTAGCCCTGGAACAGTGACTGAGAACTGTGTATGGACAATGTCACAGAGTCCTGCCTCCAGTGCCAGCAAAGGATCCCCTGTAATTTCCTTCTAACCAGTTTGTCTAATCCCATTACAATCTGTGAGCTGAGAGCTCCAGAAGCCACAGCTGCCAATTAAGTCACTTCCAAGACCTGCTGCTGGCTTTTGCCCATTACTGGCTGCTTGGTACAGTGGTCTGGGACCTTGCTACTGGTTTGCATTGGGCTCTGGTTTTACTGCAGGTCTGTTGGCTATGGCCTGCATTGGACTATGCTCCACTCTGACTCCAGTGAGACAGACCTATCTTGCCAACCTTCTAAGTTGTCTTGGGGCTGGAAAATTGTTTTATCCCATCCTTTTGTTGGTTCTGCCATTTCAGAATTCATTTTGTTGCATTATTTCAAAGTTGTTTGGAGATAATTTGGGAAAGCTCAGGTGAATGCTTGCCTTTTCTCTACCATCTTGGTTCTACTCCCTGTTTAATTCTTTTGACTGCCTTTGTCTGATACTGATTCCTGATCTGTGTTGCTAGACAATCATCTGATTTAACATTAGAAATTTCCCTATATTGTTTAAACCTTTGTGGAGATCTTGTGCACCCAAAACCCATTTATGGAGTCTGCACTAAAAAATAAAAAAGGAAATAAAAGAAATCACAGGTTGTGTGTAAAGTCTGGAGTATGAAGTCCACTTTGCTCCCAACACCACCTTTTACTAAGATGAAAAATTGAGAAACGACAAATGATAAGATCTATCTGCCAGTAACAACAACCAAAAAAAACCCCAAAAACCTGACTTTTACCACTGATTTCTAGACGATGGAAAACCTCACTGTCTTCCTACAATAATAACATCCTTGAACTTGAAACAAACTTTGAAATCACCTAGTCCCCACCCTTTCCTTCTATAGATGAGGAGAAAAGTACAACCCAAAAAGGAGAAGGGACTTGCCCACAGCCACAGTTAGTCAAGATCAATGATGAAACTAGAATCAAATCTCTTAGTTGGTGGTCAGTGGTCCTGAGGGCACTGAGGTTTTCTTCAATATCTTCCCATGGCCCACAAAGTCAAATCTCCTTAGCCTTTCCTACAAGGCTCTCTTTAATTATTCCCAAGCTCCAAGTTGTTCACAGAAGTGAGAGACACTGGAAGGAATGTCAATCAATCAGTCAACAACCATTTATTAGAAACTCTGTATCAACTATGTGCTAGGTGCTGAGGGTCCATAAGATGGCCCTTGTCTTTAAGGAATTTATATTCTGTTAGAAGAGGCAACATGTATATAAGTATTTTTATACACAACATATACAGAATAGATATAAGGTAACATTAGCAGGTGGGGGAGGCAGAAAAAGCCTTCTGTATAAGATAGCATTTTAGTTCATTCTTGAAGAAAATCTAGGAAGTGTGTGCAAGTAAAAGGCATGGGGGGGGGCAGCCAGTCTGAGGGCACAGAGACAGGAAATAGAGAATTGTGTATGAGAAACAGCAAATAAGTCAGTATGAACAGATCAAAGAGAAAATACTAAAAGTGACAACTGGAAAGATAGCAAGGGGCCAGATTGTTAAGAATTTTAAAGCCAAACAGGAATTTATATCTGATCTTAGGGACAATAGGGAGTCACTGGAATTTACCGAATAGGTGATGACAAGATCAAACTTGTGCTTTAGGAAATTCAATTTGGCAGCTATGTGGAGAATGAGTAGGAATGGGGAGATATTTGAAGTAGGAAAACCAAATGGGTGCTATTGCATTATTGCAGGTGAGAGGCTATAAGAGACAGAACTAGGATGGTTGCCATGTGAATAAAGAGAAGGAAATATACATGAAAGATGCCATGGAGGTAAAAGCAACAAGATTTGGCATCTGATTGGATATATAAGGTGATCGCCCCCCTCCCCCTTGTAGAGCAAAGAGTCAAGGAGGACCTGCAACTTGAAGGAGTTTACCAGAGAAGTGGGTCTGGAGGAAAAGATAATCAGTTCTCCTTTGTACATACTGGGTTTGAAATACCTATAGGGCATCCAGTTAGAAATGTCTGATGGGCAGTTGGTGATGTGGAACTGGAAGAATTATCTGTATAGAATTAATAACTGAATACAAGGGATCAAATGAGATCACCCAGTGAGAGAGTGCAACAGAGAAGTGCTACCCTGGAATTAGTCATCTCATGGTCTAGGGGCGAGGGCGAAGGTGATGTTGGTATCGCCTTACTGCTGAAGGTCACAGATGCCCTATATTAGGATCCACCTCTATCTCTGGAAAACTACACAGATTTATGTAAAGGGAATCCAAAATTCAACTCAACAACTACCCCTGTCTCCCACTGAAAAAGAAATGAGTCCCCTATCTCAAAGAAATAAACAGTCTAGAAGAAAGACAAGGACGAAAAAGGCTCCAATACCAGGGAGTTCATGAAAGTGATACATGATGCATACATCAGGGTAGGGGAACTGGAGAAGAATTCCTGAGTGAGGTGACTTTTGTCATGGACCTTGATGGGCAAATAAACAAATAAGTGAATGAACAAAGAAATCACTCCTATTCTCTCATTATGTTAAAGTTTACAAAGCACTGTCATATACAGCATCTCAGAGTTGGAAGGCACCTCAAAAGCCTCGAAAGTCCGAAACTGATAAGGTGATCATACAGATATTACTATCCACATTTTATGCATCAGGAAGTTGAGGTTCAGGTTCCTGACCTTGGGCAAGTCAGGAACATAAAATCCTATGTTCTGTGTTGTAAGGTCCCTGCCTGCTGTGGTATTCTGTGTTCTGTGACTTAAGGTCTCTTTCAGCTTTGATATTCTGTGCTGTGTGTTCTAAGATTGTCTTCCTCAGGTATCCTGTGTTCTGTATTCTAAATTCCTGTGCCCTTCTAATATTCTCTAATCATTATTTTAAGTTTCCATACAGCGATGGCATTCTATGATTCTAAAATCACTGGGGATATTTTCAACATCTCCACTTACTCTGCAGTCAAATATCTGATCCCTCCCACTCTGACTGTGACTCACATATACATGCTGCCTGCCTCTGTGCGTGTGTGTATGTGCACGATAGAGAAAGGGAGAGAGAGAGGTTGAGGGAGAGTGAGAGAGAGAGAGAGAGAGACGAGAAGAGAAGGGGGAGGAGGCAGAGGGAGGGAGTAAAACCTCTGTCACTCACTATAACCACTGCCATCCTATTGGGGTCTGGGAGAGCTCTAAGTCGTTAAATCGGGTGCTGCAGGAAGTTGAGCCAGGGAGACAGACCACGAGAGGCACTGAGAATCAGGGGCTCTCCTATCCTGTCAGCAAATCCTCCAGCTGCTGGCTGCATCAGGTACAGTAGTGCACACTTTATTGTCTTTATATTCCCCCCCCACCCCAACTTGGATATTCTTTGGAGCTGAGCAGGAAGTGGGTGCAATGTAGGCAAAGGGATGAAACCTAGATGGGGTGAGTGGTAGAAAAGAAATCTGTGGTCACATGAAGAGGTGCTGATTAAGAATCTGAATGCCTTATCGTTCTGAAGAGGTTTGGGAGGGCTGGAGTTCTTTAAGGCTGGAAAAAGAGGCTGAAATGTGATAAAGTTACCTGAAGGTTGAAGGAGATTGGAGGAGTCGATTTAGAGGCAGATTTGGAAAGGAACAGGAATCATCTGAGTGGGCTTATCACAGCATTTCATTAGTCTCATATCTTCTGAACTGCTGCCACATCATTCCTGGTAGGGTAATCTTTTTTTTCCTACCCACAGAGTTTTATTATGGCTTCTCATGCACAGTTTCTCAAGGTGGATCAGTGACTGGGCCTTAGGAATATATATCTCTGCTCTGCTTGCCCACAGCACAGTTAGGTCCTTGGCAGAAAGCAGCAACAAGAATCTACAGCCTGAGCCTCCTTAGATTTAAGTTTCTTTACCTCAGAACCATTCATTCGGCTTTAGCAAGCCAAGCATGCAGGTGTGTGACTATATATACCTTTTGGGGTTGGGAAGCACGGCTTGCTCCAAGGTGCCTACTGAATGTATGAAACTCAATGACTCCTATTCTCCATGAGACTATGTGTGGCAAAAGTTGGAGACTGCTGTGTACCTGGGTGTAGGGGCTGTGTATGTAGAAGCTTTATATAGAGAGAGCAATGAGCAATATCTTTAGACACAGAGCCCCTCAGACCCATTCTGCATAATTATTCATAGTACTTTAATTTGAGAGTCTTCAAATTTTGAAATCATATAATCTTGTAATTGCAAAATCTTGGAACTTTATAAAGACTTAATCTCTTGGAATATTAAAATCTTGAAATCATGGACTCATATGGATTTTAGAATTATGGAATCTTAGAATCATGAAGCCTTAGAAACCTAGAGCCATGAGAGATCTTATACCTCTTGGAGGATATGGAAGAGGAGGCACTGACTTCAGGCAGAGGTTAAATCACCTCTAAACTTCCTTCCATCTATGAGATTCTAAGCCCCTGCCCAAAACAGAAGTCTGACCTCTGGTTGTTGTTCTGTCCTTTTCCCTGAATTTCAATTTAAGGGATCTCAGAAGTTGACCCCCAAGGGGGTCCTAGAAAACTCCTTGCCTGCCTGCCTACTTTGGAGTTCTACCATCCTTATGTTTCTTGGGAACAGATTTAGATGAAGGTGTGAAAGGAGAGAGGATCACACATTGTGAAGGGCAACCCGCAGTCATCAATCTTTCCTCGAATCAGGAAATACAAACTATTAGAGCTGAAAGCTACCTTAAGGACGATCTGCTTTAACTCTCTCACTATATAAGTGATGGAGCAAAGTCACAGAATAAGTTAGTGGAGAAGCTGGGACATAGAAACAGGTCTCTCCACTTCTGGTCTCAACCTCTTCTACCTCACTATAAATCTGAAATCACCAAATAGAGCCGGGCTAGGTTTACACACCAAGCAACTTGGAGTTGGCATATCTGGGTTCTAGTGCTAGTCTTTGCCACTAATTCACTGTGCATCCTTCAACAAGTCTCTTTTCCCTCTTTGGGTCTCAGTTTCCTCATTTGCAAAATAGTCCCTCCCAGTTCTAATGTTTCCTAATGTCCCTCCCAGCTCAGATCTAGTCTCGATGTTCTGGCTCCAGATCCTTCCAGCTCTGACATTCTGTTAGTCTGTGATACACGTGGGCTCCAACCATTTACTCCAATCTGACTGGGAAAGAGCCTCTGTACTTCAATTTCATCTTTAAACTGTTAACAATATCCATCCATTCCTGGCAGAGTTTGCTAAAAAGGCAAAGAGGTCGGAACCACTGCTTGAAATGCCTCTTGAAAATTTAAGTGAAACGTAATTGCCACTTAAAACACAAGGCACGTTTCAGGGAGGGTAGACCGCAGAGGGCATGTGGGATCAGGACAGAAGCTGAGGTTTCCTGGGATACTAAGGGTGGTGGAGAGTCAGCTAAGGAGAAAAAAAGAGTTACAGGGAAGCAAAGAGCCCTTAAGATGGACCTATTGGTCCAACCAGCTCCTTGAGGATGGTGGGAAGGATCTTCCTTCAAGTCCTCTGGGCCTCTTCTTGTCTACCTGAATGCCAACCATGCCCCCATCTTCTAAGATGCTCCTGACTACTCCTAGTTAATAGGAGTCACAAAATATTAAAGCTATTGGGGACCTTGGAAACCGTCTATAGTCCTACTTCCTTTATTTTACAAGTAGAGAAACTGAGGGCCAGAGAGAAAAAGTAATTTTCCCAAAGTCGTGCAGTTAGTAGTAGGTAACAGAGTTGAGGGTCAAACCCAGCCTTTTTGGCTCCAAGTCCAGTGCCCTAACATTTACCATGTTGCCAGCACTGGGAACAGGACAGTCAATGATGTGCAGGTTGATAATTGCCCGGCCCTGAACCTCCAGATAGTCTGCAGAATGCTTGTGAGGAGAGAAAGAAGGACCAGCTACTTCCCATCCCCTCTGAGGCACATACGAGAGGAAGTAGGATTTATCTACTTATATAAGAAATTTAGTTCTGTTAAAAGGAGGACATTCCTGTCAGTGGAAAAGTAGGGTGATCCAGGGAGGTTAGGGACAAGCCTAATAAAACACAGCATGTCAGGGTTAGACAGAATACTGAATAGCAGGCCTAGAAAGCTTAGAAAACATGGAACATCCGAGATGGCAGAGGATAGAGCATAGAACATAGAAAGTCAGAGATTAAAGGGACTTTAGAGTACATGCTGTAGAATATCGCTATTGACATTCAAGAACCTTAAAGACCATCTAATCCAACCCCCCTCATTACACAGATAAAGAAACAGGGAGAAAGTTACTTTGTGACAGGGGTATATCTGAAACTCAGATCTGTCTCCTTGACTTTCACTTCAGTGTTCCTTATACCATATCTAAGGTCTTTACTGAAGACAATATTTATGTCTCCCTCCCCCAAATCTTCTCTCCTATGGTCTAAATATTCCAGGTTCCTTTAACAGGCCTTTGCATGGCATGGTCTCTAGTCCTCATCCAGCCTTGGTCAAAGTAGTATCAAGGTATAATGGATAGGACCTTAGGCCAGATATCAGAAAGACCTTGGTTCGACTCTCAACTCAGACAATTAAGTAACTGTATGACCCTGGGCAAGTCACTTAACTTCCTGGTGCCTCAGGGACCTTATCTGTAAAATGAGGGATAAGATTTGGCCTCCAAAGTCCCTCCTAGCTCTAAATCAATGATCCTGTTGTCCTATGACCCCTTCTTGAGACTGACTGCAGCTTAACAATGTCTTCCCTAATATATGACACACACCACCACCACCCCTAGAATTGGCTGAAACTACAGGTTTCCAAAGCTCCAGGTAAACCAAGTTGAGGGAAAAGAAATTCAGAAGGGAGGTAGAACAAAGAAATGGAGCAGAGGATTTGTGAAGGATAGTTAAGAGGTAGTCAAGACCAAATAGTCTCAAGGTTGTCCTCTCTTCAGCTAATGGGCATGGGACTGAGAACTTGGGTGAGAGTGAGGCACGCCTGTGGCCAGGCATGCCAGAAACCTGGTATTAGAGCAGAGAGGAAAGAGTTTGCTTGTGTTCAAGGTAGCCAGAACTGGCGCAACCCAGATAGCTTCAGATAAATGTGCTAAAACCTTGAGATTCAAAGGTGGGGACCAAGAGAGTCCAGGGCAGCCATAAAAGATCAATGGTTCAGGGTCTGCCCTGCTTCTCCATCCCAAGAGGAGCTAGTGGCTGCCCAGATATCACCCTGGACATTATAGCTCCCACAAGAATCTGGTGACTCCTGCTGCCTCTGATGCCTAGAAGAGGTATTGGACTCATTCCTTCTAGCCCCGAAGGGAAGAAGTAGGTGTAATGAGGAGGAAGTTGAAGGCAGACAAATTTCAACTTGACATAAGATAAAGCTTCCTAATAACAAGAATTATTCAAAAGTAGAATAGGCTGCCTGCAGACATCATCATCATCACCATCATAATATGAATAAAATAATAATTAGCATTTATATAGCACTTTAGAGACTTGCCAAAGGTTCCACAGCTATCAAGTATCTTGAGGCCGGATTTAAACTCCCTGGCCCGCAGGTCCAGCACTCTATTCACTGAGTGACCTAGACACAGTGAGTTTCCCATCACAGGAGGTATTTGAGTTGAAGTTTGTTGTAGAAGGGATTCCAGTTCTTAGCTGGAAGTACTAGAAAACTTGGTGCAGTGGAGATAGCTGTGGATGGAAAATTCTAATCGCAGTGTACTACACACTGATACTGTAGGTAGTGCCTGGAGTCAAGGAGACCTGAATTCAAATCCAGCCTCAGACACTTACTCAGTGGGCAATCACTTAACCTCTGCCTGTCTCAGTTTCCTCATCTGTAAAATGGAGGTAATAATAGCATCTAACTCCAAGGATTGTTGTGATAATCAAATAAGATAAGATAGAGAAGGGAACTGACTAGCTGAAGGCTCTAGATAAGTCCCTTCCCATCTCTGT
This sequence comes from Pseudochirops cupreus, assembly GCA_028627135.1. Lineage (NCBI taxonomy): Eukaryota > Metazoa > Chordata > Mammalia > Diprotodontia > Pseudocheiridae > Pseudochirops > Pseudochirops cupreus. The sequence continues at coordinate 284,763,081 of CM053581.1, forward strand.
GTCTTAATTCCCTTGAAGAGGGGAAGGAAGGGGAAGGAGACTTGCACTTCTTTTTGGGCCTTACTTGCCTCTATAAAGATCATTATCCTCATACTACCTGCTGCCAAGGGAAGTACTTTGTAAATTCAAAGTGCAAAAAAAAAACAGAAACCAATCTTACCATATCCCAAAGGCCCCAAGCACTGGAAGAGGTGCCTGGGGGGTCTCCAGCATTCTGCCTACACACCATGGCCATCCTTGAAGTTAAGGGTGGGATCATCTCACATGGGGCTCAGAGCTGTTGCAGAACGTCTGCCTTTGTACATGAAGAGTCACCCCATTGGAGAAGGAGTGTGAGTTTTGGAGTCAGCGGATTTGGATTTGGATATTTGCTCTGTTAATTATTATTATTAATGATAATAATGGCTGAAATGCATGGGTTTGCAAAGCACTTAGCACATGTAACCTCATTTGATCCTGAAAATTACTCTGTGAGGAAATTATTATGCTATTATTATCCTATTTTACAGTTGAAGAAACTGAGGCTGAGAAAGGCAAAGGGACTTGCCCAGTATCACACAGCTAGTTAGTGCCTGATAGGGCAGGATTTGAACTAAGGTCTATCTCAATGCAATTCCAGCTCCATTGCCTCTGCTACATATGTGACCTTTTACCTCCTTGGACCTCAGTTACTTCCTCTGAGGTTGTAAGACTAGGGGATCTCTAAAATCCTTCCCTTCTCTAAATCCTGTGATCCCATGTGCTGGAGCTCCCAACCTCTAAGGCTTCCCTCATCCTCAAGGAGACCTACAGACTTAGGTGTACAGAAAATTTGACAGGGAGGTTAGACTTCTCCAGCTGGAAAAGGGTGCAAAGGCTTAAGGGATACCCCACCCCAGGGCTGAAGGATGAATGACACTGGCTGAGAGTTTCCGTGAAAGTGACTTCAATAAACACATTGTTCACTTTAATAATAGATTTGGGGGTCATATCCTGGAAGATTTTTGGCAGATGGCTAATTAAGATAATCTCAGGTCACAACACTTGGCATCATAATGTCAGAAAATTTCATGCTTCCATGAGACATTGGAGAGCAGTATTCTATGAAATGGGATTTTGGATTAAATAATCTCTAACACACCCTCTGTCTCTAAAACTCTATACTCCAAGGTCAATTCCAATTCTGACGTATTTTTTCTTCCTGTGATCTAAGATCACTTCTAGCACTGGCATTCCTGTTGCCAAGGGTCCTCTGTGTTCTCTGTGCTAACTCGTGCTACTGTGCTACTCTGTGCTACAACAAACTTCTATTCCAACTGGTAATCTGATTTGGGCTGCACTCAGGAATTCTGTGGCTGGCTTGTGGGTCACAAGTTTATCCTAAGTGACCTTTTACTAACCTTAACATTCTTTGTTATTCAGTCGTTTTCAGTTGTGTCTTACTCTCCGTTGACCGCATTTGGGGTTTTCTTGGCAAAGACACTGGAGTGGTTTGCCATTTCCTTCTCCAGTTCATTTTATAGATGAGGAAACTGAGGTCAACAGGGTTAAGTGACTTGCCCAGGGTCACACAACTAGTAAATGTCTAAGGTCAGGTTTGAACTGAGGAAGATGAATCTTCCTGACTTCAGGCCCAGCACTCTATGCTGCCCTCCTTATATCCTATGAATCTATAAACCTATGCAAGCCCCCTTTCAGTATCCCAACAAGTGGTCAGTCATGCAGCTTCTGCCTGGGACAGTGACTTCTCTCACTCCTTAGAGAGTCAGCTAATTAACTGGACAGCTCTGATAAAAAGTTCTATCTATCGAGCCAAAATCTTCCTTTCCCACAACTCCCACAGAATTCTCCTCTTAGAACTCTACAAAATAAGATCACAGATTTAGATCATTTCGATCATAAAGATCATCTAACTCAATCCCCTCATTCTACAGGTGAAGAAACCTCAGGAGGTTAAACAATTTGCCCACATTTACACAGGTAGAAAGTGATATAGCCAGGTTGAACTGAGGTCATTTGACTCTAAATCCAATACTCTTCCCAACTGTCTTCCTTCAGATGGGCAGAGAAAACTATCTTATCTTCCTTTCTTTCCTCCAGGTGAAATATTCCCATTTCATTCAAGAAGTCTTAATTTAGCATGATTTGAGGCACATTCTCCATTTGCTTTGTCCTCTCTGAAATGTAACAACAACAGAAAATGTGAGAACTCCCAGGGAGAAAAACTCCCTTTATTGGTACAGAGCAGTTGCCAATCTTAGAATCTTAGATTACTATCTTGGGGACAGTGCACATTGAACTGGCTTACCCAGGATCACACAACCAGTATCTTTTCTTATGCAGGTAGGACTGGACTGGTTTTTCTGAATCTCCTTCCTTATCCACTAGACTGGTGATATTCCTGCACATTGACTTAGAAAACCACAAATTAACATTTTCTCTGTCATATCGCATTTTTATTTATTTTGTTACATATTTCCCAGTTATATTTAATCTGATTCAGACTCACTGGGGAATTTTGCCAGCCCCTTGCAGCCCACAGGCCAGATCTGACATCATGCTACTTCTCTTCTTGAAGATTCATAGAATATTAGAGCATTGAATGCCAGAGCTAGAAGAGTGAACATATTTTAAAACTTCCACGGATCTATGATCTCACTGGAGTGGGCACTCACTACCTTGGTGTAGATTATTAGGCAGCTACACCTCTTGTCCATATTCAACCAGAAATCCTCTAGAGGTCTACCCAATGTTTGAAAAACTTCTTCCAAGTATTCCTATATTTCCTGAATCAACTTGAGTGATCCTCTCTAGCTATTATTGTCCCCCACCTCACTATATTTTTCTAGCCCTTACATTTTTTCAGTAGTACATTTGAGGACTTTAACAAGTAAAATCTGAAAGAACTAAGGAAACATAAGTTTGAGCTTTCAAGTATACTGATTTATTTACCAATGCATGCCAATTACATAACAAATCTGAACCAGGCTTCTTCAGTCTGGCACTGGACCCCAGATATAGGGGGAGACTCCTTTATGCATTAAAGAAAGCAATTAACAGTATATAAGCCAGGGATACAAGATTATGTCATCTGATTTCTAATTGGAGAAGAGATTAGAGACTTTACAAGTTTGGAAGGAAAGAACAAACAGGTACAGTTTTCCAGATGTGAAACAGGATGTCACTCAATTCTCATGATTTGCAAGTAGGTAGAATTCATAGCAAAATGCTCCAAACAGAGTCAGTTTTACCAAATGGAGTAAATTTGGTTCACAAAATTTCCCCAATTTTCTCAGGATGTCAATACTGATGTGGTTCGATTCTTCAGTGAATAACAGTGGTTAAATCAACGTTTATAAGTTGTCTTTAAAAATTACATGTTTCTTAGTACCCTATTCAATTGCAACCCCTATTGAGCATTTACTTAGCAATTACTACATGCCAGGAACTGTGCTAGGCTCTAGAGAAATGAAGATAAAAAGTGAAAATGGGCCCTACCTTCAAGGAGCTTCCATTCTAGTGGGGATACAAATCATGGACACAGATAAACAAATATAAAATATGTGCTAAATAAATACTAAGTGATTTCAGGAGGATCAAGAACAAATGGGAAAGTCAAGAAAGGTACTACTTTTTTATAGATACTACTTGAGATGAATCTTGAAAAAGTTAAAGATTCCAAGAAAGAATGAGGGAAATTGGAGAGCTTCTCTCTGATGCTGAGGTTGAAAGTCTGGGCAAATCTAAAATTATACCAGTGTCTGCTTAGGAAGAGATAAATGAGCTCTGTTGTGGCCATATTGGATTTGGAGCACCTCTGGGACATCCATTCAGAGACATCCAATAAGCAGTTGGTGATGTAAGACTGGAGATCAGGAAGGAGACGAGAGCTGGATATATAGATCTGGGAGTGATCTGCATGGAGAGATGATCATGGAAGCCATGAGAGCTGATGACATGACCAAGTGTAAGGGATAGAAACAGACAATGATCCAGTAAAGGAGACGCAGAAGGAACACTCAAAGTCAAATAGATAGATCTAGACACTAGGGTGGTATATGTTAGACAGCCTTTGTCCGGCTTTTACTGTGCTACTTTTGCATTACTAAGTCAGTCCTTGTCTTCAAAGAGCTAACATTCTACTGGGGAACATAATGTACAAGGATATGTAAATAGGAGATATACAAAATAAATACAAGGTGATTTGGAGGAGGGAGGAGAGAATGACAACTAAAAAAATCTGGAAAGTTCTCTTGAAGAAGATGACATTTAAACAAGGTCTTTAATGGAACAAGGACTTTCCAGAGGTGGAGGAGAGGAGGGTGGATATTCTGAGCAGAGGGGATGGCCTACACTATGACCATCATTCTGCCTGACCAGTGATAGAGAAGGAAGTGCTTCATTTCCCATCTACAAGCATAGAGCACCTTGAGCAATCCACACCACCACTTTCCATCTACATTTGCTTCTGGGTATTGACAGTGAGCTTGGCTTTAAGAATTTCAGTCTCAAGTTCCTGCAGCTGCTAAAGAAGATGAATGACCAAAAGGCTTTCCACTTGGAACAGCCTAGAATGTGGAAGTTAGGATGCCAAGCACACTTAACAGACCAGATGGGATTTTGTTTGGATAAGAAAGCATTGTCCCAAGAAAAGGGAGTAGTCACAGAGGGGAAAGAGAATCAGAGGAAGAAAGGAGATAGGATAGATATGTAAAAGGGTAATTAGAAATGGGGAGGAGGATGGTCACAATGGAAGAAAAGGAAAGAGAAGAATATAGTTACACTGTAGAGAAGAGGATCTGAGGGAAAAAGAGTGAAAGTCACAAAGGGAAGAGGTGGTTACAGAAAGAAAGGGGCTAGGGAACAAGAAAGAAAGTGGCCATAAAGAAGGAAGGAAATAGAGAGAGAAGAGAATCAGAGGAAGGGATAGTAATAATCAGAGATGGCCATGGTCACAGAGGGGAAGAGGATCAGAAGAAAGGAAATGGGAAGGTCAGAGAGCAAGAAGGTATTAACAGAGAGGGAAGGTGAAAGAAAGCAGAAAATGATCTTAGAGAAAAAGATATCTAAAATAAGAAAAGGGAGATGCTTTAAGAGAGAGAAGAGAGACTTACAGAGAGGGAAAACGGGATCTAAGAGAGAGAGGGATGATGAAAGGTCGAGGAGATGTCATAGAGGAAGAAGGGGAACAGAGAGAAGAAAAGTGGATGATAGAAGATTACTGGGAGGGGAAGGAGCATGATCAAAGAGAAAAAGGGAGAATGGTAAAGACAACTGGGGCACGGGGTGGGGGTGGGGATAAAAGACTCAGGAACGGGGTGGCCACAGAGGGAGAAGAGAAGGGAAAATAATAATCTTCCCATCCTCTGGCAATGCTCCTTTCCTGAGAACCCTGGGGCTAGAGTTCTTTCTGTATCGAAAACTGACATACAGATCCTGCCCTCTCATTTTCTGGGCTTCTGAAAAAGAAGAGAAGGGATGGTCACGGAGAAAGGAGGGGGTGGCAGAATAGAGGGTATGGCCTGAGGTGCAGAGGGACCATTTTGGATGGAAACTACTTTTCAAACAAATGAGATCCTCTGTCAGCTTCTTTGCATAATGAGGTAATGCTTTCAACCTTTCAAAAGAGAATGAGATCCCCACTTGTGCACTAAGGACTAAAAGCAAAGAGATGAGAGTGCTGCAGCCTTAGAAATCAGTCTACTCGGGCTGAGGCTGGGAGAGCTGTGAGCCCAGAGCACTTAGCCCTCCCCACAGTGGGAAGCCTGAGGCTCCCACAGAGGGGATCTAGGGACTTGGAGCTCCAGGTCAATGTGGAGCATCGAGCCTGGTGGGGAGCATCTGGGACTTGGTCAGAGGAAGCCAGGAGGGCCAAGGGAGTTGTGAGGGGGAGAGCTAACGTGTGGAGCTGTGAATCAGAAGGATCCCACCTGTGGTCCTGACCACCTACACACCCCAGCCCACACTCACACTCAGTGACTTTCTACAGTCCCTGCACTGAGATGCAAGGATTGAGCAACAATGTGGGATGCCCAGACAGCTTTCTCTTTAACTGATGGGAAGGAAGGCAGTATGTAGTAGTAGAAATTGTGTGGGTTTAGAGATATGAGACCAAAGTTTAAATGCTAACTCAAAACATTTACTAGCTGTGTGACCCTGGGCCAAGTCCTTTCACTCTCTGTCTCTCAGTTTCCCCATCTGTAACACTGAGATAAATATACCAATCCTCTTGTCTCACAGGGTTGCTATTGGGAAAGAGCTTTGCAAACCTTAAATCACCATAGAAATGTTAGCTCTTTTTGTTATAATACCAGATGGGCAGAGTATTCACAGTGTAGGAGCAAAAGACTTAGAGGAGGATTCAGAAGATGGGGCTTCTAATGCTGGTCCTGCCACCACTGAGCCTCTCTACCTCTGGATACTGAGGGAAATAAAGCAATCAATGAAGCATCTGCCACAACAGAAAAAACATTCGCTCTTAAGTCGTCCAATGAATATCAAGGTCCTTCCCGTGTTATATGTACTGTGTGATCCTGAGCAAGGCACCTGACTTCTCTGACCCTCGGTTTCCTCATCTACAAAATGAGGGGGTTGGATGACTTTCTGAGGCCTCTTCCAGATCTATGTTTATGATCCAATGAACAATTGATTGAACACTTATTATATGCCAGGTAGGCCAGCTAGATGGTGCCATAGTGCACAGAGCTCATCTTCCTGAGTTCAAATCTAGCTTCAGACACTTACTAGCTGTGTGACCCTGAGCAAGTCACTTGACCCTGTTTGCCTCAGTTTCCTCATCTATAAAATAAGTTGGAAAAGCAAATGGCAAACCATTCCAGTATCTGTGTCCATAAGACCCCAAATGGGATCAAAAAGAATCTGAAATGACTGAAAATTACTAAACAACAAAAATGTGGCAGGCAGTATGCAACATGCTAGAGGTACAAAAACTAAAATGAAATAGTTCTTGCCCCTAATTGCACTGGTGAGGGGGAAAGGAGAGTGAGAGGGAAAACAACTTCTAAGTATATACAAGGCAAATGGGTGGGAAGGAGGGGGTTAAGAACTAGAATATGGAGCAGTCAAGAAAGACTTCCGCTAGCAGATAATAAATTAATTGCATTCTAAAAGAAGCTAGAGATTCTAATCTCAGCTCTGCTACTTCCTGCTTGTGCGAAATGGGTCAGATCATCCACATGTCCTCATCTGTCCAATGATGGAGACGTACTGACAAAGATGAGTGCACTCCTGGCATGGGGGACAAAGAGAACAAAGGAGATGGGACGTCACAAGTGAAACACAACAAGAAGGCCAGTTCTTCTGGATCACAGAGTGAGGGAAGCAAAATAATGCATAATAATCCTGGAATGGTAGATTGGAGCCAAGTTGTAAAAGAATTTAAATATCAAACAGATGAGTCTGTATTCGATCCTATAGAGGTAATAGGGAGCTACAGGAGATTATAGAGCAGAGAAGTGATTTAGTTAGTACTATATTCTAGAAATGTTTTGGCAGCTGTGTAAAGTACAGATTAAAGAGGAAACAGAAGAGGATATTTGGAAACTATTCTAATAGTCCCAGCAAGATGGACTGAACTACGGTGGTGAATGTGTGAGTGAAAAATGTATGTGAGATACATTATGGAGGTAACAAGTAAACAGCACTTGACAACTTGAGTGGACTCAGTGATCTCTATGGTCCCTCTGAGCTCAATCTGGAACAGTGGAAAGAGTACTGGATTTGAAGTCAGCAAAACTGAGTTCAAATCCTAGCTCTGCCATTTATTCCCTGTGTGATCTTAGACAAATCTCTATCTCTCTGAGTCTGGGTTTCCTCATCTTCAAGATGAGGGACTCAGACTAGGTAACCCTCGTCTAGGATCCCTTCCTCCTCTGTTTCCACGTATATATGTTCATTCAGTTATTCAAGACATGGCATGGCACACTGGATAGAAACTTGACTGTGAAATCAAAAGGACCTGGGTTTGAGTCCTGCCTCTGATTCATAACTGCGTTGGTTTTTTTGCTTTTTTTTTGTTTTGGGAGGGGGGGTTTGCTTTTTTTGGAGGGAGAAGGCTGGGCATTTGGGGTTAAGTGATTTGCCCAAGGTCACATGGCTAGTAAGTGTTAAGGGTCTGAGGTCAGATTTGAACTCAGGTCCTCCTGACTCCGGGGCCGGTGCTGTATTCACTGAGCCACCTAGCTGCCCCTATAACTGGTTTTGTGACCCTGGGCAAGTAAATTAACCTCCCAGTGCTCTAAGCAACCCTCTAAAGCTAGAAGTTGCAGAAGAGGTGCCAACCTGCACCAGTATAGGGAATTTCCTCACTAGAGAGTTACCCATACTGCTGAAATCAAAGGTCCAAACCTAATCTTCAATGTGTTGCTCAACCCTCTCTGGAGGGTCTTTAGAAGCCAAGTACCATAGCAGGAGCTGGACACCAGGGTTAGATCCAGAGAGAGCAGGCTCAGAGTTCTCAGCAAAGCAACATTACCAGTAGAATAAGCATGTCAGAAGACCTGGGTTCATGTCCCTTCTCCGACACTTATTCATTGCATGATCTTGGGGGAGTCATAGCTATTTCTTCACGAAAATCCTTTGGAAAGTGGGTGGTACAGGTATCAATCCCCATTTACCACTGAGGAGAGTGAAATTCAAAAAGAAATCACAGGATCATTCTATTAAGAGCTCTGAGAAGGAAACAGAGGAAAAAACTGAAATAGATGGTCTACTCGCCTTTTAGGACAGAAGCCTAAGAGCCTACTAGATATCAATCCAAGTATAGGATGGGGAAGCTACAGCTAGATAGCAGCTTTTATAATTAAAAAAAGAGAGACCTCAAATTCAGGGTTAAATGCCATTTCAACCTGAGTCAGGAGTGTGAAGAGGTAGCCCCAAAACTTAACCTGATCTTGAGCCACATAAAGAGTCCTGCTATGGTCAGACCATATTTGGAGATTCAGGGCATTACATCCTAGGAAGGGCCTGGGCAAGCTGAGTTGTGCCCAGAGGAAGATGGTAAAGATGGTGAGAAAACCAGAAAGTAAGTCACAGGAGGAGGAAATTAAGAAAATGGAGATGTTTAGGCTGGAAAGGAGAAAATTTAAAGGGGATAATGACAGCAGGCTTCCAGCATCTAAAGCACTGTCATGTGAAAGAGGGATTAGACACGTTCTCCCTGGATGATTTCAGAAAAACCTGGAAAGACTGACATGAACCAACACAGAATGAAGTGAGCAGAAGTAAGAAAACAGTGTACATGGTAACAGCAAGATTGTATGACGAACAGCTGTAAGTGATTTAGCTATTCTCAGTGATACGATGATCCAAGACAATCCCAAAGGATTCATGATGAAAAATGCTTTCCATCTCCAGAGAAAGAACTGATGGCATCTGAATACAGACCAAAACATACTATTTTTCATTTTCTTTATTTTTTTAATTCCAATTTTCTTGCACAATATGGAAATGTTTTCCATGATTATACATGTATAACCTATATCGGATTACCTTCTCAAGGAGGGGAAAGATGACAGAGGGGAGAGAAATAGAATTTGGAACTCAAAACTTTAGAAAAATGTTAAAAATTGTTTTTATATTAACTGGGGAAATTTTTTTAAAAAAAAAAAAAGACATTTCTTGCCTAATATTAGAAGGCAGACAGAACTACGCCCTGTGCATGATAGTTAACAGAGAGGTTGACTTTGAATTGATTCCAAGATTATTTCTCCCATTTACAGGTGAGGAAACTGAAGCTCAGAGGAGATAAGTGACTTGTCTACGGTTGCACATCTGGTAAGTGTCAGGGACAGGATTGTGCCCGGGTCTTCTAACTCCTTATCCAGTATACTAACCACTTCCCTAAACTGCTAAAGTTCCCTGTACCTCACCTCTTGACCCAATGATTTTCTCTCTTCACTGTGACAGGGATATGTTTTCTCTTCTGTTTAAATGCCTAAAACCCCTATCAACAATATGTAGGAGAATCCAGAATGAACCTAAGCCATCAACTGCTTTAAAAGAGTTTGATGGGCTCTTTCCACTTAAACACAGTATCTAACTGCCCAAGAAGGATGTGATTTTTCATTTATTAATTTAAAAAGATAAGAACTGTAGCAAGGGCTTAGGCCAAGATGATATGTATAGTAGACAGAGGTAATGAACCTGGAGTTAGGAGGCCCTGAATCTTCTGACTCCAGGTTCTGCCATGAACAAGTTTCTCTGGCCTCCCGTTTCCCCACTAGGTTATGAGGGGATTGAGCCAAAGGACTTATCTGTAGCATTCTGTAATTATGATTCTGAGGCCTTCTCAGCCAGGTGAGAGGGTAATGAAAGCAAGTGAACTAAGCAGAATAAGTTATGGTCATCTGGCAGGTGGAGACTTCAGCTCATTCTAGTGGGTGAAAGAAATGTCACTCTCGCTCCCCAGGTTGCCACTTCCTTTCGTCATAAGCCATAAATTCTTTTGTTTATTTTTTTTTTT
>CM053581.1:284774042-284829997 GCA_028627135.1 Pseudochirops cupreus
ATAACATTTGATTATGGAACTCCAGATTCTTTCTCCTCCTCCCCCACCACCCATCCCCACTGGAAGGACAAGCAATCAAATACAGGATAAGCCATAAATTCTTAGAAACTTATTTTTAATACCACTTAAAATGTTCCAGGTAAGTACATTATATTTACAGCAAAGACCCTATAAATATTCTTAGGAAATGGTGAATACACTCACCCACCTCTAATCAGATAATCACAGGGGCTGGAAACTTGGGGACTGTTTAAATGGCACAGTTTTTATTCTGAAGGGGAAAACAATTCTATTTATTTTCTAAGCATCTCAGCACCTATATGCACACTGGAGCAATGCTTGGTTTGATTGTACAACTCAGTCAGAAGCTCAGAGACTACATCAGTTGTAAGGAACATTAGGACATAAATTATAAAATGTCAGAGCTGAGAAGGTCATTTAGAACACAAAATGTCAAAATTCAGAAGGATTTTGGGGCATAGAAAGTCAGAACTAGAAACAATTTGAAGATGAAAGACAGAAGGTGAGAGATAGACATAACCTTATCATCATAGAACACAGGAGGATACAGGTTTTTGGAAAACAAAACAGAGAATGTCGGAGCTGAAGGGACCTTGGGAAAGAAGGGAAGAAACGTTTATTAATCACCTACTACATGTATGCCAAGCACTGTGCTAAGCAGTCTACAAATAGTATCTCGTTTAGTCCTCATTGTAACAACCCTGAGAGCAGCAGTCAGTGACACTGAGTCTGCCCAGGGACACACAGCTGATAAGCTGCATTTGAACTCATGTCTTCCTGACTTCAGGTCCAGCACTCATCTACTGCAGCACTCCCTAAAGGAGATACATTCCTATATTTTCTAAGCATCTCAGCCCCTATATGCACACTGGGGCAATGCTTTTTAAGAAACGTTTTGTCTCAGCAGAGACTACCACCAAACCCAGCAGCCATCACCAGACCAGCAAAACAGGTCCCAAATGATACCATATGCACAGCAATCACTCATGGTGGGCAATACTCTCAGCAGAGAGCAGGACCAGTTAGGGCCATGTATTAATATAACCAGAAGACTTCAGTGGTCCTGCAATATCAGAGACATGATATTTTCCTCCACACATGTGCCCTGGCCAGTACATTCCTTCCACGTGTGCCCATGCACAAGCTCTGTGAGAGCCTTCTTTCTCCATTGATGGTGGGAACATTTGTGGAAGAGTGAGCATTAGTTGGGAGAAGGGAGAGGGGTGTTCAATTGCAAATTTTCTTACTGTGCCATTTCTTTAAAGCCTTTGCATTGAGAGTTGTGTCATCTGGGCAACTAAAGAAAATCTCAACACATCAATGAAGGTTCATGAGTTATAGTTTTTTAGTGAATGCAAACTGACAGAGAACTTCAAAATGAAAATAGCTATTCTGGGATGCCCATGTGTAAGAAGAGCATGCCCCAGATAGGGAAAGCTGGGATTCAGTGAGTGAAAGTGACTTGCCTAAAGGTACTACAATGGTTTCAGTACTGGGACTGCACCTGATTCTCCTGGCCTCCACTCTACTGTCTGATGATACTTCAATTGGCTCCACAGTAGACACAAGCATATAATCATTTAAGCTCTGAAAACAGAAATCCCAACGGTTTGAATCTGCATGGAGAAAATCGATTTTCTTGTCACAGCTTTAAAATGTATCTGCTGTCTCTGTGGTGGTTAGTATGCACTGAGTGTTCACCATGGACTGGGCACTTGGTAAAAAACAACTCACCACTCTTGCAAATTGGCCAAATAACACTTGTCAATTAATCAACCAGAATGCCGCATTAGCCTCTATTGTGTGCATTAGAGCCTTTAGAATTCAGAAATGAGGCTCACCCTACCCAAGCTTACCCTAAGTTCACTCAGCCTGGATAGAAACACAATCATCATGATGTTCTCAATTCTTGCCAATGGTGAGTGACAGTTTTGGTATAAGTGGAAATATAATTAGGCAAATTAGCCAAAAGACCTGGGTTCGAATCTGCTGTATGCTACAATTTAATCTCTCTGAACCTGCTTCTTCACTGTAATTAGGGGGATGGGTTATAATACCTGCACTATCCACTGATAATCATTAAATATCATATTTTTGGCCAAAGTCTGAATTAATCAAACAAACTACTTTGTTTTACTTAAAAAATGCCTTTTCCTGTGTCAGCAACAGGGGCTGGAAGTGAGATTTCCCTTATCTTGTGATATACTCCATAAGGGAGGAAAACCGACATCCTGAGACCATAAAATGCAAGTGGATCCTGCTCTGTTCATTGTCTTGTCTGTCAGGGTTCTCTGCCAGGGTACCCTAACTTAACTGCAGGGTCAGCCAGTTACTTACCTCACTCGAGAAGGCACTAGCGTATTTTCAAGAACAGAATGGTAACGGCTCAGAGGTGCAAGCAGAGAAAGTTTATTGAGTCCTCTCCATGGAGAAGCCTTACTGCCAGATCTTAAGGCAGACTTCAATCCTGCCTCCCCAGTTTGAGTCTTATCTAGCCCAGACCCACATACCATAAGTGATAAACAACAGCGCCCAGCTGCCTAGAACAGGATGAATCAAAAATGGGAGAGGAAAGGTGAAGTCACACGGGCATGAAGACCCCAGGATGTGGAGACACTATCTGGAACATCTGGTACATGATCCAGCTAATTCCAGGGCCTGAGACACACCCTGTGCCTCAAACATAACCACCTGCAGCCTGCGAATTTTCCTAACCCTCACAATTGTCAATTTGTATTTACAAACAAGAAACTTCCTTTCTCACATATGGATGGTAACAAATGGAGATCATAAATTTGTGTGATACAGTCACCCTGAATTCAGATGGTTCTAAAATGTGTTTAAGGTAGTGACTTTCTTCTCAGCAGAGATCTTTAAGGGAAGGCTAGATGTTCAGGTATTGGGTATGTTACAATGGGAATTCCTTTTCACTTATGGGTTAGATGTCTAGCTCTGAAATTCTGTGATTCTCTCATTAATATATTCACATCCAGGTTCTAAGAAACACTCCAGATATGTCCATGGAAACAAGCCTATTAATCCAGAAAATCTGGGAATCCATACTGTAGGCTAAAAAGCTTTGACTGGTCCTAATTATCCCCTGCTTAGGGAAAGGGAGACCTCTAACTTAGCTAAAATGAATTTTCTTACAATGGAGGAGATGCCAAACCAGACACCCACTTCTGTTTCCCCTCTGAGTCCATCAACCTATAAAATGTCAGTGACAAATGGAAATGATTTCTGTTCTCCTGGTGGTGACACCAGTATGGAAAATGTTTTTCACTTCCACACTCTGAATGCTTCTGAGAGACTTTGGAGCCCGTTCAAGTCGTTAAAGGGGGGAAGAGGGAGTTAGTAACACATAAAAATATCCTGTTCTGTGAATATAGAGACAATGAGACATGCTAGACTAGGTCAAAGGGTATGCACAGCTTAGTGACTTTAGGGGCATAATTTCAAATTGCTTTCCAAAATGGTTAGACTAATTCCCACCAACAGCACATTAATGTGCCTGTTTTCCCAACCCCCCTCTGACATTTGTCATTTTCTTTATCTTTGCTAATATGATGGGTATGAGGCAGAGTCTCAGAGTTGCTTTAATTTGAAGTTCTCTAATTATTAATGATTTAGAAAATTTTCATGACTGCTAATGAGAAAACTGTTCATAGCCTTTGACCATTTATTAATTACAGAATAGTTCTTGTCCTTATAAATTTGAGTACATTTCTTATATATTTTAGAAATGAGGTCTTTATCAGAGAAAGTTTCTGTAAAAAAATTTTTTCTTAGCAAATTGTTTCCTTTCCTATTTTAACTGCATTTATTTGCTTTGTGCAAAAACTTTTTTCCATTTATATAACAAAAATCATCCATTTTATCTTCTATGATCCTTTATTTGGCCATGAACTCTTCCCTTATCTGAAAGGAAATTTTCTTCTTGCTCCTATAATTTGTATACGATACAACCGTTTTTCACTCATATGTCTGGTTGGAGCTTCTCTTGGTATATTAACGTACAATGTTGATCCATACCTAATTTCTGTGAGATTGCTTCCCTGTTTTCCCAGCATTTTTTATTAAGAACTAAGTCCAGACCCCAGTAGCTGGGGTCTGTGAGTTTATAGAACATCACCTAGGCTAGCAGGTTTTATTTATTTTATTTTACTGTATTATTTATTTTTTATTTTATTTATTCCTGTTCTTTGGGTACCTCATCTTCCCACTAATTGACCTCTTTCATTTTTAACCAATTTTTTTCTCGATTTTGATGATTACTGCTTTTTTTATAGTTTGAAATGTGGTACTTCTAGACCTACTTCCTTTGTACTTTTTTCCATTATTTTCTGCAAATTTTTGAGGTTTTGTTCCTCCAGATTAACTTCATTATTATTTTTTCTAGCTCTACAAAGTATTCCTTTGATAGTTTGATTGGTATGGAACTGAATAAATGAATTAATTTAGATAGCCCTATAATTTGGATCATATTGCCTAGGCCTACCTATAAGCAATTAATATTTCTTAAATTATTTATGTCTCCATTTCTGTAAACAGAGCATTGTAAGTTTATTTTTGTTGTTCCCATGTGTACAATGGCAGGTAGACTCCCAAATATTTTACACATTCTATAGGTATCTTAAGCATAATTGCTCTATCTCTCCCTCCTGGGTTTTATTAATAATATAGAAAAATGCTAATGATTTATGTGTGTTTTTATATCTTAAAACTTTTATTGAAGTTATTATCTCAATTAATTTATTACCTTATTCTCTAAGTAAACAGTCATATCATCTTCAAAAAGCAATGCTTTCCTGTTTGCCCGTGGTGCTACCCTTAATTTCTTTTTCTTGTCTTGATACTTTTATCTACTACTTCTAGTACTATACCAAATACTAGCTGTAATAATGGTCATCTTTGGTTTACTCCTGATCTTATTGGAAAGGCATTTAATTTCTTCTCCCCATTACATATAATGCTGCTTCTTGACTTTATATAGATACCATTATTATGTTAAGGAAAAGTCTATTCCAGGTCTGGAGTTTGGAAAATTCATCTTCCTGAGTTCAAATCTGGCCTCACACATTTCTTAGCTGTGTGACCCTAGGAAAGTCACTTAACCTTATTTGCCTCAGCTTCCTCACCTGCAACATGAGCTAGAAAAGGAAATGGGAAACAACTCCAGTATCTTTGCCAAGAAAATCCCAACTGGCATCACAGAGAGTAGGACACGACTGAAAACAACTGAACAACAGCAAGCATTTATTCCTATGATGTCTAGTGTTTTGAATAGAAATTGGTGCTGAATCTTGTCAAAAGCATTTTCTGAGTCCAAATTTATTATCATGATTTTGAGTGTTCTTTTTATTAATATGGCCTGTTTGCTGATAGTTTTCCTAATATTGTGCCAACCCTGCATTCCTGGTGCAAGTCCAATTGGGTCACAGGGTATAATCATTTTAATACATTACTGTGATATCTTTACTAATACTTTATAGTATTAGTATTTCTGGGGCTATTCACTGGGGATATTGGTCTATAGTTTTCTTTCTCTGGTTCATTTCTCCCTGGTTTAGGTTTAAAGACCATACTTGTATTATAGAAGGCATTAAGAAGGATCCCTTCTTTTCCTAATTTTGCAAACAATTTATGTAATATTGAAATTAATTTTTCTTTGAATGTTTGATAGAATTTGCCTGTAAATCCATCTGGTCCTGGGCTTTCATATTTTTCATTGGGAACTCATTTATTGCTTGATCATTTTTTCTAATATTGGGTTATTGAAGATCTCTATTTTTTGTTCTGTAAATCTGGGAATCTTATAGTTTTGTAAATATTCATTCCTCTTATTTAAATTTTCAATTTTATTGTCACATACTTAGACAAAATATTTTCATATGGTTTTTTTTGTTTCTTCCACATTTGTTATAAATTTTCCTTTGTTCATTTTTCATACTTGCAATTTTGTTTACCTCTTTTTAAAATCAAATCAGCAAATTGTTCATCTGATTTGTATCCTTCCTTTTTTTTCCAAAGCAAAAAAAAAAAAACAGTTCCTGGCTTTATTTATTAATTCAACTGGTTTTTTTCTTTCAACTTCATAAATTTCTTCTTTTATTTTCAAAATTTCCATTTTTTTGTTTTATTGAGACTTTAAAAAAAATTATTGGTTGTCTAGGGATTTTTTAGTTTCATTTACAATTCATTGATCTTTGTTCTTTTTCTTATTTTTATGAAAATGTTTAGAGATATAAATTTTCCTCTAAGGATTGCTTTACCTGCATCTCACAAATTTTGGTGTGTTGTCTTGTAATTTTCTTAGATAATTTTCTATAATTTATTTTTTGACACACCAATTCTTTAAGATTAAGTTATTTAGTCTCCAATCCTTTCAATGATTTCTTCAAAAAATTTACTGAATATAATTTATATTACATTGGTCAGTAAAGGATGTGTTTAATTTTTCTGTTTTTTTTTTCATTTGTGTATGAGGTTTTATGCCCTGTTTCGTGGTCATTTTTTAATAATGATTCCATGTACACCTGAGAAATATGTATACTACTTTCTATTCTCATTCTGTAATTGCCAGAGTTCTGTCATATTTGAATTTTCTAAAATTCTATAGGTATTTATTCTTTCTTTCTTATTTATATTTTTGTTAGATTTGTATAGGTCTGAAAGGAGTAAATTGAGGTCCCAGTTGTTATAGCATCTACTCCCTATAATTCATTTAACTTTTCCCTTAAATATTTAGATCCTAACTCGTTCAATGCATATCAGCATAAAAGTGTTTTCCTCTTTATCTCTTTAATCAAATATATTTTTGCTCCTTTTTATCTTTACTACCTTTGCTTTTTGAAGTCACCTGAAGCATAAAGATTTTGCACTAGCCATTGATTTTAACTCCATGCATTTTATGTTTCAAATGTGTTTCTTATAAATATTTTTTGGCTTCTGCTTTTTAATCTATTCTGCTATTTTCTTGCATTTTATGAGTTAATCCCTGTTCACATAATTCGTTGTGTATTCCTCACCACCATTCTCTCTTGCTCTTTTGTGTTTTCTGCTAACTTTGTCCCCTGCCTCTTCTTTACAAATAAGAGGGTGAGGAGGGTGAAGTGCTGTTAGCACTAGTGATCTACATTTGATACTATCTCTTTCACTCTCCTGCTCTTTTCCCATCATCCAGATGCCAATCATAGGTTCTTGCCTTTGTTCTTCTCTTCTAAACCTTCCTTTATGATCCACTCTCTGAGTTTGGAGTTTGTTTTGCTTATGATATATCCCTCTTCTACCCTTCCTCTCATTCCCACCTCTTCCCCTTCCCCAGTTCTCATGTTGAGTTGACATTCATTTCCTTTTCCCCCTTTTCTTTGATAATGTATTCTTTTCCTTTTTTCCTTCCTTTTCCTTCTTTCTTTTTAAGATTATAAAAACACAACACAACTCCCAAGCATTTGTCTTATTTACCTCCCTCTGTGACCACTAATGACATCAGGACTTTTAAGAGACATTTATTTCTTTAGTCCCTTGCAGTTACTCAAATATATTTATCTTTTATGATATTCTTGGGTCCTGTGTTTTTATTTCTAAATTTCTACTCATCTCTGGGCTTTTCTTCAGTAATGCTTGAAAGTCCTTTATTTCATTTTCCTCCTGTAAGATTGTACTCAGTGGTGAATTCTAAGTAAATTGTTCTTGGTTATAAAACTATATTGTTTGTCTTTTGGAATATCACATCCCAAGCCCTCCTCTTCTGTATGCTGGTAGCTACCAAATCTTATGTGAAGCTGACAGTGGCTCTCGGTATTTGAACTCTGTATTGCTGCTTGCAGAATTTTTTTTTCTTTTGCCTGTAAACTACGGATATGTGCTATGATGTTCCCAGGAATTTTCATTTGGGAATTTCTTTACAGACATGAGTGGTGGATTCTTTCTATTTTCACTTTGCTCTCAAATAGAACTTGGCAGTTTCCCTTGATTTCTTGAAATATGAAAGAAAAAAAAATGCTTGAAATAACTATTCTTGAAATAGTTAACATTTAAGTAGCACTACTTGTAAATTTCTTTACATACATGTCACCTTTTATACTCATATTGGTTCTATGATATAGATGATGTTAGTATTCCCATTTTACAAATGAGGAACTGAGGCTATCAGAGGTCAGCTGGCTTGCTCAGAATCACGTAGATAAAAAGTGTCTAAGGAAGGATGTGAACTCAAGTCTTCTTGATTCCAAGTCCAATACTTTATCCATCATGCCACCCAGTGTCTTTTTTTTTTTGTCATAGCTTTAAGGAAGTTCAATAATTCTTACGAGTTTCTTCCCCTTTGAATTGTTTTCCAGATCAGTTGTTTTTTATATGAGGTATCTCTTTTTTTCAGTTTTTGACTTGGTTTAAATATTTCTTATTATTTTGTGGAGTCATTATCTTCTATTTGGTCCAGACTGATTTTCAGGGAATCTGTTAACTGAGTAAATTTTTGTGTATTAAGCTATTAATTTTCCTTCAAAGTTTTTCCCCTAGTGCTCTCATTTCCTTTCCAATTCTTTCATCTAGAGATCTAATTTCATTTATAATATGATTTTTTTTTTACCTCTTGCTTCATTCTTCCAGGAACTGTAGCTAAACTTGGGGCGAAACTGTATTTTTCTTCAAGCCTTTGCTTGTAGACATGATGGAGTTATTCTCTTTTTCTGGGTTTGTGTCTTAGGCATCCCTGGATCTAAAGCATCCCTTTATCATAAATATCTCTTTTTTAATTCATTTCTTCCAGTCTTAATACCTGAATCAGGATTTTTATTAGGGCCAGGATCTATACACTTCAGAAGGGAATGTCAGAACCTTGCTTGTTTCTGATATGGTTCTCTGATGTCATTGCTACTGCATTCTCTGGGTATTAAGTATTTTATTCTTCAAAGATCTTGGATGCAGCTCAGGCCAGGAAGCTGCAAACTTTCATTTAGCCTTTTTTAGTCTAATAAAGGACAAAATCTAATCACTACTCCTGGTCTGAGCTTTGTAGACTCTCAACCCTCGTGTGAGTCTGGGTAGCAGAACTACAGGTTTGTCCCTAATTGGAATTTGAGTAACAATAATAATATCCAGCATTTATAAGGTCCTTTAAAGATTACAGAGTGTTTTATATATGTTATCTCATTTGATCCTTGCAAAAATCATCTGAAGATGTTGCTATTATTAGTAGTAGTTTTTTAACAGATGAGAAAATTGAGGATAAGATAAATCAAGTGACTTAATCAGGGTCACACAGCTAATAAGCTTCTGAGAAATGATGTGAATTCAGATCTTCCTCATTCCAGCCCTAACCCTCTATCCACTGCACCAGCTACTCCAGTAGATAGCTGCTGGCCCAGTGCCCATCATCCACTTGGAAGGCTCTGCATTTCAAAGAGATAGGATTGTGAATTTGTTGTTGGTCTTAGCTATCTCACCTCACTACTCAGCTACAAGACTCAGCCCAGGTCCATGGAATGAATGCAAACTCCTGCTCCAAGGTCAAAGCTGCAAAGCTGCAGGCTCCCTCCTGTTACTATTCTCTGTACCATATACAAACCCACCATTCCAAGCTATAACCTCACCCTTTGCCCTGGTATGTAGCAGGCAGGTCTCAATCTTGATCCACATTGGATTTTTGGCCGAGTTCCAGAGTCAGAAAAACACTTCTGTTCCTTCTCTGTGCCAGCCTTCTGACTCCATCCCCATGTCCACACTTTATCTCCTTATGCTGGTCTAAACTGGAAAAATGACCCACTAGAGTTTCTCCTTGGATTTCTTGATCATACCATTCAGGCTAGTGTTCTTCCTTGACCTTTGTGGGAATAATTATAGGAGAGAGCCAGGCTATACTGCTTCCTCCTACTCTGACATCTTTGCTGATCAAGTATATGTATGTGTATGTCTATACGCATGTATGTGTGTAGGTGTAGGTGTGCACATGTGTATATGTATATGTATATGTACATGTATATGTATATGTATATGTATATGTACATATGTATATGTATGGCAGCTAGGTAGCACACTAGTATAGCACAGAGCCTGGAGTAAAGGAAGACCCAAGTTCAAATCTAGCCTCAGACACTTGCTAGCTGTGTGACCCTGGACAAGTCATTTAACTCCATTTGCCTCAGTTTCTTCACTTGTAAAATAAGTTGGAAAAGGAAACAACACACCATTCCAGTACCCTTGCCGAGAAAACCCCAGATGGGGTCACAAAGAGTCAGGAATGACTGAAATGCCTGAACAACAACAAATATATACATACGTATATACATGCAAGCATACATGTATATATGAGGGGGTTGGGTGGGTGCATGTGTTATATGTGTATGTATCTATGCTTATTTGTGTATACACATATATACGTGTGTGTGTATTTTTTTCTTTAAAACTGTATGTGAGTTTCTTATACAATCCTCTATCCCATTCTTTGCATCTTGAAACGTCAGTGTTTGATGATAATTGTTAAATTCACAGTAAAAAGAAAACTTAAGAAATAAAAATTAAAGATAAAAGAAAAAAGAAAATCCCTTTTACTTATAACATGTTATACTCTATGTTCCAAGGTCTCTTTCCATTCTAAGATTCTATATTCTAAGGCATCTTCCAGCTCTACCACTCAGGACCTGAGCCTATGAGCTATTTAAGGTCCCCAGAATTAAAATTCTATGAAAATCAACCACAGGCAAGGGCTGATGGGAAGGAGGGGAAGTGCTTTGAGCAGAAATAGAGACTCTCCAAAATTCATTCTTGTTCACTAACATATCCAAAGTTAATTAGCCCTGGCAGGATAGACCCAAGAGATTTTTTTTTAACGAAGAGAGATATTTTTAACTAAGACTCTTCCACAGGAAGTACGAGAAGGATCAAGCATTTTATACCTAATTAATGGGACTGGCTGGAGTGCTGGAACATGTTCCAGATTCGTGCTCCCCAAATCTATTAAGCAGTTATGATTAAATGAAGCTGGTTGTATTCATAGAGTGGCAAGACTTCAGGCAAGGACTCAGTAGAATTTTAATTTTAATTTACAGATGTTCCATTGGAAAGGAATATGGAAATAATGCTGTTTCTGGAAGGAGCTGTGATGACTCCTTGATTTCTTATCATTCTAAGTTTTCCCTCCTCTCCCAATATTATCAGCTATAATTGTTTTGATAAAAATTCACTGAAGCCCCCTCTGAAAAACTGCAGTATATGCATGTAAAATAACAGGTATTAGTGCTCGTAGTGCTTTGAATGCGAGGCCTAGAAAAGACCTGAGAGACCATCTAGTACAAACCCTTCCATTTTGCAAATGAGGAGAACAAGATACTGGGAGGGAAAGCCACTTGCCTTTGGGTTGCACAGCTAGCAGAAGATTTAGGATTTAAAGCCTAGGTCTTAAACCCAGGTTTTCTTCCTTTCCCATGTCCAGTGCTCTTTGTCCCATGACATGCTTGGTTCTGCAGCTTATTCCCCTTCTCTTCTCTCTATACTCCCTCCTTCCCACACTCATCTCTTCCCATGGCTTCAGTTCCAGCTTCCCTGCAGATGTCTCCCAAGTCTCTCTATCTACAGTTCTGTAGAGAAGTCCTATACAGACCTCTCAACCCACATCTCTGATGACCCACGGGACACATTCTCTGTAGGTACCACTGGTGCCTCAAACTCAACAAGTTTAAAGAAATCCATTGCCTAGAGCAGAGAGAGATTAAATGATTTGTCAAGGTCACCAAGAGGCAGGATTTGAACACAGGTCCTCCTAGTTTGGGGGCCAGTTATCTACCCACTTGCCCACACTAGCCCTCAATGTTGAAAAACAAGTCTATGATCTTTCTCCCTAAATTAAGTTCTTCAGAAGAGAACTGTCTCTGTCACTGCTGTCACTGTCTTCTTAGTCACCCACACTCAAAACCTCAGAATCATGGTATAAAACTCTTATTTTTCCTCTTGCCATCATCAATCAATAAATAAATGTTTATTAAGAACCTACTAGGTGTGAGGCAGCTAGTTAGTGTAGTGGATAGAGCACAGTTTCTGGAGTCAGGAGGATCTGAGTTCAAATTTGAACTCAGGCAAGTGTGACCTGGGCAAGTCACTTAACCCCAATTGCCTTCCCCCTCCCCAAAAAAAGAACCTACTATGTGTCAGGCAGTCTGCTAGGGGTTTGTATTCAACTGCCTATTATTATTGTACTTAACTGCCTAATATTATAATTATTTTGCAATTATTCTGCATATGCATATAAATTTATATATGCATATACATGTATATTATCTCCTCCCATTAAAGTATAAGCTCTCTGAGCACAGGGACTACTTCTTTGTCTTTGAATCCCCACTGCCTGGTATATAGAAAGTGCTTAATAAACACTTATTGGTTAATTGATTGCTAGAGATGCAAAAACAGAAGTAAAATAATACTTAGTTTCTGGTAGCTTACATTACACTGGGGGAGACAAAGTCTACCAATACAAAATATGCTGAATCAATACAAAAACATAAGGCATTTCGATAAATCAAGTCAAGTCCAGAAGCATTTATTAAGTGCCTACTATGACCTAGGATCTATACTAGGTATTGGGAATACAAAGCACTAGATATAAAATGCAAGATAGTTAAGGAGGGTACTGACCATTCTGGGCATCAGGAAAGTCCAGAGCATAGAAAGTGGTGACTAAGCTGTGTCTTGAAGGCAGTGAAAGAAAGAATCTGTGAAGCAGATGTGAAGAGGGAGAGTGTTTTGAGCATGGGGGAGGATCAGTGCCATTCTCCCAAGATGGGACATTGAGCTGTGTGTGTGGGAAACAAAGGAAAGTCTAAGACAGATGGAAGCTTGAGTGCAGGAAGGGTAATAACGCATAATGGAGCACAAGAAAGGAGTTGGGCCCAGGTCATGAAGGCTTTAAAAGCCAAACAAGATGAGGTTTTCTCCTACCTCAGAGGCAACAGCTAGCCACTAACTGAAGTTCACTGAGTAGAGAAGCAACATGGTCAGATCCATGCCTAGAGAAAATCATTTTGGCAACTGTGGATAGAGGAGAGATGATAGGAGCAAGACAGAGCAGGGAGACCAATTAGGAAGCCATTCACAAAGTGATAAAGCTTTACTAGCCCTCTTCAGAATTAGACCCACGATCAGTCTCTATGTAGTGTCAATTCTATGCCAGTAATATCTCTGACATCATGCCCTGCCTTTCCACTCCCACTGCTATGACCCTGATTCAGGCTTTCATTGCCTATACCAGGGATGGGGAACCTGCTGCCATAAGGCCACATGTGGCCTTCTAGGTCCTTAAGCATGACCTCTTTGACTGAATCCAAATTTTAAAGAAAAAATCCTTCTGTAAAATTTGGATTCAGTCAAAAGGCCACACTTAAGGACCTAGAAGGCACATGTGGCCTTAAGGCTGCAAGTTTCACATCCCTGGCCTATACTATTTCAATAGATGAACCACAGAATTCTCTCCTTCCAAACCATCCTACAAAAGGAACCAAATTAATTTTCTTCAATCACAGTTCTCAACATATTACTCCTTTGCCCCCAAAACCTTTGATTCCTCTTCATTTCCCACTGAATGAAGACCAAATTTTTCTATCTTACTTTTGAGACCCTCTACAATCTGGCTCTTTTCTGCTCTTCCAGCCTTTTCTCTCATTTCTTCTCTCATAAACCCTCTGCTTCAGCCCCATTGGACCACTCTCTATTTTCCAAATCCTGTATGTGCCTAGAATTCCTCCCACCTTATTTCCACCAGTTGAAATACTGCTTATTTGTCCCATTTCTCACACCACTTACTGAGCCTTTCCTGGTCTTCCAATATGAAAAGGATTACTCATGCCTTTTAATTTTCACAAGATGTTTCTCAAAGTTCTCTTACGCACATTCACTCTATATTTTGCATTCTATTTATTCTGAACATGTTTCATATGGGCAGCTAGGCATTGCAGTGGATAGAGTGCCAGGCCTAAAGTCAGGAAGACATTCATCTTCCTGAGTTCAAATCTGGCCTCAGACACTTAGAGTTATGTGACCCTGAGAAAATCATTTAACTTTTTTGCCTCTGTTCTTCATCTGTAAAATGAACTGGAGAAGGAAATGGCAAACCACTCCAGTATTTCTGCCAAGAAAATCCCAAATGAGTCACAAAGAATCAGACATGACTGAAATGACTGAAGTGAACTGATGTTTCGTACCCTTTACTAGACTTTGAGCTCCCTGAGAATATCAACAGTTCATATCTATAATACATTTAAAAGGTTTACATGTATTATCTCACTTGATACTTACAACAACCCTAAGAGGTAAGGCCTAACAGCATCCCTGTTTTATAGATGGGGAAACATAGAGAGGTTAATCAATTTGTCCAGGATCACACAGCTATTAAATGACTGAAACAAGATTTGAATTCAAAATCTAATGCTCTATCCACATCAGAGAAATTTCCTTTAAGTCAACTCTTCCTCCCTCATAGTACTCAGGTGAGAGTTTTGTGCATTAGTACTGTTGTACAATCATTTTCAGTCTGACTCTTTGTGATCCCATTTGGGGTTTTCTTGACAGAGATGCTGGAGTGGCTTGCCATTTCCTTCTCCAGCTCGTTGTGCAGATGAGGCACACAGGGTTAAGCAGCTTGCCCGGGGTCACAGTAAGTGCCTGAGGCCAGATTTGAACTCACAAATGGAGTCTTCCTGCCTCCAGGTCTGGAGCTCTGTGCACTGTGGCACCACTTAAGTGCACAGATAGGTCATCAATAAACATAAGAATTAAATTGAAGATCACGGACAACATAGATATTTCTCCCATAGATTCACACAACTAAAAGTTGTCTGAAGACGTCAAAGCTAAAAGAGAGCTTAGACATCATTCAGTCCATACCTTTAATTTTCCAGTTCCTGAGTCTTCTTTCCCTGGGCTAAACACTTATACTTCCCTCCACCAGTCCTTGGGTGGCATCCGGTCCTATCACCATCCTCTTCTTAATAATGTCCTTCCTAAGATGGGACACCTCGAGCTGGACCCAACATACCAATTGTAGCCTACACAAGAGGACTTTGCAGAGGATATGTTTGGTAGGAGTTTGTGATGCAAGGGAAAGAGAGCTGCACTTAAAAGAACAGGACCTGAGTTCCAATCCTAACTATCATTTACCACCTGGGTGACCTTGGGCAAACTACTTAAGTTCTATGGTCCTACTCCCTGCATCTTTAACATAAAGGGGTTTGGCTAGATGACCTCTGGGGTCCCTTTGGGACTCTGAATCTACTATCCTCTATCTTATTTCAAAGTTTTGAAATGTTTGATTCTTTTTCTTTTCAGATCAAGACCTCTCCACCACAGTTCTAACTCAACCTGTTACCATCTCTGGATTCTCTTTTCCTTGCTCCATGTCTGACCAGATTATGGCCTCACTCTGAAGAAAGAAGTTGCCACAACATGAATCACCCCCCACCCCCATCTTCTTCTGGAATGAAGCTAAAGCCAACTCTTAACAGGCTTCTCGTAATCGTCATGGCCTTCATAAGACAAAGAGAATGAAGACCATTGGAAAGCAAAAAGTCAAACCCCCCAGTGTCATCCCCACTCAGGCCTCAAGTCTTCTCAGGACTATCTCACACCTGAAGCTTGAATCATAGTGCAAGTCTTATCACTGTAAGGAATGAGAGTTGGAAGGGACCTTGAACCTAATCTCATCCAAACTCATTTTATTGATGAAGAAACTGAGACCTAGAAATAGGTAATGACTTACCCAAAAGCATGCAGACAGTAGAGCTCGTATTTGTACCCAAGTGCTCTGTTTCTGAACCCAATGTTTTCTCTACTCTACTCCACTGCCTCTCATTTTTTCATCCAGGAAGTCCACATTAGCTCTGCCTAGTTAGGATCCACAGCTCTATGTCTTAATTTAATTAAGAAAGGAGATTTAATGAATCATTAAAGCGTCAGTAAGCATGGATATTTAAACAGAAAAACAGCCAGGAGAGATCATCTATTAAGGATCATCTATCTTGGAGGTCTGGTCCCAGAAACTTTGCTGCATTGTGGTCTTTAGAATTGGAGGCCCAAAATGGATGCTCACAGCCAAGGCCCAAGTTGGCACCAGGTTTTGACTGGCCTAGTCCTCATACTCCTAATCCTCATCACAGTCCTGGGTAATGTGGTAGTGTGCCTGGCTGTGGGATTGAATCGCAGGCTCCGCAGCCTCACCAACTGCTTCATTGTGTCCTTGGCCATCACTGACCTCCTTTTAGGCCTCCTCGTGCTGCCATTCTCAGCTGCCTGTGAGCTGGGCCGGACATGTGACTTTGCAAAGCCCCTTTGTAAGATATATACCAGCCTAGACGTGATGCTCTGCACTGCATCCATTCTCAATCTCTTCATGATCAGCCTGGACCGGTACTATGCCATCACAGCCCCACTGCGCTACACCATGGTGGTGACACCCAAACGTGTGACCATTGTACTTTTCTTAATCTGGATGATCTCCATCACTTTCTCCTTCCTGCCCATCCATTTAGAGTGGAACACTCAGAACATCACCAACTTAAACTTGACCAACAAGTGCAAATTGCAGGTCAATAAGGCCTATGGCCTGGTGGATGGGCTGATCACATTCTATATCCCACTGCTGGTGATGTGTGCCACCTACTATCGCATTTTCAAAATTGCCCGTGAACAGGCCAAGAGAATTAACCATAGCTACTACAACAAGGCGGTCACCATCCGTGAGCACAAAGCCACTGTTACCCTGGCAGTTGTCATGGGGGCCTTCATTATCTGCTGGTTTCCCTACTTCACAGTGTTTGTTTACCGCGGAATATGGGGTGACATCAATGAAACCCTCGAAACAATCGTCCTGTGGCTTGGATATGTCAACTCAGCTCTGAACCCCATCTTGTATGCTGCTCTGAATAGGGACTTCCGCACAGCATACCAGTGCCTCTTCTGTTGCAGGGGCAATGCTATCACATCTAGGGGGTCCTCCCTATCTCCTAGCACCTGCCGCCAATCCCAGAGCCAATCCCACCAAGTTACCCTAGGACTTCAGGAAGAGACATCTCTGAGACTCCCAGTGCAGAATGGAAGTGAAGTCCCATTCCCCCAGGAACCAGATAATTATGGAACTTCAAGTTTGGATGGCCAGAGGTATGGGCAAGGAAGAGGGGGGAACACTAGCCTAGTAGCAATGGTTTCCTAAATTGTCCAAACAGGTGGCTCTGTAGCTCTCTCTCCCCTTTGTCTCATATTTCCCCAACCCCACTAGAGAAGGGCACTCAAGAGAGAATAATGCCTGTGAGTCTGGGGATGTTTCTGAGGGCCATGCTGAGCGTTAACCCTGTCCTGTTCTCCATCAGAAACAAAGTTCTTGGCCTTAAGATCCAGTCCAGGCCCCAAAGTCCCAGCTCTCTGGTCTTTGGGTATCTCTTGACCCATAGGAAGCACAGTAAGGAACAGACATTCCCAGGGATGGCTAGGTGGCACAGTGGATAGAGCATGGGCCCTGGAGTCAGAAGGACCTGAGTTCAAAACCAGACTTAGACACTTACTAGTTGTGTGAACCTGGGCAAGTTGCTTAATTCTGATTACAACCAAAAAAAAAAAAAAGGATTAGGAGCACCCTTGGTTACTTTTCAGGACTCTCAAATGAGACATTCATTCTCTGGATTTGAAAAGTCTAGAGCCAGGAATGGAATTCCCACTTATTCAATTTATTATTATTTCTCTGTTTTTAAAAAATGGTGGTAAGAGACGGAAGGGACCTTAGAAAATAGAATATAATATTAAAGCTGGAAGAGATCTTAGAACATAACACATAGGATGTTACAACTGAAAAGAACCTTAAAACATAGAACCTAGAATGTCATTGCAGGAAGGAAATAGTGATGATAGGCACATAAAATATTAGAGCTGGAAAGGACTTTAGAACAAAGTTAATGATGGAAGAAGTTCTGGAGATTATCTAGACCAATACCTTCATTCTGTAGGCCAGAAAACAAAGACCCAGAGCAGGGAAGTTATTTGCCCAAGGCCTTCCATCAATGTAATGGTAGAGCTGAAATGAAAACTCAGGTCTCTAGGTTCTCTCTCATGCTCTTTCCACTGTGCCAATCCCACAGGTGCCAGATGTAGATCAGGTTATTAAAGGAAACTTGGAGGAAGCTCCTTGGTGCAGTGGATAGAGAGAGCTGGGCCTAGAGTCCAGAAGACCTTAAGTTCACATCTAACCTCTAACACTTGCCAGCTGTATGACCCTGGGCAAGTCACTTAACCTCTGTTCATCTCAATTGTCCCAACTGTAAAAACGGGGATAATATTAATACCAACTTCCCAGGGTTGTTATGAGGATCTATTGAGGCATTTGTAAGGCCCAATGCCTGGCACATAGTAGGTATTATATAAATGCTAGCTATATTTGTGATTTGGATATTCTTAGACCATCCTCAACTGCTGGAGGCAAGTACTTCAGAATAAATCCATCCATCATCCAACCACACAGACCTTGATGCCCCTCTCAGGGAGGGACATCCCAGGCTCACCCAAAGCAGCCAAACTATGCTGCTTTCACAGAATTTCAGATTTTGAGTCAGAAAGGTCTTCAGAGGGCATCTCTAACAATCGTCTTATTTCACAGATGAGAAACCGAGACCCAAGGAAGAGATTTAGTAACTTAACCAAGGTCATACAAGAAGTAATTGGCAGAGCTGTGTTGTGTACCCTGTTCCTCTCTCCAGATCAAGTATTCTAAACGGTTGATGCTAAAGAAAATTTCACCCTTGACCAAATTTGTTTCTTATAGACCATATATTGTTTTAGTGAATGAAATCATCTCCTTGGCTTGACTTACAGGTCAAAGAGTTCCGTTTGCACACTTGAAAAATATCCCTTCTAGTTATCTGGTTTCTGGAATCATCTTGTCTCAGCTGAATAGACAGAAAGATATTTATTTAAATCAGGTGGTTTTGATGCTCAGCTCAGCGAAGGAGGGGAAAGAAACAGCTGCCATCATGGGAAACCATTTCTCTGCTTGGAATTCCTGGTAGAGTTGTTGCTTCAAGGTGTCTGTGATGCACTTCTAGCAGGCACAGCAAAAGCAAGCTCAGAGTTGCAAAAGTTTCAGGAACTCCTTGGTGCCTTAGTTCCAGTTTTCAAATGAAGTATAAAAATGAGAATATGTCAATATTACCAAAAGGGCCTTGTTCCTTCCTCCAGTTCAGATTGCAGCTTTTCTATAGCCTGGTAGGAAGCTTCATGTCACAAAATCACAGTTTTATAGTTTGAAGGAAGCTAGAGATATCTAATGCAATCCCTCCCCCTTTTGTTTGACAGAAATGGAAAATGAGCTCCTGGGAAGTTGTGACTTGCCCAAGGTCACATCAGCTGTAAATAGCAGAAGGATAGAAACCCTTGTTTCTTGGCAGCTGATTCAAAGTCCGTGACCTTGTTCCCAGGTTGCTAAATATGTTGCAATTTTGGAGAGCTAACTGTAAGGCAGGGAGAGTGCTGAATTCAGAGTCAGAGGACCTGGGACAAAGTCCCAAACTTATACTATTTGTGTAATCTTGGCCAAATCACTTAATCTCCCCGGGCCTCATTTTCCCCATCTGTATAATGAATGGGTTGAACTAAGTGACCTCTAAGGTCCCTTCCAACTTTGCACACAATCCAAGATATTACTGTTATTGTGAGAAATAGCCATGTCCATTTGCCCTCACGACAAATCTGTGAGATGGATAGTTCAGGTACTAGACATCTCATTTCACAGACAAGGAATTTGAAGCTGAGAAAGGACATAACATCATATTATATTAGAATTAGAAGTGTTCTAATGAATTGTAAATTATATCATTATTAATATTCTTATTTGTTTCTTTGGAGAGGGGGAGGGCAGGGCAATTGGGGTTAAGTGACTTGCCCAAGGTCACACAGCTAGTAAGGGTATTATTAATATTCTAACTCAATGGCATCAAACTCAGTTAGAAACAGGAGCCACTAAACCATAGGTAAGGATACTTGGTTGCTGCATATTGGCTTAGAAAATCACATAGTAACATTATCTATGTTTTATTGTATTTTTATTTATTCTGCTAAATATTTCTCTATTACATTTTAATCTGGTTCAGGTCACATTTGAGAGTGTTGTGGGCCACATGTTTGACAACTCTGTTCTAAATAACACACTCTGTTATTATATAGTCCATATTTTATGACATAGAACAGAAAATGTAAGGAAGATGTTAGAGGTTTTTATTACATAATAATACACATCATATTCTAATACTCTCGTCAACACAGATTTTCTTTCCAACAATGCAGAAAACAATTTCTAAAATCCTTCCCATCTCTGACATGCTATGCACAATGGTTCTCAGGTCTCCTACAGCTCCAACATCCTATATCCAAAGGTCCCTTCTATCTCTGGTGTTCTGTATTCCACAATTCAAAGTTCCCTTACTGCTCTAACATTCTGTGTTCTAAAGTCCATTTTAGTTCTGATAGTCTACATTTTAAATTCTGTGTTTTATACTCTAATGTCCCTTAATTGGTATCTGCTCTATATTAGAGTGCTTGTCCTTATTTTCCAGAAAGCTGAGAGGCTCTGGAAGCTGCCCAGATAGTTATTAGGGTCTTTCCCAAGTAGGTATTCCAACCTCCAGCCAAGGAACATATGAGGCCATAAAAGAGTCGTGAGCATAGGCACGCATTACTTATGCACAAACAGCTGCTACCCAAGAGATCCCACCAACTACCAACCCTTCTGTGCTGACAGCCCCACCACCTGCAGAGACAAGTGAAGAGGGAGCTAGGGACCAGATCAGAAATTAACACCTTTGCAGAAGGAAGACAAGCTGGTGCTGAGGGACCTTTGACTCTCAGAGCATTATCACTGGGAGGAACCTTAGAGGAGATCTAGTATAATTAACCCCCTCCTTGTACAGGGGAAAAATCAAAGCCTAGAGAGAAGAGGTCAGATGGAAAGTTAGTGGAAGAAACTAGGACAGAGCTTTGCTCCTAACTCTCAAGCTAGGGCTTCCTCCACTCCCCCCACTGACTTCTATGAGAATAAGTGCCCCACATGACAACTGGCCAACAAGGCCAATCAGCCTAGCTATGTCTTGGGGCCATGATTCAATCTAACATGCACAAATCCACATGGTACCAAGTTACACCATATGTGTGTTACAGACTGGGAGGAAAGAAACAGATGGAAAGACTTTAAGTCAGAAGACTTGGGTTCAAATGCCAATCCTACCCCTTACTGACTGTGACCTTTGGCGAGTCAACTCATCTCTGTGTCCTGATCTCAACAATAAGAGGGCAGGACTAGATGATTTCTGAAGGAACCTGGAAGGGAAATAGTACTTCAGAGTATTTTGAATGTGGCCCTGTGGGAAGGCCCTCAAATCATAGCATCCAGATTTAGAGACAGAAGGGCCCTTCAGGGTCATTTCATTCAGCAGTGTCAAACTCAAATAGAAACAGGGGCCATTAAACCATATTTAAGTGTCCTTGAATATTGAATTAGAAAACCACATAATAACATTATCTATGTTCTGTTATATTTTCATTTTGCTAAATATTCCCAATTATATTTTAATCTGGTTAAAAGCCATACTCGGGAGTGCTGCAGGCCACAATAAAGATACCTCTGATTTAATCTAACCCTCTCATTTTACAAGTGTTCTGACAGCAGAGAAGGTCATGGTAACCCAGCTAGGAAATGTCAGAAGATTTTATCCTATTCTGCTTCCAAATCCAGTACTATACCATGCTCTGAACCTAAGAAAGTCTAGCACTGAGTCCATCCCAAATGTAGGAAATTTAGAGAGGCAGACCAGGAGAGCAGAAAGAACACTGCACCTGAACTCTCGAACTGGCACCTACTTGTATTCCCATCACATAAACTAGCTATTTGACTGTGAGCAACTCACTTACTTTCTCTGGACTTCTGTTTCTGCTTCTAACTACCTGCCTCATGGGGTTATTGGGAACATAGAGTTTCATAAAGTTTAAAACACTATAGAAATGTGAGCTAAAGTTATTATTGATGATAATTGTGATAATGGGCCATTCATCTTGGTCCTAGACTGGAGGCTGCTGAGGGAGTGAGGGAGAACTAGCCTCCACCACTAAAAAGGTGAGGCAGCAATCTGGAGAAAGGGAGAAAGACAAAACAAGCTATTTGAAGTCTTTGGCTAACCTTGATAAGCCTGGTTCCTGGCTTTCCACCTGACTGATAACATGTACTCATTCATTAGTGCACAGAACAATAAGTTCATTCTTGAATCTTATCACCACCAGCCTGTGGGAGTGAGGAATGAGGATCCCCAGAAGAACTGACTTTCTGGGGATTGCCTGGGACCCAGAATGGGCCAACTCTTTGGGGTTCTGGTCCCAATGAGAGGCAGTGGGGCCCAGACTAAAAAGACAAAAACTATAAATTCAAGAGCAATGATCTGGACCAGAGGAGTCCTCAGAACTCTTGGGCTTCTGGGATTCTGTGATCAAAAGCCTTGCCTGCTTAACTAATTATGGTAATCCTGACCCAGTTTTTCAACAGCCTGCCGTTGCATAGCCAGCCCTAGACTTGGAGCCAGAAACCTCAGGTTCAGATCTCATCTCTGCCACTAACAAAGTCAGTCACCCCTCTTAGAGCCACAGTTTCTTAATCTGGAAACGGCAGAAAGGAAGCAAACAACCAAGGAGCATTTACATAAAGTTCTCAGTAATCATAAAACACCATAGAAAGGGGAGCTAGGTGGCAGCTAGGTGGCTCAGTGAATAGAGCTCCGGCCCTGGAATCAGGAGGACCTGAGTTCAAATCCGACCTCAGACACTCGACCCACTTACTAGCTGTGTGACCTTGGGCAAGTTGTTTAACCCCAATTGCCCTGCCTTCCCCCCTCCAAAAAAAAATACATAAAAAAGAAAGGGGAGCTAGATTGTCTCTTATTGGGTGTCCGTGTGTTCCCCACTCTATTCTAGGTCTTAAAGAGGGAATAAGAAGGTTGTACAGTCCAGCAGGAAGAGCACTGGCCTGGAAGTCTTCTTAGTCCCTAAGACAGAACACTAAGAATAGACCAGGTCTTCACACCAACACTTGTTGAATGGGTCATCCCCATATAACCACTTCATTTCTCTGAGCTTGTTTCTTCTCTGTAAAATGATGATAATAATGCGAGGTCTGTTTCATAGACCCAATATGAGGAAAGCACTGCGTATAGTTTAAAACAGGTTAGAAATACGAGCTGCCATTATCCTTATCGTGATCACCATTATTATTGTTAAGAGACTGTAGAAGACTCAACCCCTGCCCAGGGGAGCTTACAACCTGGGCTGACAAGATTCAGACGCAAATAACAGTGGCTTTGGCAACAACTAAGAGCAGGCAATAATTAGGGGTGGTCAATCACTAGACAAACTATCTACTAATAATACATGGAAAGCTTTTGATCTGGGTCAGTGTAAAGTCAGTGTCATAGGCATGACATCACTTGAAGCATTCAAGTACATAGCAATCATACATTGGATAGAAGAGACGAAGGGAAACTAATTAAAAATAGCACAAATGGCTTTTTGAGCTGTGTCTGTAGTCAGAAGGAGAACAAGAAGGGGACAGATAGATCCAGAATGCCTTAGTAGATAGGTCTTAATGAGAGTCTATGGTCAAAAGACTCATTTCCTGGTGGCCAACTCTAGTGATGAACCTTAACACATATCACTGAACTATTCCTCAGACAAGAGGCAAACACACTTCTTGACTCAATCTTTAACCAATCTGATATGGAGTCAGAGGACCAGGATCCAAATTTCAACTTTTTTGACCCAAGGCAGATCATTTAATCTCTTTGGGCTTCCTCATTCCTGGGCATTGGATTAGATGATGACTAAGGTCTTTATAAATTTAAATCCCATGATCCCAGGGTGCTATAAAGCTCAAATGAGATCTTGGATCAGAAGTACTCTGCAAACTTTAAAGCACTATATGAATGACTTTTACTGTCGTTGTGATGGTGATGATGATCATGATGATGTTAGCCTATCGTCACCGGGCCCCAGTCTGGTGACAGCTTCACTCCCTGAATCTTCTACTACCCTGCTGCTGAGCTCAAACAAGGTTTATAGAACAATATGTGGGAAATGTGGTTTTTTTTTAACGGCTCTTTGTGGTGGCGGGGAACAGTGTATGAACATTTTTTAATTTCATTTTCATTACCAACTTTACTTTCCTAAGTCCAGACAATCAACAAAACAATAAATCAAGCCCTGATTTTAGCTTTGTTGATTTCTTAGGTATAAAATGTTCATAATGAAAATTTAACAAGTAGCTCAGAAACCAGTTGAAGCTGGCCCCAACACACTCTTGCCTATGATTCTCTAATGGGCTGTACCCTAGAGCTGTTAGTTCCTCTTCTGTTGCCACCAGTTCCAGCCAAGTCAGGCTATTTCTTTCCATATAAAGCTATGGGTCACTGGTCCAGCAGATACCAGAAAGGGAAACCTTAGATCAAGGGTTCTTAACCATGGGTGTCCCTGGATAGATTGCAGGGGATCAATGAATTTGGGGTTTCTTAACATTTTGATAACAGTAATTCAGTATATTGTAATTATAATTAGCTTTGTAATGCTATGGATTTCATTTTATGCATTTAAAAACTTTATTCTAAGAAGGAGTCCATAGACTTCACCAGACTGCCAAAGAGTTTCACCACACTAAAAAAAGGTTAAAAATTCCTGCCTAGAAGAAAAAAGACCTCAGGAAGAACTAAGGCTGGGATGGGTTTCTACTCTGAATGTTGGTCCCTCTCTTTGTCTGGGAATGCTGGCTTAGAGTTTTTGACTATTTCTTAGCTAAACACTGGCAGCTCCAGTGACCCAGTATTTCCAATGGAAAATAGCTCCCAAGGAGGGGGTAGGGGAGAAAGGAAGGTAGTAGCGATTTGTACACATACACACACACACACATACACACACACACACACACACACACACACACACACACACACACACACACCATGTGTTAGAGAGAGATAGTTGAGAATCTGCTCTATCCTGGAGAAACAGACAGGCACTTAGATCACAGACGGAGAGCAGAAATCAGGTTACCACCCATTCACCTAGAGAGCTTGTTTACATAGTCCTTGGGATTAAAAAGATGGTAGCCTATGTTAGCTATTGCTTTATCAACTCAGTGGTTTCAGCCTTCTTCTGACTGTGCAG
Source organism: Pseudochirops cupreus (assembly GCA_028627135.1). NCBI lineage: Eukaryota > Metazoa > Chordata > Mammalia > Diprotodontia > Pseudocheiridae > Pseudochirops > Pseudochirops cupreus. The sequence continues at coordinate 284,799,282 of CM053581.1, forward strand.
GACCAACTGAAAGCAGTTGTATAATCATAAAGCTGCATAGGAACCTATAGCCAGAAAGGACCTTAGTACATAGAGCATAGAAGGGCAGAGGTGACAGATACAAATAGTTCATTGATCAGAAAACATATTAACCCGTAAAAAAAAAAAAGGTAAGTTCTTTCAAAGTAGGGATTGTTTCATTCTCTTCCATTTGTATTCCCAGAACTTCAATGCTTGTTAATTGGTTGAGTGACTAAGCCCCAGCTGTGTGTCCTCTGGGTGCCAGAGACACAAAAAGTGTGACAGTCCTTGCCTCAAAGAGTTTACACTCAATAAGGGAGAAAACAAGTACAAAAATAAACATATACACATGAGACACCAAGTAAATAGGAAGGAATTGCTGGAAGTCAGAGAGAGCACTCAAAGCTGAGGGAATGTTAAAGCCCATGAATGAAGAATGACTGGCAGAACTGGAAGGGACCTAGTCCAACCCCCTCACTTGAGAGATGGAGAAACTAAGAACCAGAGAGGGCAAGGCACTTGCCTGTTGGCACACACCTCAAATCTCAGAGGAGAGATTTGAAAACGTGACTACAAAGCTGGTAAGCTTTCTACTATTACTAGATTCATAGCCTCAGAATAGAGACAAAACACAAAAAGCTAGTGCCACTGGCTTCCACTGATCAGGTCACACATTTAGAACTGGAAGGGATCTGAGAGGTCATCTGGTCACAGAATCATAGATTTAAAGCTGGAAAGAATATCAGAGGTCATCTAGTACACCACTAGCACTCTCATTTCACAAATAAGGAAAGTGAGGCTCAGAGAGGTTAAGTGACTTAGCGAGGACAGAATGGAAGTGAGCAGTAGAGTCAAACCAGAACCCAGATCTCCTGCCTCCCTCTCCAGGGCTCTTTCCATAAAGCCACCATGATGTTAGAGATAAAGAACCCTCACTTAAAATAGGGATGAACCTCTCATTGTGCTCTAAAACCACTGAGCCCACTACTGCCTTTCTCTAAGACAGTCTTCCTCGCTACCCCCTGTCTTCCTCAGCAGCCCCATCCACTTCAAAGAAATACAGAATCACTTTCTATATTGGTGAAAAAGGAAGTACTCTGAGTCCCGGAGACTCGCTTTCCAGGATGTACTTATGAGGAACCATGAATTAGAAGAACTGATCTGACTCCCACTAACCATGAGCTCCAGGAAGCATCATTAGCCTAACCTCCAAAGAGTCCAGACCCCCTAGTGAACAGATCTTCCCTGGACCATTGTTTGACCTGGATTTGCTGGGTTTGCTTTTGCCTCATCCTCAGCTCAGTGTCCATGGCCAAGATGGTTGGCCCAGGGTATCCTTTCTAGGTTGTCTTGGATTTCCCACCAGGCATCTTCCTCTGGAAACAAAAACCAATATGTGAGCTCCACTGCACCCATAATTCAGCTATACTCATGGGAGTCAGTGCAGCAAAAGGGAGCAAAGCCTCTGATAGGTCAACAACCCTGTCAAGTCAGAAGAGTAGGTATAACTTTAATACATTAAGGATCTATGGTTTCATCATTGTAAGTGACCTCTTAACTAATGCGAATGCTAAATACTCCTCATTCCTTGTTTGATGAGGTCCCCAGGAGATTTTAGGTTAAAAAACTTAAGGGACTTCCCTCCAATGACAAGCCTCTCCATTCTTATCTAGTTTGCCCTTGGACTATAGATACAAATCACTGAACCCATACTGAAAGTCTTTCAAGCTTAGTCAAATCTGCCGGATTTTACCTTATACTGGCAGAGCCCTTTCAAGGTCAAGGTAATCCCAAGGCCACAATAAGACTTCAGAGGAGGACCTGAATAAATAATATTAATAAAAGGGCATATATTTGTTTTGGTGCAGACCTGTGATTTCATATGTGTTAGTACTTCCTGCTAGGTGGAAATTTCTACCACAAATTCAGATCAACAAGTCTCTTCTAACCCTTCCAACTTAAGGCACTGAGTGCCTGAGGTTAAAGGGACTCATCCATGGTCATATAGGCAGTATGTGTCCAAGGCAGAACTTAAACCCAGCTCTTCCTAACTCTAAGGTCAGCCCACCAAGAATTCTTAACTTTGGGGGGACGGGGCGAGGTTGAAGGGAGTCATAGACCCCTCCAGCAGTCTAGTGAAGCCTACTGACGCCATCTCACAATGACATATTTAAATGCATAAAATCAAATACATATTACAAAGGAAAACAATTTATACTGAAATATAATTTTTAAAATATACAAAAACCAAGTTTCCATACCCCAGGCTTAGAACCCCTACATTACACTCTGTGACCTCTCATATATGTGGAAATTTTTTGAGGTTTACAAACACTTCCTTCACTACAACCCTGTGTGGTAGATTAGGCAAGGTAAAGAATCACCAAGTCTCAGAGTTGGAAAGGCCCTTAGAGGCCTAGCCCAGTCCATGCCTGAACAGGACTCCTCTACAAAATACTCAAAAAGTAGTTATTGCTTCTTTGCTTGAAGACATCTAGTGGGAGGAAATGAACTATGTCTCAAGGCAGCTCATTCCACTTTCAGGCAGTTCTACTTGTTTGGACGTTTCCCCTCAATTTCAGTCTAGATATGTCTCCCTTCATGGCAGCTAGGTAGCAGTATTGGATAGAGTGCAGGGCCTGGAGTCAGGAAGACTCATCTTCCTGAGTTCAATTCTTACCTTAGACACTTAGAAGCTGTGTGACCCTGGGTAAGTCACTTAACACCGTTTGCCTCAGTTTCCTCATCTATAAAAATGAGCTGGAGAAGGAAATGGCAAACCACTTCAGTATCTTTGCCAAGAAAACCCCAAATGGGGCCACAAAGAGACAGATGTGACTGAACAAAAAATGTCTCTCTTCAGCATCCACACATTGCTCTTACTTCTGCCTTCTCAGGGGTCGGGAATCACATGTGGCCTTGAGGCCACAGGTTCCCCACCCCAGAGGAAGAATGAATCTAATCCCCCTCCCAAAGGACAAACCTTAAAATGCTTGAAGACAACTACCAAGTCACCCTCCCCCCAATCTGGTTCCCTCAAGTGATCATGACAAAGTATGGTCTTCAGGACCTGTACCACCCTGGCAAACCTCCTCTGGGAACATTCCAGGTTATCAATCTCCTTTGCAAAATATGGTGTAGAGAATATGGAACTTGGCACACTAGATGGAGGCTGATAAGAGTACAGCAGGACTATCATTTCCCTCATTCTGGATGCCACGCCTGGTCAGTGCTGACATTAGATTTCCTGACTGTGACTCAGAAGCTTCTAAGCTTCAAGTGCATGAAAATCCTTGTATCTTTTTTTTCTGACACCTTTTGCATGTTATACTTGTTGAATCATTTTTCTGTCAGGTCTGACTCTCTCTGATCCCATTTAGGGTTTTCTTAGCAAAGATACTGCAGTGGTTTGCCATTTCCTTCTCCAGCTCATTTTACAGAGGAGGAAACTGAGGCAAAGGGGGTTAAGTGACTTGCCTAAGGTCATACAGTGTCTGAGGCCAGATCTGAACTCAGGAAGATGAGTCCTCCTGACTCCAGGTCCAGTACTCTATCCACTACACTATCCAGTTATTCATAAAATGGGAATAGGGAATACTAATTAATAATAATAGCTTGCATTTATTTAGCATGTTTAAGCTTTGCAAAGCACTTTTACATATATTATCTCATTTGATCTTCAACAATCCTGTGTGCAGGTATTAGTGTTACCTCTATTTTAGAGATAAGGAAACAGTTTGTGAGAAGTTAAATGACTTTCCTAGTGTCATTCAGCTAATATCTGAGGCAGAATTCAAACTCGGGTCTTTCTGACTCCAACTACACTGCTCTCTCCATTATATCACCCCACCACTTCTAAGAGTCTAAGCAAAGGTTTAAAGATACAATGCACATTCAGAGAAGGGAGAGTTGCATGCTACTACACTTGTTAGAGTGTATGGAGGGGAATGGTATCAGATAATGCTAAAGATGGACAGTGGTTCAAGGTTAGAGAGAATTTTGAATGCCCGCAAAGGAGTTAGAGCATGGTTCCTTTGGCAACAGGAAACCACTATTTTTTTTTCAAGTTGTTCATTGAGGTTTGGGCACCATAAACAAGGTCTTTGAAATTCAAGTGCTTTGCAATGGATCCCTGGTCAATTTAATTTTTTGTTTGTAATTTAACCTTTTCTAGCTCTGGACAGTTTCCTAAGTCTCCATGAGTCTGGGTGTAGAAAAGCCCAGTCCTTTCCTAATTCGATTGAGGTTAAGGCCATGCTTAGACTTACAACTGGAAACAGGAAAGGCAGAAGCGGGGCTCTTTGGTGAGTATCTGGAGACATTGTATGTGCATGCAAATCCAGAAAAAAGGCCCTCTCTGGGCTTCAATTTCCTCATCTATAAAAGGAGGAACTCGAACTATGCTACATCTAAGGTTCTTTCCAGTTCTAACATTCTGTGACTCTGTGAAACATTTAACAAATTGTCATATGAAACGGAAATGCACTTTTCTGTTTGGCTAGGGGACCCCCTTACTCAAAAATCTTTGCAAACAAAGATGATCCTGCTCTCTCACCCTCCAAAGAACGTAGGATTTCGGTCATGGTGCCAGGTGCGGGAAATGACTGCACTGAACCAACCACATTCTTTCCAGGCCTATCTTTCAGTAAAGCATAGTGGGCAATGCCTGGAATAAGAAGTCCCAGTTCCTTTCACTAAGTTAATTGTGCAGATCAGACTGATCTAGTAGGACCTACACAAAGCCCTATCCTTGGTAGTACTCATATTGCCCAAGGCTGTTCAGCCTTACAGCAAAGTCAAAGAGCTATTTTGTGAACAAGCAGAGCTTGCCTGATCTTGCTTGGGTTTGTTCCCAAGAAGGTGAAAAAATAGCGAGTAACAACAAAGTATTATATTATCAGCACCCTCCAATTACAATCCCCATTTTATAGATCTATAATTCTGAACCACAGAATCACAGATTCCTAGAGTTAAAATAGACCATGAAGTCAGCCCGTTGAGTCCTATTTTTTCTGCTGAGGAGGAATCTCCTCTACAGTATCCCAGGCAATTAGTCACCCAGCCTCTCCTAAAAGACCCGCAGCCATAAGGAGAAGGCTGTAAGCCTCTCACTCCTTCAGAGAGCTGCCCAGTTTTCTTTTGGACAGCTCTCATTGTTAGGGGGCAGCTAGGCTGCGCAGTGGATAGAGTGTCCAGCCTGAAGTCAGGAAGACTTCTGTTCCTGAATTCAGATCCAGCCTCAAACATTTACTAGCTGTGGGACTCTGAACAGGTCACTTAACCCAGTTTGCCTCAGCTTCCTCATCTGTAAAATGAGCTAGAGAAGGAAATGGCAAACCAATCTGGTATCTAATACCAAGAAAATCCCAAATGGGGTCGTGATGAGTTGGACACAACTGGAATGACTGAAAAACAACAAAATTGTTAGGAAATCTTTCCTCACAGTGAATTGAAGTCTGTCTCTGCAACTTCCTAATTCTTCCTCCTGGATCTAAGCAGAACACATCTAATTTCCTTTCTATCAAAGAAATAGTGAGTTACAGGAAAAAGAAAAAAGAAGGCACTGGCTCCTGGGTCCAAGGACATAGATTCAAATCCAGTCTCTGATATTTACAATGTGTGTGACCTTGGCAAAGTCTCTTATCTTCCCTGGACCTCAGCTCCCTGATCTGTAAAATGATGGCATGGGGCGTGTGGAGCAGAGATGGCGTCTGAGGTCACTTCCAGATCTAGAACTATGACTCCCTTCTAATCTTTCAAATAATTGGAGATTGCCGGCATATGCTCAGTAAACCTCTTGTACAGGGTAAACATCTCTGATCCTTTCAAACAGTTCCCATTTGGCATAATCTCCAGTTCCCTCTCCATTCAAATCACCCTCCTCCAAACATCCTCCAAAGTGTTAATGTCCCTTCTAAAATGTGGCCCCCAAATTGAATACATCATTTCAGCATGGTCTAACCTTCTTCTCCAGCAAATAACAACACTGGTGATCTATGAACCTGCTTCATCATAGAGTCAGGAAGGTATGAATTCAAATTTTCCTTCAGTCACTTGGCAGCTTTTTGACCCTTGGCAAGTCACTTAACCCGTCAGTCTCAGTCTCCTCATCTATCAATGGGGATAATAACAGCATCTACCTAGTTGTTATAATGTTCAAACAAGATAATACATATAAAGCACTTTATAAACCTTAAAGTGTTATATAAATGCTAGCTGTTACTATTATTATTAGGTCCCAAGATTCAGGAATCCACCTTAACCAATCTCTAATGGGCCAGTCTCCTTCCTCTCTTGTTTCCATCATTACTAGATGCCACTCCCTCTTTTCTTTCTAATCTTATACATTCTATACCCTACATAATCCATACCACAAGTATATTTTGAGTGGTTTATTTTTTAAAAAGAGATTGAAAATCCATAAATTCAGAAATAATCATAGGATTTAGAACACGAAGGGACCATAACTTATCTAGTGCGGCCTCCTCATTTCACAAAGAGTTTTAGTGATTTATTTACTCTTACAAACTAACAAATAGCAGAGCCCAGATTTAAAGCCTGGCTCCATATAAACTTCTGACTCTAGATTCAGTGTTCTTTCCATTATATCACCCAAGGTGAGGTCTTTGTGCAAATAAAAAGCCTGTCCTTCAATCAAAATTGACCAGGTTTAAATTGTCATTCATGAGATCCTAGGAGCCTATTACATGGTGTCCAGCTGTCTCATGGCCCTCAAAGAGAATAGTGATTCCCCTGACCACTAGAATCTCAGCCTAAGCTTCCACTCACCATTTGCTATTGTCCCCCTGAGGTGCTCTGAATTAAGCTCATTCTGCAAAACCCAGATCACTCACAGCTGATTAAGGATCCTTCTGATTGCTAAGCAGAGGATAAAAAGAGCTGTCTCATATAATTAGGTGCCCATTTTGGGAAGAACAATCACAATCTGGAACTGATCCAGAGGAGGTAAAGTGGGATGGGGGAGGGACTGCAGACCTTGCTAGATGAGGTTTGTTTGAAAAAACTGAAGGAGTTTCACCTTGAAAAGAGAAAAGATGGAGAGGAAAGGAAAGAAGCACTTTCTTGAAATATCTGAAGAGCTGTCCTGTGGAAGAGAGGGACGTGTTCTGCCTGGCCCCAGAGGACAGAATTAGGAGTACTGGATAGAGGTAACAGAGAAATGAATTTAAGTTTAATGTTAACTAACAACTTCTGAAGCCATCAAAGCTGTCCAAAGCAAAATGGGCAGCCTTATTCGTGATATACTTGTCATTCTGGAGTAATTTAAGGTTTACTCAGCTCTTCTTCACAATGCCCTGTGAGCTAAGTAAAGTTAAGTCCATCTATTTCACACTCTGCGGGATTTGTGATGACAACAGGAAGGGTAGTACTCCCCACAATGGTTGAGTTCACAATCCACCCATACCTGACCATTCTATGTGACTCATCCATGTCCTCCCCCAAATCCAATAAAGGGGGTCCATTCCGACTCACCCTTATCCTCTCATAAATCAAATACAAGTGGCCCATTCTGACTCATCCATATCCTCCTATATACATATAAAATACAGGAGGTCCACCCAACGTATGGAGAAGGAGGCCTTTTTCTAGAACTCTTGATATTACATGGATGCCAAAGAAGTACCCAGGCTATCCACTGGTCTTCCCTCACTCTTGAGCCATGACAGAAATACCTTTTTCTCTGGTCATACATCTCCCTCATGGCATCCTTTATGATATCCTCTTGGACAATTCTTGGCTGATGATGGGTGTTACAAGGTTCTTCAGGTGACCTGCAACTTTAGTGTGTTACAGACTTTGTATTCTATGACTAGCACGACTTCCATGACTATAATGTTACCAAAAGATCAGTTTTAAAAAAACAAATTTAAAAAAAAAGATGACCCTTGGTGTTTTAGGGAGGAGCCTGGTCTCATTAAAACCATGATGTGATTTCCCAAAAGCGATACTACCTGCTTTCCCCCTATTCAGCTCAGGGCCCAGCTCATGGTCTGTGCATATCTCCTGTCTGAGATCCATGTACTAATAGATCAAGGCTATGGAACATCCATCCAATTCCATTTCATAGTCTGGACTATACATGTAATACTGTAAGTACTATTAGCCCCATTTTACAAAGCTGAGATTCAGAGAGGCTGTCACTTGTCATTATGTATAAGACCCCAGGGTTCAAATCCATATCTTCTTACTTCAAGTTAAGAGAACTTTTCTCTATATCAAACTGCTCCATGGTAAGCTCCCTGTCACTAGAGGTCTGTAGATAAAGGTTTGTTGACTACTTGTCAAGACTATAATTAAGGAGATTCCTATTGAGGTAGAAGTCAATTCGAGAAGACTTCTGAAGGCCCTCCCAATTCTGTTATTCTATGAATCCTCTTCCCTCTCCCACCTTGGGGAAGGAGAAGTTTTGATGGGGGTGGGGGCAGAAAGTAATGACACCCTGACAGTCACTGGACACATTGGACATTCCTGAGATGCACAATGCCATACTAGTCACTGTATTTATCCTTCCTCCAGGAAGCCTTTTCTGGCCTATACCTCCAACTCTAGAAACATCCTCACCTGCTGGAAAAATGTGTGGGGCTTGAAGTTCCCCTCCCAGAGGCAAGTGGAGCAATCTGGGGGAGGACTTTCTGACATACTGAGAACACCCCAGATCACTCAAGAGATCACCTTTCAGACCACTGAGGACATTACTCACCAAACTATCTCGGAAACCCTTCCAAGCCAACAAGGGCAGCATTCCCAAGACCAGCCAGGTTACCAAGGACACCATCCCCTGGGTCCATAAAGACCATCTCTCCATTCTCAATTCACTGATTACTTTATTCCCCTCTGAATTGTTGACATTTTTCCTATGGTCTGACCAGGAGACGTTCAAGACAAAAATTCGTAAACCAGACTGGTAGAACAATGATTCAGGAGTTTTCAAACTGTGAGTTCTGGGGACCTGAATGTATGTTCCTGTATGTCAGAAAACTATTTATGAGATTCTCCTTGTGGTGAAGTAAGTCTCCAAACATAAGTGTGTGCACACATGTGCACCTCTGACTCCTGACTGGAACAGAGAAAGAACTCACTCACTAAAAAGTCTAACAGTCATTTGGGAGATTGTGAACCCCAGAAAAGAAGCAAAGAAAAAATCTTCCTTTAATCTTCATCCAGTCAGGATTAGAGCTACAGAGACACCTGTAGGATCCTGAAATGCCTTCCCTTTTCCATCTCTGCCACCTCCATTTATCCCCCCCACTGAAATCTGTAGCTCACCTCAATCCACATCCAACCACAGCCTAGAGGAAGGAACTCACACTTCCTTTTATCTCACTTGTGCTGAGGAAACACCGCCTTATAACAGTTCAACCAAGAAGGCAGAAGGGGTCTCTAAAGAGTTTGGGGTCCTGAAAAAATACACACACACACACACACACACACACACACACACACACACGCATACACACACACACACCACTAGAATTGCAAACCCAGAGATGTCCAGCACACTGACCACAGTCTCAGGGAGAGTGAATAATTTAAGGAGGCTCAAAGGAGGGTAAGAGGAATGAAAGAGGTATGAGAAGGGTGAAAGGGTACATGATGAAAGGGTACATGAAGTGAGAGATGTAAGGGGGAGGGGAAGGGAAAAAACATTTATGTGGCATGTACCATGTGCCAGGAACTGTGCTAAGCACTTTACCTTTGGATAAAGTGGAGTGGCAGAGTTAGGAGTGGGGAATGAAAGAACACAAGAAGGAAGGGGTGAGGTGAAGGACTAGGGTGTCCAAGTTCAGAAATGAGCATCATCTGAGATATGAGACAAGGGAGATTAGAGGTGGGGGAAATAAAACAGAGTAAGAGTTGTGAATGAGGTTGATATGAGGTGTGGTGGGATATAGTGGGAAAGAGAGGTGGAGAATAAAGGGAATGTAAAATGAGAGGTGAAGAGAATAGATGAGAGGTAGCAGACTGAGGAACCTTTAGAAAATGGGTTGAGAGCATGGAGCTAAGAGACTAAGCACTACCCAAGCCTCTGTTAGAGCCTTCCAGATCTTCCTTAGATCCTTTCAGAATTTTTAACTTCCTGGAAAGGAAAGATTCCCTCCTTCCCAAGACACACACACACACACATACACATACACACACACACACACACACACACACGAGTGCATGCATGCATGCACACATGTGTATGAAAACAATAACACAAATCTTTCACATTTGCTGAATTTTACAAGAGAAAACTCTTCTAAAATAAAGGGCAAGGGCAGAGGAGGTCCTAATGGAAAGTGTTTTTATAAAGAGAAGCCCCACAGGAAGTATGGATTCAGCTTCCAAACACTGTTGAAAACTAAGGACTGAGGACCCATCGAATGGGTCATGTGCTCAAAAATTCTCCACTTCCTCTCCCCTCCTACCCAAATGGCAGAATCAATGAAACTTCTGAGAAAAGACATCTTTTTTTTTAATGGAAAACTTGCCTGGTGAGAACAAGAAAGTCCACAAAGTATGACAGGTCAGGGGCAATCAAGAAAGCAGGACAACTTTGAGAAGATCACTGACCTAGGAGTCACAAGACTCATGAGACCCAGGCTCCAGCCAGGACACAGCAGCAAACTTGATACATGACCTTGGGCAGATTTCTATCTTCCCTTCCCTGAGCCCCAGCCCCCACATCTGTAAAAGGTAGGGAGGAGTGGGGAGAGGTGTTGAACTAGGCATTCTAAGGTCTCTTCCACCTCTGACTCCCTTCCCTTCTCCAGGCTTCAGTTTCCTCCTCTTCAAAATTGAGGGTGCTGGATTCCATTAAGAGGCTTCTGAGCACTAGCATTCCATGGAAAAATCAGGCAGCCAACAGAAATGCAGAAGGACAATCGGGCCAGAGATTCCCAAGACAACAACAAAAGATCCTTGAAACCACCTCCAGGGAACCTAATAATAATGACCTTCCCTGTGAGACCTCTCAGAGCCCTTTGTCTGCACTTCTCTGATGCATGTATTCTTGTATATTATACCTATCTGTGTTGGTATCTTAAACCCTGACTATGAGTTCCTTGAGAACAGGGACTACATCTTTCATAAACTTTGAATCTTCTCCAGCAACAAACACAAGACTCTGCACACAGTAGGTGCTTAATAAATGTTTGTTGAATTAATATTATTGAAATCTATCAAGGGTCAGCATCACTTCAGTCCATTTGAGCTTAAGGTGATAGAAAAAGATTCCATTATTTTTTTTTATCTGTTACTGAAAGAGACTCCTAGGCACCAATTATCTTTTAGAGCAAGCAGATGAGAGGTTGTAAGCAAAGGTGCTTATAGCAATGAATTAATTAAGAAAAGTGGCAAGCTTTAAGAAAAATGATTGAGGAATGAATGAATGAATGAATGAATATCCAGATTCAAAGCCTAGCTGCGGCAGGTAAAATGTAGCTTTGGAAGTCAAAGTGGTTTGCAAACTAGACAGACACCATTAGAAAGCTGAGGAGAAATAAAGCTAAAAGATAAAAGTGAAAGTTTGACCAAAGCATAAGGAATGAAACCAATGATTAAAACGTGAGCTTAAAGTGAGAGAGAAGGTGCCAACATGAACTTGTGTCTGTGCTTCTTTGAAATCATGTACTTTGTTGTACTTCAATGTTTAGCCACCTTGTATCACGAGTAATTAACCAATTCATGTTGTTATTTTAATAAAGAGTTTATTTTTGTAGAAAACAGCATGCAGGGCATGAAATATGCATTCTGTATTTCTTCTGTTATTTATGCCTAGAAAATCATAGAATCTTTGAAGTGAAAGATATCATTGAGGCTAAGTCCAATTCTTAACATTAATCCTGAATCCTGTATATATCACCTGCCTCCATTTGAATACTTCAAGGACACAAAGTTCACGCTGTCACCACCGTTCCATTGCTGGACAGCTCTGATTAGTATGAGGTCTTTCCTTTTATCAAGCTGAAATCTAAATCCCAAGAACTGTTCCTAGATCTACCCTCTGACCAACCTAAATTGATCCTTCTTCCACAAAGCAGTCGTTCAGATATTTGAAAACCATCTTCATATCCTCCTTAAAGTCTTCTCTTCTCCAGGATAAACATTCTGACTTCCTCCAACTGATCTTCACTTGGCTTGGTTTCCAGTCCACTCATTGCTCTGGTCATCCTTCTATAGATATGTCCCAATTTGTCAACATCCTTCCTAAAATGTGGCACCTTAACCTGGAAACATTATTCCATATGTTATCTAATGGGAGCAAAGGACAGTAGGCCAATGACCTCCCTCCCTCCGGATGCTAGGCTCCTGTTAATGCAGTTTAAGATGGCACTGTGCACAGGTAGATACCTCCAGGGCCACTGGAAAGCTGGAAGATGAGGCATTAGTTATTCTTGCTGCCTTCTTGGAAACTGTCCCACACCAGATTAACACCTAACTAAAACAAGAATACCACAAACTCCAAACCTTACTCAGAAACCAATTGCCTAAGTCTTTGACCTTGCATTGAGGTTATCCTGCCCACTTAAACAGTAACCTACATACCCATCCCATTTCCTTCCAAAAACCTGGTCAAGGGAAGGGTGAGGGTAAGGGTGGAACTGGGCATACTTCTAACTGCATTCATTCCAGGTCCTATAGAAGGTTATCATACACATGTTCTATATTCTAGGCAGAGCCCTGCCCCTCAGTCCTCACCATATAGCTGAGAAAGAAAGTAAAGAGGAGAGGACTTTCGGCAATTGAGGAGGACCATACAGAATACTGGAAACCAGGATGAGGAAGTGAGACTGAGTGAGCTGAGAAATTTCCACAAGGTCCTGAGGCTCCCAACATCCTCTCCCCCCTAACAATACAAACACCCATAGACACAAAGAATGCCAGGGAAGCAGCTAGGCTTGGACTAAAGCATGGACTTGGCAACACAGGCATATCCATACCACCACACCCAGGCAAAGTTTGCCGCTCTCCTTCCTAAATTTGGAAGAAGTGAGCCTCTGATGTTCAGCTTTCACTTCCCCTCTCTGGTCTAAATTCTAATTGCTATAAAATAATCTCTAGGTCCTCTTCTAGCTCTGACAGAGATTCTAAGACTAGATGTCTCCTTCACATGCCTTCTACCCAGCATTCTCTGGTTTCTCACTACAGACCCAGTTTTATTTAGTTGACTAGGAGAGGCAGCCAGATCTGTGCATTTGGAAGGTGCCAAATGCAGACAGTATTCACCCCCACACAAACAGCACTGGCCCCTTGCTCTCAGAGAAGCTTCCCCTCTTGAAAAAAAGTGATCTACCTGCACAGAGGTCCCTTCACACAGAAAGGGGTCAGCTCTATACAGTCTCACTTCCCGGCAATGGTTCCCCCACTCCAGGCATCAGTTTCCAACACAGGATCCATTTTTTGTGGCCCCTCACAACAACTCCTTCTGGCCCTTGGTAATAGGGGAAGAACCCATTTCCTAGTTTTAAAAGAAGTCACACAAAAGAATCCCAATCAACACACTCTGGAGCCTTAGAAATAGTGTTCCCCATATGGGCCCCACAAGCCTTCCTATTTGTCTCCAGGGCAGATTTTGAATGAAGACAGCTGTGGTGTAATGGAAAAAGCACAAAATTTTGTATTTAGGACATCTGGATTACAATACATATTCACTGGAAAAGTCATTTCCTCTCTCTAAACTTTAGGTTAATCATCAATAAGATTAGAATAACTACTTGCAACACCTAGCCCAAAAGATGTTCAAATAAGTTAATATGCTTAATGTAAACAGTAAAATCTATTTTAGTCTGTTTAAAAAATGTCAAATATTATTATTATTATTATTATTATTATTGCCACAAGGGGAAACATTCTCCCCAATTTATTCATGAGGAAACTATCCCAGAGGGATAGAAAACATGGAATAAACCAAGGACTCTCCTTCAGCCTTTTTTTTCTTATTTTACTTCCTTCTTATTTCAATATAACATACCATAAAAAAATTAACAGGATTTGTTGGCATTAATTTCTAAAAACATTTTTAATTAAGATTTAAGAAATATCTCCAAATACTTACAACATATCTAATTTTCAAATGTTTAGTTTGGACCCAAATTTGGTAGGTCTTTGTATCTCCTGTATATCTGTAGTATTTTACATAGCTCTGGGTCTGGCAAAAAGCTTCGTCCTTTTAGGATTCACTTTCTCCCTTTATAAAATGACCTAGGGATACCACCAAAAGGCGTATGTCCCAAAGTGGTCCAGGAGACAAAAAGAGGTTCCACATATACAAAACAGTTATAGTAACATTTTTTGTAGTAGCAAAGAACTAGACGGAAAGTAGGTACTTAAAACTTGTCAAATGACTGAGAAAAATTGGGATATATGAATGTAATGGTGTATTATTGTGCCTTAAGAAATTATGCATATGAAGAATTCAAAGAAACTTGAGAAGATCAGATGAACTGATTCTGAACGAAGTACCGCAGAACCAGGAGAACAAATTATATGCTGACCACGAAAATGAATACAAAAATAATGTAAAGGACTTCGGAACTCTGGTTAACGCTCCATCCAACCACGACTTCAGAGAAAAAACAGTGGAATACGCCCCCTGCTGCTTGGCAGAGGTGTGGCAGACCACAGATGTGGAAAAAAGGTGTACAGTTTTAGGCATAGTCAAATCATGGATTTGTTTTGGTTGCCTGTACTTATTTCTTATGAGGGAAAGTTTTATTGGCAGAGGGAAAGGGAAGATGAATCAGTCACCGGGAAATAACAACCATGTAAGAAAAGGACATCAATAAAGCATTTTAAAATACTGATAACAGCTAGCAAATTTAGAGCTTTAAGATTTGCAGAGTGTTTCACAAATTAGCTCCCTTGACCTTCGTAACTACTCCACCTAGAGCAGTGGTTCTCAACCTTCCTAATGCCACAACCCTTTAATATTCGTATGTGGGCGTATCTGCATGTGGGCGCACCCACCTGGAGACCGATAGAGGAGCCGTGTCTTGGTTCCTAAGACCATCAAAAATATGTGTTTTCCGATGGTCTTAGGCGACCCCTGTGAAAGGGTCATTTGACCCCTAAAGGGGTCGCGACCCACAGGTTGAGAACCATTGACCTAGATGCTCAAAATAAAATGGGGGAGATGGAATGAATGGTCTCTAGACTCCCTTTTTGTTCTAATACTCTGAGTCTAAAAGATACGGTGATCCACTGGGATAGCAACAGTTCCACCAAAGTCAGTCCTCACCAATCAACCACTTCTCCTTTGCAAATTCCCAATGTCCTAGAAAGACCCAAAAGAAGTAATGGTCATAGCCTCCCAGGCCTCTGTGTCCTTGTCCTAGCCTCTCGTGACCTCTATATAACATTCACAGATAAGTCCTTTCTCCTCTCTGAGTTAAATGTTATGTGGAAGCCCTTTCCCTGGACATATCTTCCCTGGCCCCACCTTTGAGACAGGAACTCAGACATCCCCTACCACCAACACCATGAGAAGCAAGCTTGAGATCATAGTAGTTAGAACTAGAAAGAACTTTTTAAAACAACGAGTCCAGTCTCCCCATTTTACTGAGGCCTAATGACATCAAGGGTATTGCAAAGGTCTCATGTGGTCCCCCACGGCCTCCAACACTTAGCCTAACACCACAAGTACCAGAGCCTCCAACACCATACCTGATACAAAACTAAGTACATATACCTTCTGAATAAACCTCATCCTTCACTGCCTTGGGATATACGTAGTGCTGGTGCTACATGATAATTCAGCCCAGTCCCCAGGGAACCAGACTTCTGGCCTAAAATCCCAGTTATCCCCATCCCCAAGTCTCCTGTGTTTGAAGAGGAAATGCCTGCACCCATCCTCCATTATCACAAAAGTTTAACCAGTAGGAGCCCCAACCAAATATATCACCCTAGTCCTATAGCTAAGAAATTCTCACTTCTGGCTCCCCTAGTCTGTGTAATTCAGAGTAACCATCTTCCAAAGCAAAAACTTCCTTTCCCTTCCATAAAAGTTCTTACCAAGCTCTCGTTTCTATCCAGTTGAGCCCTAATCCCTTTCATGCCTTCCATACTTTCCCACTGGGACCCTAGAAACCTCCCTCCAATTCCCTTCAATCATTGACAAACTGCCCTTCATCCTAGAGCTCTTCCTTTCATACTCTGAAGCTCATAGAAAATTAGTTCTCTCTAGAAAGATTTATTATATTGGAATGTGCTGGAGCTAACTTGTGTAGAACTGATTGTTAAATTTTCAGGCTGAGAATTTATATCCTCCAAATCAGCAAACACTTCAAATCAGGGCTGGATTTCTTGTTTCGTTATTGTCTAGACCAGTGGTTCTCAACCTTCCTAATGCTGCAACCCTTTAATACTCATATGTGGGCGTATCTGCATGTGGGTGGACCCGCCTAGAGATGGATAGAGGAGCAGTGTCTCAGTTCCTAAGACCATTGGAAATATGTGTTTTCCGATGATCTTAGGCGACCCCTGTGAAAGGGTCGTTCAACCCCCAAAGGGGTTGCAACCCACGGGTTGAGAACCGCTGGTCTAGACTTAAGAAAATGAAGCAGAAAATGCTAATGATGAAAGCTAAACTTTAAAACATATCCTACAAGCAGCTTTCTTTTCTAGGGAGCTTGTTGTTAAACATTTGCCAACACACCTCTCTTATCCCTATCCATCCCAAAGCTAGCCACATCTTCACTAATTCTCCTTACACATTCTCCTAGGGGAAGGATTAAGCATACGTCCTACTCCTCATTGACACCTCCAGGTCCTTCCTCCACTACCATTACCCAACAACCTATTTAACATCAAGGTTCACAAGGCCAGTCCATATACCATTAAGGCTCTTTGTTGCTATCATCTGCAATCTTTTTCTCCACCCCTGCTGAGTGGACATCAACACAGATCTTCTGTCTCCCTTATTCCCCATCTTCAATCAGTTGCCAAGTCTTGTCCCTTCTTCCTCTACAACTTGTCTTGTATCTCTCTCCTGCTCTTCGCTCACCCAGCCATCCCCTTCTTCAGGTCTTCTTTGCCTCTCTCAGATGACTAACAATTGTTCTTCCTGACTCCAGTCTCCACTTTCTTCTATCTATCCTTCACACAGCTGCCAAAATAATCTTTCTAAGATACAGTTGCACTCATGTCACTTTCAAGGAGGAGAAGGAAGAAGGAAAAAGGAGGAGAAGGAAAAGGAGGAGGAGGAGAACGAGGAGGAGGAAGAAGAAGAGGAGGAGGAGGAGGAAGAGGAGGAGGAGAACAAGAAGAAATCTTCAGAGGCAGTAGTCTCTGGAATAAAATATCAACTCTTCAGTCTAGCATTTAAGGCCTTCCATAATCAGACTTCTACCTAATTTACCAGCCTTATTGCTTAACACTCCATATCATGAACTTTATGTTCCAGCCAGGCTGGATTATGAGCTTTTCCCTGAACCCAATGCTCCTTCTCTGTCTTCTCCTTATACGACGTCCCATCTCATTTGTCTGTGCCTTTGCATAGGCTTTTCTCTATGCCTAATGTCTGTGATGCTCACCCTCCTCATCTCTCCCTTTCAGAACTCCTAGCTTCCTTCAAGGCTCAGAAGAAATACCACTTCCTACAGGAAATCTATACCAATACTGGATGGGAAGGGGGTGGGGTAGATAATTCCCTCCCCCTGGAAATTACTTTGTATATAAAGTATATATATATAAAAGTAGATGCCTAACAATTACAGAAACATATAGTTTTGAAAATTGGAAAGGGCTTTAGTAACCGTCAGATCCCACCCATGGACCTGAAAGGAATCTTCCCTATAGAATATCCAACAAGTGTTCATCCAATCTGTGTTTGAAGACATCCAAGTAAAGAGAATCTTCCACTTCTTAAGGTAGTCCATTCCACTTTGGGACAGCTAGAATTGTTAGGAAGTTTTTCTTAACCTCAAACCTGAAAGTACTAGACCCTACCACAAAGACTGATGCTCAGTCATTGAGTGGTTGATTGAAGTTGTTTGTTGTAAGCAGTTAAAGTTCATCCTATTAGATTCAGTACTATATTCTAGACTGTCAAAATCTTTTTGAATCCTAATCCTTTCATCCTGTGTATGAGCTATCCCTCCCAGCTTTGTGTCACCTCCAAATTCTGTGAGCATGTCATCTATTCCATTATCCAAATGACTGATAAAAATGTTGAACAATACAGGGCCCACCACAGATCTCTGGTACATTCCACTGAAGATCTCCTACCACTTTGATCTTGAACCATTGACTACTTTTTGAGTCCAATAATCCAGCCAAATCTGAATTCATTATAGTATGAAATAGTTTATCAAAAGCCTTTCTAAAATCTAGGTAAACTATATTGACAGCTTCCTCATCTACTAATTTAGTAATCCTGTCCAAAAAAGGAAATAAAGCTAGTTGAATGTAACCTGTTCTTGATGAAGTCATGCTGACTCCTTGCAATCATTGATACCTTTCTATATATTTTCCAACCATCTTTGCAAAAATCCATTTTAAGATTTTCTCAAGAATCAAAGCCAAGCTTGGTGCTCTATAATTTTCAGACTATTCTCTTCTCTTTTGTGAAAACTGGGACATTTGCTCTTCTCCAATTTCATAGTACCTCACTTGTTTGCCACAATCTTTCATATATTACTGATAGTGACTCAGCAATCACATCAGCCAATTCTTTCATTACCCAAAAATATAGTTCTTCTGGACAAGGTGACTTGATTCCTTCAAGGAAAAGATACTATCTCACCCTCTCTATCCTTGCCTTGCTTATCAACTCACTGTTAGCCATTTTTTGTTCTATTTCTAGCGCAAAGGTCATTCATCTTGGCAGAGAAAACAGAGGCAAACTAAGACTCTCATTCTGCGACCCTCCAAAGACCTTTCCTTGACTTTGCCACTGATTTGAAGCTATTGTCCTATATAAATAAATGTTTGTTGAATTTAATTGATTTGACTAGGGTCAAACAGCAAGGAATTGGAAGAGTTGAAATTCAGTCCCCCATTGATCCACAATGCCCGGCTCTGATTTTCACATGAATTTGTGGAGAGCCTAGATCATAGGATTTCAATGAATGAAATGAATGAATGAAAAGCATTCCTTAAACCTTATGCACAAAACACCGTGCGAAGTACTGGGAATACAACTTGGAAAAATTAGAAGTCCCTGTTTTCAAGGAGTTCCCACTCTGATGGGAGAGAGGTTTTAGCTCTAAGTCAGATTAACCCCATGGTTCTTAGGATACAAAAGCAAAGCAGATGATAATGCATCTTCTTTCATGTCATTTCCACAGATAAGATCATAATTTCTGGCATTGAGCTATTTGACAGTGTCAAGGATCTGATGGTGAGAACTCTTTTTTTCTCTCAGGTCAAATCATGGTGGTGCTTTCCAGGATGATAGCTGTAGGGCTGGGCTGAAAGCAGAACCAGTGGTCTAAGGGGAGTAGGGTGCTGCCCCTCCCAGTGCTCTTGGGCTCATCTACCAACAGTAGCAGTTGGTGGGTTGTGTTAATTAAGGTGGGTCCCTTCTCCACAGAGATTTTTCTTCTCATTGATGGCTGGGGAGCCCAGACTGGAAGCAGCACCAATAGTCTGAAGGGTACTTCCATTCCCAAAACTTTCCATTCTCAGCCTCTCTGCCAGGCTATTTAGCTATTCCAAGAAAGCATTTTTTTTTTTATGAAGGGTGGAGGCCTCGGAGTGCTGGCACAATGTGTAATCAATGTATAATTTGTCAAGGGCAATTAGAATCTAGAGGCAGAATGTGAGGCAGGCCTGCCCTCTGCTGACCATACCCAGACACACAGGCAAAGTGGAGCCCTTCAGAGAATTAGAGGGCGAAGGGACCTTCATGGAAAGTTAAGCCTTGGAGTGCGTTTCAGGCTCTGTAACCTAGTCCAATTCCGTAGTTATATGGATGGGGAAAGTTAGGCAAAAAAGGGACAATAATTAAAGTCTCCTGACAAGGATGTCTTTGATTATAACACTCTACCTCCCTCAGTCCAATGCATTCCTAACAAGGGATCAAGCAGCCTCTCTTGAAGACCTCCAGGGATGGGGAAGTCACTATCTCATGAGCTAGGGTCATTCCACTTTTAAACCCCTCCAAAGGTTAGACTTGGGGAAGGGGAGGTAAGAAGAGAAGACTCATGATGTGAGTTAGTGTAAATGTGAGGAAATCCCCTTCTACTAAGGCTAATCAGCAACTCCTCTGCGACTCAGTCTGGAAAAATTGCCCAGAGCACTGGGAGGTTAAGAAACCTGTTTAGGGTCCTTTAGGAGGGCAGTATCAGAGGCAGGATTTTAGACCAGCTCTTCCAGACTCCAAGTCCAACTCTCTAATCCACTACTCCATGGCAGCCTTTCTGTCAGGCTTGTATTCAGCTAAAAACTCCCTCACTGTAATATGGTAATAACAACAACACTAACATTTATACAGCACTTATTATGTGCCCGGGACTATGCCAAGTGCTTTAAAATTATTATCCCATTTGATCCTCACAATAATCCAGGGAAATAGGTACTATCATCATCCCCATTTTACAGATGAAGAAACTGATACAAACAAGTTCAGTGACTTGCCCAGAGTCACACAGTTACTAAATGTCTGAGGTCAAATTTAAACTCAGCTTTTCCTGAATCCAAACCTGGAACTCCTCCCACCACACTGTCTGGCTGCCCTCAATTTCTTCGTACTGTTCCTTATTTTGTCCTCTGAGGCCAAGCAGAACAAATCGAATCCCTCTTCCATATAATAGCCCTTCAGATAATTGAAAATGGGAGTGGGTTCCCCTCTATCCTTCTCCACTCCACACTATTTTGTGATCTCCAGTTTTCTCTCTATCCTAATCAACCTGCTCTGGACATGGCCCAACTTACCATTCCTAAACTGTGACATCCAAAAATGCATGTAATAATCTGATTACGGCAAAGAGCATCAGAAATATCACTTACCTCATTCTATGCATCATGCTTCAATTCACATAGGCTCAGACTGTGTTCACCTATTCACATCCCATGTCACATTATTTCCTCATCTAGAGTCTGTAGTACACTCAGACTTCCTTGTCTTTGCACATACACTGCTATCCAACTAGACTTCTCCCAGCCTTTATTTATGCAATTCTTGCTTTGAATCCAAGCATAATTCTCTACATTCATAATGCAGTAGAAAGAGCCCTCGACTATGAATCAGGGTTCAAATTCTGTATCTGCCTCTTACCACCTTACACATCCTCAGGCAAATCACTTTCTCTTTTTTGGGGCCTCAATATTTTCATTTGTACAAAAAAAGATACTTGGACTTAGGTGGTCTCTAAATTCACTTCCAACTCTAAATCCTCTAATTGTATTTCTCCCTATTATATTTCATCTTCTACAATTCAGTCAGTCATTACGATCTATATAAAATAATAAAATATTTACTCCCTGCCAAGTAACCTAACTACTTTCAATCGCTGGGGGGAGAAATAGAAAATTTTTCAGAGAGATAGCTGAAGCTGGAGAAATTGGTAGGATCCTATCCTTGGACTGGCACCAAAATATACGGGAAGTTGAAAAGGCCAGTCCCATGTTCAATGAACCCAAGAACACAAACTAGAGGAGGGAGGAATTCCTTTTCAACAAAAATTCTTAAGAATGTTAAGGAATGGAAAGTGACTTGTCAGAAATTTAGACCAGAATCTTATACTAGAGGCCACAATAAATTTCAAATAGAGATAGAAACCTCATATAAAAAGTCACATTATAACAACAACAAAAAAATCAAACAGTGGAAGGACTATAAGAAGCACTGTAATTGGGGCAGTGGATAATTCTTAACTAAACAAGGAACAGAGGCCATCACAAAATACAAAAAAGATCATTTTAATGGCTTAAAAGTGAAAAGGTTTTGTACAATCAAAATCAATGAAACTAGAATGAGAAGAGAAAACCTTAAATGCAGACGGGGGGGGGGGGGGATTTGTACATCAAATATCTCTGCTTAAAAGGTGATATTCAAGCTCTATAGTAAACTGGCACAGGTGTGTAAGATCAATGACTATCCCCAATAAATAAGTGGTCAAATGATATGAATAGTTTTCAAAAGGAGAATTGTAAACTATCAATGATCATATTTTTTTGAAAGCTCCAAATCACTAATGAGAAGAAAAATGCAAATCAAAACAATGATCAGTTTCATCTCCCTCCTAGAAAATTGACAAAGATGGTGGGGGTGAGTAGACAGAAACAATCCCTATTAGAGAGACAGTAGGAAGTCGATAAAGTAATTGATGGAATCAATCCAACCATCCTGGAAAATAATTTTAATTATGAGAGAAAAGAGACTTAGCTGTTTATGTTCTTTGATGCAGAAATCTCAACACTGCATAAACTCCCCAAGGATGTCTAAAACAGAAAAAAAAAAAGGCCCCATAAATAGCAAAATGCTCATGGCAGTACTTTTTGTGGTAGCTGAGAGTTATAAGCATTGACTGGAATCTGGCTGAACAAATCATGGCTACATTAAGGTAATGGACTATTACAGTACGGTAAGTAATACTGACTATTAGGAATTCAGAGATACATGAAAAGATTTGTTTGAACTGATGAAGAATGAAGAAAATGGAATGGAAGCAAGCTACCCATTATCTACCATCATCTACAGTAACATAAATGAAGAGAATGAAAAAGGTGAGGAAAAGAACATCAAACTTTGAGAAATTATGAGGGATCTTGATCACGAAGAACAGACAATAAAACATGTAGCCCTCTTCTTGTCAGAGAAACGAGTCTACAAGAGTCAAATGACGCCTACACGGTCAGATTTAATAAATGAATAAGTTATTTGTACACAAACCTTTTTCTTTGTTGTAAGGGAGAGCTCGGCACGAGGCACTGGGGACAGGGAGCTAATTCCAGAAATGACTGTGACGGACAAACAAAAGCATCCACAAAAGGGTGGCCTTGTTTCGTTTTTAATGATCAGGAAACACTTTCCATATTCCCGATTCGCTTGTCGTGATCATGCTCCCCTCTTACCCCAACCCTTTCCCCAATTTTTTCACAAAAACTTTGTGAGCTAAGTAGTAAATTATGTAAAAATTCACTATGCCAATTTTATAGATGAGGCAACTCATTTTAGTGGTGACAGGGCTGATTTCAGAGTCGAAAAGAACCAGGTTCAAGTCATACCTCTGATATATTCTGCATATGAGACAGGCAACTCTTAGGTAAAGAAAGTTTCCTCACTAGTGGTTCCCTACACTGCTAATATGAAGGATAAAAAAAAACACAATTATATATGTATGTGAAAACTTTGACTCCAAAAAGTTAAACAAGTTGTAATAAAACCATCAGGTGGCAGAGGCTGGATTTGATCCCTGTTTTCACTGTATCACCTGATCACAAATTTTAATGCTAACAATATCATTACATATATGGGGGAAAATGTGTTCCAGGTTAGAAAGTACCTCCATATCCAATATCTGATCTAACCACTGAATGGATGTTGCCTCAGACAAACTGAGACCTGGGAAAGACCTTAGCTTAAAATGGCCAAAGTCCCCACTGCATCCGGGGTCATCTCAAGTTGTCCGAATCTATATCTTGCCACTGGACCCAGATGGCTCCAGAGGAGAGAGGCTGGTGACTTTGCACAACCTTTCTTCACTTAAAAACAATTCACTTACAAGTCATGACATCACCTTCCAGTTGTCATTGGTCCTCTTTGAGAATGAAGGGCAGACAACAATAATAATCTTCATAATAGCCCTAGAAAGGAGTTGTGGCAGGGACTGAGACACATGATACAGGTGTGATACTTGAAGAAATTGAGGGAATGAGAGGTCAAGAGCTTGGGAAACCGTGTAGCAGTAGAAAGAGCCCCAGATAGTGAGTCCAGAGACCTTAATCCTCGCTCCAGCTTTGTTACCAAACTGCTGTGTGGCCTCTGGCATATACATATCTTCCCGTCTTTGGGACTCGTAGACTAACCAAACTCTAAAATTTTGCCAAGTACTGGTATTCAATGTGTAAGATGGTACTCCACTAGAGGGCAGAACAGCCCTACAAATGCTAGGTTCAATCACCAACACGCCATTCTCTTTACCCACTTTGATCACATTCCCAGACCCCAGGGAAGAATTAGATTCTGTTCCAGAGCTGATATTCTATTTTCTATGTTCTAAGATCGATTTAATTCAACAACCATTTTTGAGCACATTCTTTGAGGAAGGCATTGACCTAAGCGCTCTTCACGCGGAAATGAAAAGAATGACATAGTTCCTGCCTTCAAGTACCTTATAATCTACTAGAGGAAAATAACACATACCCAAATTACACACTATAAAGTGAGGCATTACGACTGCAAAAGAGAAATCTAGACAAGGTATTCTAGGAAAATTTGAGGGAAGAGAATATTATTAGTTGAAGGTTAAAAGAAAACTTCACCAGAAGGTAACAATTCAGTTCCATTCAATCCAATCCAATTCATTTCAACAAGTATTTATTGTCTTCTATGTGACCAGCACTATACTAGGCACTGGGAATGCAAAGACAAAAAAATCTAAACAGTCCCTGCCCTCAAGAAGATTACATTCTATGAGGAGATTATAGGATATACACAAAGAAGTATAAAATACATTCAATACCTAAATACTCAAATCGGAGATTTCATTGATTTAAAAGCTCCTTTCCAATGATACAGATCACAACCTATCCATACCTATCCAATTTGTGCAACTGTCATTCATGCCCTCTAACATGCCATCCGTTCCCCAGAAATTCAAATATATATATATATATATATGTATGTATGTATGTATGTATGTATGTATACACATACACATGTATATATGCATGCATGTATGTGTGCATACATATGTCTGTATATATGTATGTATATACAATTTATATGCAAAATAACCACAAATTAAAATATAATGGAGGATTGGGCAGCTAGGCGTCACAGTGGATAGAGTGCTCGGAAGACTCATCTTCCTGAGTTCAAATCCAGGCTCAGACATTTACTAGTTGTGTGACCCTGGGCAAGTCATTTAACCCTATTTGCCTTAGTCTCCTTATCTATAAAATAAATCAGAGAAGGAAAGTGCAAAGCACTACAATATCTTTGCCAAAAAAAAATGGGGTCACGAAGCGTCAGACACAACTGAAAAAATGACTGAACAACTACAACAATGGATGACTGGCCAATAAGGGCCAAGTGTAATATCTCCCACTTGCTGTCAATCCAATAATGGAGAATGAGTGAGCATTCTTCCTGACAAGAGAGATCGAGGGTCTGGTGCTATGTAGTGAGGAGGACTTTTCTAACTGGCTTCAGAAAAAGGACTGATGACAGAAGCAAAACTGACTGCACACACAGAAAGTTCAAGGAGATGATCTATTTTACCTGGTGACCTTTAAGTGAGTATTGTTGCTGGGGGCAGGAGGATGCACATGTGACTACCATGTGGTAAATGCATGGCACCTCTTTCTTTTGTCTCTTTGTGTTCATTCTTGCCCGATATAAAATAAAGGAGTATCCAGAGACGGAGCCTGCCTTACTGATAGAGAACTTCAGAACCTGTAGCTCTAGCAGTAGGTGGGTCTAGAGAGAAGTCAGCCTTGAGGACATATCTGCTTGACCTAGTGTAGCAGTGAACTGAACTGGCAGCTGTGATACTACATCCTGAAAAGAGTTAGCCCAGCTAAGCAAGGAAGCAGCTCCTCCATTTCAACATTTTGCCCCAAAGTGAATTCTGGGACTAGTGGGAGAAAGAAAAGGACTCTCTGTCTGCATCAAGGTATCAGGGAGTCAACCCCTTTGCCCAAAATATATACCTCTCTTACACATGGGAATCAAATCCTAAATAAGCAGACAACTATGTCATATGTAAATCCAATCCTACCTGGCAAAATAGATTTATATGTAGAAACCTTTTACGTGAAACTTAACAAAATTTACATGAGAACCTACAACCTCTAAAGGTTAGCCCTAGAACCCTAAGAGGAGAAGTAGTCATCCACCCTCTGGGAACTTATCTCAGTCCTAGTAGGAATTAAAGAAGTGGCCCAGAGATGATGTCAGAGGTGGAAGGCAGAGATGAGGAGGACTATATTCCAAGTACAGTACAATTCTGAATGCATTCATGAAGGGGTGGAAGTGGCATGTTAACTTTAGGGAAAAACTAATAGTCCAGTCTGTCTGAAATTTTGAATTGTAAGGGAAATAATTGGAAATAAGCTTGGAACAACAGGTTGGAGTCAAATGATGGAGAGTCTTAATTGCCAAGTTAGGCAGTTGCAGTTTTTCCTCTGTGCAACAGAAAGATTACTGAAGAGAGGAGTGGCAATAACTAAATATGTATATTGGGAAGATTATTCTGAAGATTATTCACTATGCATATCAGCTATGGGAAGAATAGATCGGAAGGGGGGATGCTAGGATACTAGGTAGGAGGCTAGCACAATACTGTTTTCCAGCTCTTAATATGCTCAAGGACCTTCCACTTCTCAGATTTTATATATTATGCTTTAGCTCTTATGCATAAGAAAGATTATTTCTGGCAGCTGTGTGAAGGGTGAATCAGAAAGGAAAGAGGATAGAGTCAAGAAGATCAGTTAGGAGAATATTACAATAGTCCCTTTCAACTCTAATATTCTTTTTCTGTGTCCTAAGGTTCATTCCAGGTCG
Organism: Pseudochirops cupreus; assembly: GCA_028627135.1. NCBI lineage: Eukaryota > Metazoa > Chordata > Mammalia > Diprotodontia > Pseudocheiridae > Pseudochirops > Pseudochirops cupreus. Next base: position 284,825,959 of record CM053581.1, read on the forward strand.
AACATTGTTTGAGCTATAAGTCTAAGAATTACCAGGTTCTCATTAGTATTCATTTAAATCTATACATTAATGGAAACGTTAATTAACCTCAAATTACAAGAATGTGTTGAGTTATCCTCACCCTTCCCCCCCCCCAAAAAAAAAACCACTGGATTCAGACGCTACAAAAATATTTTTAAAGACCTGTCTTTTTAGTTTGGGAATTGCTTCCACTAATGCAGATGAATATTGTTGACTACTTGAAGTCTTTGTGAATTGACTGAATCCCTGAGATGTTAAGTGACTTGTCCATAGTCATAAAGCTAGTATGTTTCAGAGGCAGGATTTGGACCCAGGTTTTCCAAACTCCAAAGTTGGTCCTCTATACATTATTCCTTGGTGCTTTCACAAAAATACAATTAGTTATAAATATAATAATTGTAGTAATGTGACTTAATTAAGTACTTTTGTTAAGTGCTAGATAAAAATATGAAAGTGAGATGATTCCTGTATTCAAGGAGCTTATATTCTGATGGGAAGACAATACATATAGGAGAATTGTGAACAAGGAAGTTATAATCTGGAAAATCACAAAGATGGTGAGAGGAACAATATAGCAGCCCAGTGATACACTCTTTCTAGAGTCAATGATAGTGGTGATTTGGTCACAGTTCTCAGGGAAAGCACTGGAAAGGTTGGGAAGAGGGTGACCAGAGATGTAGGGTGGAAGGACAATAGCCAAGGGGAATATGAGGGCTATATAGTACCAGAGAGTGCTTCTTAGGGTGACTTGACACATTACAGGTATGGTCTCTTTTCAGTCCAGTCCAGAGGCTGGAGCAACACAGCAGAGAGGAAAATAATAATAGCAATAATAATAATAAATTTGAACTATGTGGGAATGGGACAAGATGCACATCATCTTGTCGGCTACTGTGTTGTTGTTCAACATTCATTATGAAGAGGACCAATGACATCACAGGGTGATGTCTTCTTGACTTGCATGTGAATTGGATTTAATTGAGGCAGAGTTGAATGAAGTCATCAGTCTCTCTCTTCCAGTCAAAGTCTAGTGGCAATGGCCCAGAACATAGTGGGTGACCTTGGCATCTTCAATGTCTTACCAAGCTCTAAGCACTCCACAGCACCTGCTTTAGCTGCCTTCATGGCCACTAGAACAAATTATTCTCATCCACCCATTCCTCAGGGGGAAGGAAGTCTTCACATGCTTGGGCTAGACATCCCCCTAACTCTGATGGATTTGAGGATTGTTACTTACCCTCAAACTTGTTTAACTCATCTGCTGAGACAGTTTTACTGGGGTGTGAAAACCACACATGCTACAGCTTCTTGGAGCCACAGGTGAGTTAGGTGATAGGTAGACACCAAAGGAGGATAACCAACCCTAAAAAGGGCTGAGCAAGTCCTCAAACAAGAGGTGCCAGTTCTCTTGAATATCCTATACACCCTTACTGTCTGCTACTAAAATTGTCCCAAATATTCTTTTAAGGAGTCTACCAAAGATGAGTTTACATCCCCAAACTCTTATCCAATTATAAAAGTTAATTTAGCAAACATGCAATAGTCTAGAAGATATTGACTATAAAAGAATAATAGCAGGATAGTTAATTTCCCTCAGATACTTTTTATCTGGACTCCCATAAAAAAATATAAGAAGATTAAAAGTGGTCATGATATAAGAGACTGGTCAAGTCCAACTTTTATGAGAATGAAGAATGTTCAGATGATGCAATGTGGACTTTACGGTATGCATAGGTATTATTTCCTATCTGCTTGCCATGTGAAAAAGTCTTTTAATTGACTGCTGAGCAGGAAATGAGAAAGATTACAGAAGGCACTAACCAGATTCAGGAGCCAAGATAGTGGAATAAGCAGCGAATTGCTATAAGACTCCCATACTCACCTCCAAACAACCATAAAATAGTGCCCCAAAACAAAGGCTGTAAAAGCAGAACCAACAAAAAGATGAGGTGAAACAATCATTTAGTCCAAGAAACTTGGATGATGAACAAGAAAGATCTACCTCACTCAAGAGGAAGGGGAGCACAACCCAGGACAGGAAGTGTCCCAGCAAGCCAGCAGCAAGCGCCACTTCAGCAAACCAGTGGGAGACCCTGAGCCCCAGTATGTGTAGCACGCAAATGCCAATGCCAGGACCCCCCACGTGCCTTAGCATAGCCAGGGGAACTGGAAGACTCTAACTCTGAGATCCACCACATGCTTTAGAGTGTCCCCAGACAAACAGGCATCCTCCAGCAGGCAGACCTCATGTGTTTCAGCTCAGCCCCAGGTAAAAAGGAATGAGCCAACCCTAAGCAAACAGGCGGCCTCCACTCATAACTGGCCTAAGATGCTTTGGTATAGCCCAAAGGAAACAGGCAACCTCCCAAGCCAGACCACCACGTGCTTCAATGTATCCTTAAGGAAATACAGAAACACCCCACCAAGCCTCAGCACAGGCCAAATACCATCACTAGGACCCCAGCTCAGCACCAGTTACACTGGCAGATCCCTACAGCCTCCAGCAATGACAACCAACTCCCACACCACTCCCTCAGAGACACGAGTCCGCCATGGGCCTCAGGGCAACATCACTGTACCTCCAGGCAAATATCCAGGGCCTGCAGTTGCTAACACAAGAAGCCTGAGACAGTGCCCCTTGCACCCTGGAAAGAGAGCTGAAATTTAAAAGAAAGTGAAAAGGTTTAAAAAAAATGATCAAAAACAACTTAAAAGATACTTTGACCACAGAAAGTTATTACAGTGACAGGGAAGACCAAGACACAGACTCAGAAGAGGACAACAATGTTACAATACCTATGGGCAAAATCCCAAAGGAAAATAGGAAGTTGTCTCAAACCCAAAAAGAACTCATGGAAGAACTCAAAAAGGAGCTTAAAAATCATAGAGGAAAAGTAGAGGGGGCAGCTAGGTGGCTCAATGAATAGAGCACCAGCCCTGGAGTCAGGAGGATCTGAGTTCAAATCCAGCTCAGACACTTAACACTTACTAGCTATGTGACCTTGGGCAAGTCCCGTAACCCTAACTGCCCTGCCTTCCCCCCTCCAAAAAAAAAAGACCAAAAAAGAAAAAAGGTAGAGGAAAAAATGGGTATAAGAAATGAGAATGATGCAAGAGAATTATGAAAAGAGACTCAACAGCTTGGAAAACTGCTTAAAAAGTAGAACTGGCCAGATGGAAAAGGAGATACACTGAAGGAAACAATTCCTTAAAGAATACAACTAAACAAATGGAAAAAGAAAATACAAAAGCTAATTGAGGAAAACAACACCTTAAAAGTTAGAATTGGGCAAATGGAAATTAATGACTCTATGAGACGTCATAAATCAATCAAACAAATTCAAAACAATGAAAAAGTGGAAGAAAATGTAAAACACCTCATGGGAAAAACAAGTGACCCAGAAAATAGATCAAGGAGAGACCGCGTCAGAATCACTGGACTACCTGAAAATCATAATCAAAAGGAGGACCTACACAGCATCTTTCAGGAAATTATAAAAGAAAGCTGCTCTGATGTCTGAAACCAGAGGGCAGAATAGGCACGGAAAGAATCACCTCCGGAACACAATCAAAAAAAAAACCAAGAACAAGGACCATTATCCCAAATTTTAGAACTATCAGGTCAAATAAAAAATACTATTAAGTGGCCAGAAAGAAACAATTCAAATACTGGAGAGTCACAGTAAGGATTACACAGGACTTGGCAGTTACAACATTAAAGAATCAGAGATCTGGAATATTCCTAGAGGTCAAAGGAGGGAAGACTGCAACCAAGAATCACTTACCTGGCAAAATTAAGCATGATACGTCAAGGGAAAACACAGTCACTCAATGAAATAGAAGGAATTCAAGCCTTCATAAAGAGAAGAACAGGGGGGTGGAGCCAAGATGGCGGCGTAGAAGCAGCAACATATCGCAGCTCTCACATAGCCACCCCAAAATACCCATAAAATAGGACTCTAAACCAATCCTGGAACTCCAAAACGCACACAAAGATACTTCCCACTAAAGTCAGCTC
>CM053581.1:284830497-284854127 GCA_028627135.1 Pseudochirops cupreus
AGCTTCTCCTGGATGCCCTGGGGCTGAAACCGCATGGGGCTGGGCTCTGCTTCCAGCACTCTGCGATGACTGCCTGCAGGGCTGCCTTCAGTGGGAGCTTTGTTACTCTGTCATTTTTGTGGAGTCTGGAGCTCTAAAATTTGTTTGGAGTCATGTTTCATAGGAATTTGAGGTGATATTGGGGGGAGCTCACGGAGTTCTAGTGTTTCTACACTGCCCTTATATAGTGTTTTAAAGATTGTAGGATTGGTACTCTATACATTATATTACCTATCTGCCTCCCTGAAGCAGGTTACCAAATTTCATTTGGAGGAACAAAGGGACCAAAACAGAAAAACCTGGGAAGACATATATGAACTGATGAAAAATGAAGTGAGCAGAACAAGGACAATCTATGCTATGATCACTACGTTGTTAATCGCAATAACTTTGAAAAGCTTAGGAAATCCAATCAATGTGATGATCAATCACAACTCCAGGAAACTGATGATTTAGCACATTTCCCATCACTTAGCATAAAGATGATGACCTACAGGTGCATAAAGGGACATAAATTTTCAGATGTGGTCGATCTGTCAATTTGTTTTGCTTAAGTTGATTAATTTGTTTTAAGGGAACACATTTTTGAAGGGCAGGGATAATTTGGAGGCTTATGGAGGGCTAGTGATAGTGATGCCTCACACCCCTCTCCCCCAATAGAAAGAAAAGAAAGAAAATATAAAAGACTTAAAATGCAGAGAAGAGAACAGAAGGAAATTCAAAGGGAGATACAGATAAGCAGGACAGCTTTGGAACTAAGACATGTAATATAGATTTGCAGCTTCAATATACAAGCCTCTTTCTTTTCTTTTTTTGTTTATGGAAATATTCATATTTGTCAATGTCAAGGTGAGATAAAGAAGAATAAATATTTCAATCTGAACAATAATAATAAAACAGAATAAAGACTATTAGCGTTGAAAGATATCTTACAACTGAAAATGCTAGAGTTGTAAGTAGAGTTAGAAAGTATGTCCTACTATGTTATAAGATCCTTTCATTTTGAGTAGTCTATGTTGAATGTTTTTACATAGAATGTTTTAAGTCTCCATGTTCTAACATTCCAAGTTCTATGTTCTAGCATTCCATATTTTTTTGGTTCTTTCTAGATCCAAAATTCCACAATTGATATTCTAACTTGGTATGTTCTAAAATCCTCTCCCAGAGCCAGGAAAGACAATTCACTCCATTAATAACTTTTGTTCCTCCTTGCAGCAAATTTATTCTTGTCTAATAGTGTCGGATGATTTGTAGATTATTAGTTCAGTGCCTTTAATCTATAGCAATGACTTCTTGGTTTTGATGACCTCTTGGATGGAGGTGGAAGCATAATGTAATTGTACAATTTTCTGAGTCTTCTGCAAAACTGTGAATGTGGTGAAAAAGATAATTTCAGCGAAGTGCATTTTGTCTAAAAAATTAAATTATCTTCCTTAAATATGACTTCCAATTATGTTTGTCCATCAAAGCTTGCCTAACTCATATTTTCAGAAAAAAAGAGTCATATTATTAGGTTCTAGCTAAATGCTCCCCCCTTACTTCCTCCTGGGAACTACTATTTATATACAGGGAAGCTGAGTGACTTTGAAATGGACTCCCACTAGTTTTCTAAAAAATTAATTTATTTTAGGTGTAGAATTCATTATGTAATTTCTTGCTTTGGAATTTTTTTTTTTTTTGGATAGGGGAAGAAGGGCAATTGGGGTTAAGTTACTTGTCCAAGGTAACATGGCTAGTAAGTGTTAAGTATTTGAGGCTGGATTTGAACTCAGGTCCTCCTGACTCTAGGGCTGGTGCTCTATTCACTGTGCAACCTAGCCACCCCTCCTTTGGAAATTTTCTGAAGACTGTAGGAAAAAAAAGGGGAATGGAAGGAGCCATAAACTAGGAATCAGCAGACCTAGGTTCTAATTTCAGTTCTGCCATTGATTCTGTATGATATGACCAAGTTCCCATCTTTTTTTAAAAAATAAGTTTTTGTTGATATCTTTTTTTTATATATATCACCTAATAGCTTCCAGTATCCCTCTTCTGCCACTTTCAGAGAGTCATTTCATGTAACAAATAACTTTTTTGAAGAAAAAAATGAACAAAACCAATCAATACATTGAAAACAACTGATGACAAATGCAATAGTCTATCACTGTGAATCTTTCCCTCCAAGCTCTACAAAGGAGTTAGGGGAGTTGTCTTCTCAAATCTCTTCTTTGGAGCTATGCTTGTTTTTTTCCTTTTTGTAAATTTGCAACATTAATTTTCATTTGTTTTGTGTTTGTTCTTTCCATTTGCATTGTTGTAATAATTGTGCATGTTATTTTCTTGGCTCTGCTCCCTTTACTTTGCATAAGTTCATGTATATACACATCATACTCAGTGAATCTCACAGTATGGTAATATTTCATTAAATTCATGTACCACAATTTGTTTAGTTGTTGCCCAGTTGATGGGTATCGACTTTGTTTCCAATTCTTTGTTACCATGAAAAGTTCTGCTTTAAATATTTTGACACATATGGAGACTTTGCTGAAGCTGTTAACTTATTTGATTAATGACTTGGTGGATTCTCTAGGATTTCTCAAATTGTCATGTCATCAGCAAATAGATAGTTTTAGCTTCTCTTTGCTTCTCTTTATGCTTTCAATTGCTTTTTCTTATTTGGAAAGTCCCTTTCTAATGGAGATGCTAAGGGTGAAGAAGAGAAGACCGGGTAGAAATGATTGTTATCTCCAAATTTAAAGGGTGATCATGGAAAAGAATAATCAGACTTGCTCTGCTTGGTTCCAGCAGACAGAACTGGGAGCAATGAGGGAGAGGCTAAGGATAGGGGTAATGAGAGTTATCCAAAACAGAAGGGGTCTCCTCAAGCAGCAATGAGTTCCCTTTCACTGAGGTAGAAGCTAGATGAACCCTTATCTAGAGTATTCAAAAGAAAATTCCTTTTTAGGCAAGGGTTGAGCTAGATGATATTGCCTTGCAAGTCATCTGAAATCCTATGATTTTGTGATTTTTCCCTGGACCCAAGTTTCCAATTCTGTAAAATAGCGACAACAACTCCTTTCCAACCTCCTTCCTAAGGCCATTACGAGGAAAGAGCTTTGTCAACTGTAAAGTGCTTAAGAAAATTGAACAGGTTTATTATTATTTCATTATCTAAACTCTTTGGCTTGGCTCTTTAGATATTTACTGTTCTCTAATACACAGGAATAATGTCCCCCCCACCCCCGACTTTCTAGTAGTATATACTCATAGTTTTGTAGATTGTTAGATTTGGAAGAAATCATATATCATTATATTATATTATTCAACCTAATCCATTAACTCCATCGACAGAGAAATTGAGACTCTGAAAAGGGATCTCAAATCACCTTGCCAGTATCACAGCTAGGAGCAGAATTCAGGTCTTTGGATGCTAAGTGTAGTGCTGTTTCCAGTGCATTATACTACTCACTTCCAGCTCTGCCTTGCTTGAGGCTCCTTCCTTCATTCTCTGTATCCATCTTAGTCTTATCAACATTCAAGGCCCTTCTCATTTTATATCTCCTTCATGAAACCTTTCCTTCCTACTTAGCTCACACTTCAAGTCAAAGGACCATAGACTATTACAGTTACAAGATACTTTAGAGCATATTTAATCTGTCTGGTTCCTTTTTGTGGGGAAGGAAACTGAAATTCGAGGAAGTAAAAAGATGGTCTGACTAATGGAGTTCCACCCTCAGAGTATGCACAGTGTACTTATGCCTAATGCTAAGACCATGTGGAAGGCACTGGGGATCTTGCTTCCAGAAAGGCATCATGATATGCAATGAAAAGACTGCTCCCTAGTTAAGAGCATGCAGAGGTATTCTGATCATTTCTAATTCCATTACTACCTGAAGAAGAGGAGTCTTTTGACTGGTTGCTGAGCCAGAACTGAGGATCAATTGAAAAGGCACCAATTAAAGTGTTTCTTCTTTCTTGCCTAATTATGTTCAAGTAGGGAGACAAGGATCACTCATAAACTCTTGGTGAAAAGAGATGCCTCATACTGTCATCTCTCCATATGGTCCTTGAACACATAGGATTACTATTGCTTGTGTCTCACACATGTTTCTTCTTCCTACTTTTAGGTAAGGGAATTCTGGAGATGGCTATGGCTATGTGAACTTTGAAAAGTTGAAATAGCAAGCACCAGAAATCTAGGGGCTAAAGACTATATTAGGATTTTCCAGAAGCTGAACATAATTCTGAATATACTCTTTAGCCCCTGAAGAGTGGCTTGCTTGACTCAGTGGTACCTGAGATACAGACTCATCCAGTATTAATTCTGCATTTAGAAATGATGAGTCGAATGATTTATAGAAATAGCTTTAACTGAGGAACTGAGGTGGTATGAAAAAAATGTGCCTCTAATTGTTGGAGATGGAGTAGGGGGAGGATGTTTATGCTTCCATTCTTGTTACATCTTTTCAGTAAATATCCCTTTGTAAAAGCCAATTGATGTGAATTGGTTAAATGATATTGGGGCTCTAGTCATGAGGGACTGATATTGGGAGAACTTCCTGGAATGGAGGTTCTAACTGATAGTAGTAGAAAAGTCACCCGTACCTCAGGGGTACCTCTAGAATTCTGAGATCAAGATGTAGCTTTGTATGATATCCTATGTGGATGTCAAATTAATTAAAGGAGAACAGAATATTTGCCTTGCTATATTGAAGCCCCATTTGAGATAATTTAAGTTTGTAGAAGACCCAATAAGCACAGTTTTGTGATTTTTCTCCAACTCTGGTCAGCAGCATGTGAATAGAAGAGAAGCAGGCAGATAGTATGAGAAATATAGGGTTGGGGTTTGGCAAGGCATGGTTAGATAGGCCATAGGGCAAGAGATTCAAGAGTGGAGGATAGCATAGAGTTGCATTTCTTCATTAAGGGATGGAGATAGGGAAGGAGGAGATTATAGCTGGTATAAGGTTATGGCCTTACAAAGAGCTGAAAGGTGGAGGGAATAGAGATAACTGTGTGTATAAAGAACAGGATTAGAGGTTTTAAGACATAGGGGAAGATGGAACGAGAAAAGATTATGATCAGATTAAAGAATGTTAGTGTTTGTGAATGAGAAAGTAGAGCACTTGTCTAAGCTTTCTATCACTTCTAAGACTGATCCACTGAGCTTTTGGCACAATGGATGCTAAATAAATGTTTGTGGAATTGAACTGAATTCTAGGTTCTGTGAGCATGAACTTCAGTATGTAAAAGAGGCCAATTAAGGTGGGAGAGCAGAAAAATTAGTTCCAATGAGTGAATATATTAAATCTGTGTGTTTCTGAGAAGGAAGACAAGACTATCATCAGAAAACCTAAGGGGATGAGAAGTTCCATGGTTAAAGGGAGTCACTTGCTGTGCAAAAATAGACCTGAGAAGCTATGGCTAGACCTTTTCTAGGAAAGGCTGCCCAATTGTTTTCTATAATAGTTGAGTGAGTTCACAGGTCTATCACCAGTGTTGTAATGTCCTTAAAAAAACACCAAATTTTATTGCTACCCTTTATTTTTACATCATCTTCAATTCCAAATATATCCCTCCTCCCTTGCAACTAAGAATAAAAAAGAAAGAGAAAAAGAGCACTTTAGCAAAGCTAACCAGCATGTCAACAGAGTCTGTCAGTATTTGCAAAGCTCCGCACCCACGGTCTTAATGTTCTTTTAAGAAAAAATGTAACCTAAGTGCGTTGAAAAAAACTAAGGACAAAAGTGCGCTGATCTAGTGTTGCTAAGAACTTCCTTGGGATTTACCAAAGGGTCTTGGGCAAGGGTTTTAAACTAGGGCCCAGGGTTTTAATAAAACATTTAAATAACTACTTCACATAATTAGTTTTCTTTGAAATCCTACGTGTTTTATTTTCTATATTTAGAAACATTATCCTGAAAAAGGGTTCATGACGAATAAAACAAAGCAAAACAAAGTTTTAAGACTTCCTGCTCCCAGTCATTTATGTGACCAGGGACATGAGAGAATTGAAAGTAATTTTACTGTGAAACTGAAATCTCAGGTAGACCTTGTATAATTCCCACTGTCAGGGAATGACATGGATAGAATAGCTGGTTTATGACCTATGGGCTCTTTTCTGAGATGACTGGGTACAGCTGTCAGCCTGACTGAGCAAAGAGCTAAAATGAGCTTATTATTCTTAGGTGTGATTAATCTCAGAGGCTGATAACAATTCTTTTGAGGAAGAAAAAGCCATGCAAGTGAAACTAGCTCTAGCAGATGGTAACAGCTCAGTAGGGAAAGAATCCCAGTAGCAGATGGCTGCAGTAGCTCAGCAAAGAAGCAGACTAGAGGTAGATGCCAGTAGCAATTCTGCAGGAAAATAGACAGTGGAAACTTTGAGGACAGTGAAGAATGACAGCTAGGGATAGAGAAGCATTTAAACGCAGTATACAACAGATAGATACAGTCAGTTGATGGGAGATGGAGACATGGAAGGTGGAACTATGAAAGGTATTCTAGCTGTGATACAACCCTAGAAACTAAGAGCATGAGTTGTCCAGTGTTTCTTTTTGCACACTCTAGGGATTTGTGGGAGATTATGCCCCTTTGTGTATAAGGGGTTTTTTCTTTGTTATTTGCTTGCTATTGTGTCCTAATTAAAATTTTTATTATTTGAGTCATGGTTCCTTTTTCTATTAGTAAATAGTGTGCTATAGCAGTAGAATTATATTTGCATAACTATGGATACCCCAATCTATGCAGAAGCTACGAATGTAGTAATCTATGCCATAGATTTACATGATGTTGTACTCTATATTATCTGTTTTTGGGTTTTATCCTTGTACTACATTGTAAGCTCCAAGAGGGCAGAGACCAGATCTTATCTAAATATTGAACCTCTCAGAAGCTAAGAACTTAAAATATTAGCTGATGTTTTGTTAGGGCAATAAAATTTACAGTGAAATTTATGTAGCACTTTCTTATAAGATTTATGAGGCAAAGAGTCTTTTGCAAATGAAGAAAATGAAGCTTAGAGAAAGGAAGTGACTATACCAGGGTCATACAGGTCATAAATGGCAAAGATGATATTCAAATCTGGATCTGATACTTTTTCCACCCCACCAATCTCTCTCCTAAGAAAATGTGTTGAATTGACGAGAATCTCTTTCTCCCCCCTTCCTCCCACCAGGCAGTATCAAAGGATTTAGCTGTTGTTTATATACTGCTCATTCTTTCTTATTGTTACTGGGCAGAAATCCAACTTGGCACAGGTCGGCAGGATGGAACTTGACTAATTGCCATCTGCTAGGAGTTACTTATATGGTAGATTTGAAATGAGACTGGGAGACTTGGTAAATTGCTAAAATCCATTTTCTAAAAATGCTTGAGAAAGTATTAGTAGGAGAAGGAATGCTTACACGTTAGGGATTAACATTTCAGATGAGGAAAGGGAGATTCTCAATCTGCATTGCAACCCATAACGTAGGAGACAACTTTGACCTTGGGAAGAGAAGATTGTGCCTTAGGAAGTGAGTAGAGGGGAATTAGAGACTTTATTTGGTAAACAATTCAGACTTCACAGTTTGAGTAAGTGGAGAGAAAATCTGCTGCATGCTGGCTGGTTTGGCAAGCCCAGCAAAGAGATATCTGCAGAAAATTAAAAAAAAGAAGAAGAGCAGTTGAGGGTGAAGAAAGGGGAAATTCAATAAGGAATTCTTCAGGGTACAGTGAACATTAAGAGCAGTGGAAAGAGGCCCAGAGAACCTGGGTTTTAATTCAAGCTTTGCCACTTAACTAACTCATTAACTTACTAATTTATTAACTTTGTTATTAATTAACTTGGGCAAGTTGCTTGACTTTTCTGGGCCTTAGTTTCCTTTTCTATAAAACAGGAAAATGAGACTATCTGTCTCCTAAGGCCAATTGCAACTCTAAGTCTATGACACTACGACAGAGCAAGAAAAGAAGACTTTAAAGCAAGATAGGGAAGGCTGACTTTGGAAATGCAACAAGAAGAGCTAGTGTTAACGGGGCAGACAATAAGAAGCATCAGTCTCAACATCAACAGTTACAAAATGACTGCCAGGCATTGCAACAAGACTGTAATGATAATTGTGATATTAATAAACATTTATACAGCATTTTATGGATTGTAAAGCACTTTACACACACTGTCTCATTTGATCGCAACAACATCCTGGTAGTCTAGGTGCTCTTGTTATGCCCATTTTCTAGATGAGGAAACTGCTGCTGAGAGAGGTTTAATGACTTGTCTAGGATAACAGTAAGTGTTGGAAGCAGGATTTGAACTCGGATCTTCCTGATTCCCCACTCAGTCCATTGCTCTGACGATAGGATGTCACAGCATCCTAGATTTTTGAGCTGGAAGGGACCTCAAATACCATCTCATCCCATTGCCTTATTTGATAATTGAAGCTGAGACCTAGAGAGAGTGAGGGACTTGCCCAAGGTCATGCAGGTAAGTAATTAAGGAAGGATTTGGGGCCTATCTTCTGATACTAAAGCCAGGGTTTTCCCCCCACAGTTCCACGCTGCCTCTCACATTAGAGGCATTTCACATATTTATGGTGAACTAATAAGTAGTACCAGTAGAACAGATTGCAATGTATTGATGATTTAGAGTCTATGCTGGGCAGAGCCTAAAGGTTAGGCACAGAGGAAAGTTAAGCATCAAAGACTTGATAAGAAAATACTTTCCTTGAATTCCTGAAGCCACAGGTTGTTGAATCTTTCTCTGTGTGAGTTCCTAGGGAGCATCCTCTGATGGTTCTCAGAGGGAAACGAGAGCAAAGAGATCAGGAGTCTATCCTGGGGAAGTGAGGTTATAGGTCTGAGGGACCACAGAGCAGGGAGGCAACTGAAAAGGTAGCTCAGATATTTTAGATGGAAAACAGAGTTGAGCAGAGGACTAAGAAAGCCTTGGGATCCTGCTGTGTTTGGAGAAATGTGGAAAGAAGATAAAAAGATTGGGGCTGCCAGAGGTAATGATTTTGCTTGGCAAGCTGCCTGCTGTAGAGTTACCTATCCAGATGTTAGATAGATGGGTCTGTTTCATGGGTCAAAACTCACAAGAGGTTTGGGATCAGAGTAATAGGAGTATAGCATCATAGGATGAGTAGGCAGGATTAAAATGCTGATCCCACAGAATCTAAAAGAGGGACTACAGGATGAAGTCCAGGGACAATAATTGTCCTATGAGTTTCAAGGACTTTGACAGCCAAGAGGGTTCAAGGTTCCACTCCCCAGAAAAGAAGATATTTTCCAAAGTATCGAGCCTACTAATGATAACATTTTTTTTTGTAGGGGGGAAGGTTGGGCAATTGGGGCTAAGTGACTTGCTCAAGGTCACACAGCTAGTAAGTGTTAAGTGTCTGAGGTCACATTTGAACTCAGGTCCTCTTGACTCCAGGGCTGGTGCTATATTCACTGTGCCACTTAGCTGCCCCTAATGATAACAAATTTGAATTCAGAGATACTTAGAAACTGGAATAGATTTGGAAAAATTAGTTATAGTTTAACCTTCCTAAAGAAAATGATTACTTTGAAAGCTGGATTCATGGTTTGGTTTGTGCGTGGGGTATGTGTGTGCATGTGTGTGTGTGTGTGTGTGTGTGGGAAATGTGGGTGGATCACATAAAGCTGGGAAAGAGAGCTAACAACTAAGGTGTGGGAGAACTGGGACTCCAAATTAGGGTTCCTGACTCCAAATCCAAGAGCTCTTTCTGCTCACCATGATTCCTGCAAACAAGGAGCTTTGAGCCCAGGGAGCAAGATATTATAGGGACTCACATAACTAGAGTAAAAGGCATGGCATCCAACGGATGAAAGCTAGAGAGACAGAATGAGTGTCAAAATTGCCATGGACTTAACACCTAGACTTCAGAATAAAGTTTTAGGACATAGAGTTGAAAGGGATCTTAAAATACAGAACATTAAAATCTCTTTCATGGAGGAATTGATTTTTTTTGTCTCCCCTCCCAAAAAACCCTCATAGAAATATGGAAAATTTATTTCCAATAGCATTGCACGGACATGACAAGGGAACAGTCACCTTGCATTGGCCTCTGCTGCTCTTGAGACTATTGTTTGGAAAAAAAATTGAGGGCCCAGCCCTAACAGGAGCAGCAGGGGCTGGAAAAACAATTGGAACATCCAGCTGATAAAACTTGACAAACATTGTCACAGTTTGTTCTGAAAAGTAAGGACAGATTGCCCTTGAGTTACTGGATTCCTATCTGTTTCCCTCTCCCTTTCCCTCTCTCTGTCCTTCTCTGTGTCAACTTCTTACAAAAAGGGGCCAGGGATTCTTATGCTGGGTTTGGGTTCTGGAAGGATTCAGAAGTACTTGTGCCAACAGCTGCTGGTAGGCACCAAGAACAGAAAGGATAAACATTTGGTAGGCTCAGCCTGCCTGGCCCTTAAAAACAGGGTCTGACCTAGCTGACAGAAGAGCTAAAAGAGCTTTGTGACTTTGGACAAGTCAGAGATAGATAGACCCTTAGAGATCGGGGGGAGGGGTGCTTCATAACATGGAACATGGCATGGCAGAGCTTGGAGGGACCTCAGAACATCAGTACTGGGATGAACCTCAAAAGATAGAATGCAAAATGTCAGAACTCAAAAAGGACCTTGGAACAATGAGGAACTGACTAACAAAGCTGAAAGGGAACTTAGAACATGGAATGTTAGATTTAGGAGGGACCTTAGAACATAGGCTATAGAATATTAGAACTAGACTAAGAACTTTAGAACATTGGAGATAGGCTATCAGAGCTAGGAGGGACCTTGGAACATAAATCTCAGAATTTCAGAATTTCTTGATGACGGGGATTATTCATCTTTTGCCTTTATATCCTTAGCATCCTATAAGTGGTGGTTTGTAGTGGGCATTGACCAATCCCTACTCTGACTCTCATGAAGACTCAATTGCTGCATGCTGATCTAAAATGAGGAAGTACCTCATAGGCAGTGGGCATAGTAGGAATTGGACTCAGTGAAATTGGTGAAACAAGATTGAAGGAAAGAAAAGACAAAAACAAGGTAATAACATAGAGGAAGGTATGTAGAGGAAGGAGCTCAGAAAAACAAGGTCATAAAGTAGGGAAAGGTAAAAAACACACCACTACACGTGTACGTTCTGTTTTGAAAATTATGAGTGACCTACAAGCTGACAAAATATTCAGCTTTGGGGGCAAAAGTAATGGGTGAGTGTTGTTTCTCCTCTAAAGCAGGGAGATCTTCACTTCAGGGCTGAATGCCGTGGTCCGAATCTGGGCTGAACCTGGCTCAATATGGGGGCAAAGAGACTGGTGACTGTGAGTGTTATTGAGTCTGACTTTGCATCGAGTTACCTTGCCCCTGTCTTTGACAGCCGTCTCTTCATAAGCTAAATTTTTGACCAGTCATTTACACCATTCTGATACCTGGGTTTAGGATGGATTCTGGCAGCCTGGCTTACAGTGATAATTATTAATAATAATAACTAGCATTTATAGCACTTTAAGATTTGCAAAGCACTTGACAGAGGTTATCTCATTTGATATTTGTAACAACTCCATGAGGTAGAGATGCCATTATTGTCTTTTTGTTGTTGTTGTTGCAGATGAGTAAGTGGAGGTTGAGAGACGTTCAAATGGTTTTTCTAGGGCCACACAGCTACTAAGTAGGTGGGATTTG
Organism: Pseudochirops cupreus; assembly: GCA_028627135.1. Taxonomy (NCBI): domain Eukaryota; kingdom Metazoa; phylum Chordata; class Mammalia; order Diprotodontia; family Pseudocheiridae; genus Pseudochirops; species Pseudochirops cupreus. Next base: position 284,842,201 of record CM053581.1, read on the forward strand.
AACTCCTGACTATAAGTCTAGAGCTCTATCCACTATATTACTTAAGCTAAATTATAGGTGCTTCAGAAAAGCTTGTTGAATTGATTTGAAAGGACTCTTAGAATCTTAGAGTACAGAATGTTAGAATCTCAGCACAATGAACTTTCAAATTGGGAATTGAAATCAGTCGATTTTACTCCAGCTAGCTGGATTGTGGCATGTTACCATTTTCTTTACAATTACTCCAGTCTTACGTCACAGCCTTTTGAAAAACTTTTCTTTCTCTCTTAGTCCTTTTCTCCTTAGATAAATGGGGAAAGTTCTAAGTCACTAAGTTTATGGAAAAGAATCCTACTTGTTACCTTTGAATTTAACAAAAAGCCATAAATAAGAGTTTCATGATGTTCCACGAGTCTTTTATAAGCCCCACCATATCCAAAGACTTCTAGAGCTGGAAGAAACCTGAGAAATCACTTAGTTCAACCTCTTTATGCTACATATGAAGAATTTGAAGATCAAGAAATTAACAGACTAGTCCAAAGTCACATAGCTTGGTAGAGATCATGACTAGAAGATTCCCAGTAAGGGTCTGTCATGTGAATAGATAAATGAACGCAGAACATAAAGTGTCCGAATGAGCAGGGCCTTTAAAATATAACACATAGAATACTAGTGTCAAAAGGGACTTAGAACACAGAACATAGAATGTCAAGTCTGGAAGGAATCTTAGATCCTGGAATCTGGAATGTCAGACTGGAAGGGACAGTAGAAGCCATTTAATCCTACTACTTCATTTTTTAAGAGAGGGAAATTGAGGCTTAGAAAAGGGAATTGTTAAATGAATGAATGAAACCAATTCATTTAAGGGGAATCACCTCCCTTTACTGGAATGTTACTCTCTGATGACATACTTTTGTTAAGTGCAAACTGAAACAGGAATTAGCAAAACTTCTGCAGGGAGTAAGAGCTATTTCCATAGAGATCACATAAATATGAGGGTAGGTTGTACAAACAGCCAAGAACACAGGTTCAGCAAAGGTAACTGAAATAATCTGATGAATCATATCACAGTTTGGGCCCAGAGGCATGAGCAAAAAAGCCATAGAAAATTTGAAGAGAAAAAAAAATCTGTTGTCACTTGTCTTTGAAACCCTAGGCAAGCAATTTTCCTTCTTTCGATCTCATTTTCCCTGTATGTAAAATAAAACAGTTGGTCTCAGGTTCTCTGTAGGTTCTGTCATTCTGTTTCTTCTTGATGACAGGGATTATTCAGCTTTTGCCTTTATATCCTTAGCACCCTAGAAGTGATCTATTCCAGCCTTATTGTACGTTACTGACATTCACATGCTGTGGTTCATTCAGACTGTCCTTATTGTTCTTCATATATACTCCACTCTCCCTTCTGCCACTTAGAATTGTAGTTTTCCTTCAAGGTTGAACAGGAACATCATTTTCCTTACAGAACCTTTCCTGATTGCCCCCAGTCTCCCCCTTCAGTTATCCCTGTTGCAGAGCACACAGGAGACACTCACTTTATTGTTTCTTGATTGATAAAATTAGACGTTCTTTTTAATAATTGATTTTTTCGTTAACAAACATTTGTTCCCTCTCCTTCCTCATCCCTTTCCTGGGGAAAAAAGGAGAGAGAAAAATCCAAGCCTTTCTTACAAATACTCATTGTTAAGCAAGAAAAATTCCCACATTGGCCATGTCCAAAAATGTTGTGTCTCATTCTGCACATTTTAAGGATCCTTTCAGAGCAGAGGCTTGAGGAGTCTAAGAGACATGACCAATCTGGTAACTGGTTAGCTTCGTCTGTAAGAAAAGGGCAGAAGCTCGGAGATGGGAATTTGATTTTGCTGTGGCCCCAGAATGAGTCAGTGGTAGAGCCAAAGTTAGAGCTCTACTTCCTTTTCTTCCCAATAAAGGGTCTTTACCTAGCACCATCTTCATCTGATTTGCTTAATTTCCTCAGCCTTGGGAATAAATGGGTCTGGGTCTTCTCTGTATTCCAGTGGTAGAAGGTGCTTGACCTTCTCATTAATGCACTGGAGATCACTAGTTTTTTTCTGCTGAGAGAACAGCTAATGGCTTTTTATATTTACAAATCCAGGAACATAAGCTTTAACCTGGGAAATGATCATCTTGCTTCTCTTGGAAAAGAATAGATGGTTAAATGGAGGAAATCCTGCTGGGAGGGTAAGAGGGGAGAAGTAATTATCTCAATGAGGAACTTCAAGTGAGAAGCTTCTTAATATGAGTAACTCCTTACATGCCACCCAGAGTTTAACTGCATATAAAAGCAGTTTGGTGGTGCAGTGGATAGAGTACTGGCCATGAAGTTAGGAAAAAATGAGTTCAAATACTGCCTCAGGAATTAGCTGTGGCAAGTTATTTAGCTTTTATTTTACCTCAGTCTTCTACTCTGTAAAATGGGAATAATAGTAATAATAATAATGATAATAATGATAATAACACCATCTACCTTCCACAGTTATTATGATGACAAAATGAGATAAAAATTGTAAAGCACTTTGCATACGTTAAAGTGCTGCCTAAAATGCTAGATGTTACTAGCACTACCACTAAGCATGTTAACCATTTGTTCTCTCATTTTCTCCTCACAGTTCTCTACGGGGGATGAAGAACAAGGTAAGAAATAGATGACTTAGCTTCTTATCTTGGCTTTGCTACTTGCTACCTCTGTGACTCTAGGCAATTCACTTTTCCCTTCTGGTTGTGTGGGGTACAGGGACCCCAAAATCCCCTACCCCAAAAATTAAAAGTCAGAGGTATCTTGAGGAAAGAATAGGAAGTTTTATTCAGTTCTCTTGAGAAGAGGGCATCCCTTCCACCAGTACAAAACAGTGGAATGAGGTGTGTTATAGAAGACAAAGCAAGAATTTATACCCTAATGCAGTCAAGCCCCCTCCCACCACTGTCCCTTCTCCCATTGGCTGTGAGGTGGGCTTACAATCTCTGCTTGAAAAAGTCCAAGAACAGGGAAACAGGGTATTGTTCATGTCCTTATTTGGCAAACACTAAAGCAAGGGAGGGGAAAAGGTCACAAGCAAGGGCGGAGGTCAAAAGACGCCTAAAGGGCTTAATGCTGATGTGGCAGTAGTAAAAAAAGGGGAAGGATGAAACTGAAACTCAGGCCTGTTCCCACAAGAAACCTTACTAGATTTTAAGATATAGTCTGAGAAGTTTCCTCCTCTCCCACTCATGGTCCTAGACTAGATAATGCTGTAGGTACTTCCAGGTACAGATCAGTCAACAAGCATTTATTAAGGACATTTGCCTCCTTCTTCCCCCCTGCCCCCTTTTTTGTCTTTATATCTCTGGTGCTTAGACAAATATTAATTGAAGTTGTCCCAGTGCTTAAAGGAGCTTACATTCTATTGTGGAGAAACAATTGGCGCGCGCACACACACACACACACACAAATATATGTGTATATATATATATATATATACATATATACATGTATATATATATATTTATGTATATATAAAATACAGGAAAAGGGATAGGAGACTCTTTGGATTATAAGATTTAGAAAGGGAAGAAGTCATCTAGTTTGATCCCTCCCTTTTTTGTTTTGGACAGATGAGGAGATTGAGGCCAAAAAGAGCAAACTGATAAGTTTAAGGATGCACAGGAATTAAGCAGAAGCAATGAGATTAGCACTATGGTCCTCTTGACTCTGCATCCAAGGCAGACCCTCTCCTTCCTTTTCCAAGCTTATTGTTTTGCTTCCCTTTTAGCAGTGGGAAGACTCTATATGAGTCATCTACCCAGGTTCTGCCATTAAAAGCAACTTCCTGGGCCACCAGCTTCTCCTTGGAGTGGATCCAGATGCTCTGCTCTTTTACATTTAAAAAATTTTTCCTTTATCTCTAAACCTGAAGTGTGGAGCCTCTTGGACCTTTGTCACTGAACTTTACTTAGCTACTTGAGTTCAGAGACTGTCCACCCAAGTTTTCCTATTTTCTCTTCTGCTATTACCATTTCCTCTGGATGTTGTGTGTGTTTGTGGGAAGAAGTAAGTCAAGTTCTTAAGAGAACATTTTATATTAACTGTCTGTCTTTACCATGTTATCTGAGAGTAGTAGTAGTAGTAGGAGGAGGAGGCAGAAGAGGAGGAGGAGCAGGAGGAGGAGGAAGAAGAGGAAGAGTAGGAGTAGTAGCAGCAGCTGCCCTTTGGAGACCCAAACTGCTAATTGGAGCAGAAGTTGGGGGATTCTGCTCTTTCTTCTCCTCTCTCTCTTCCTCCCCTCTTTCTCTCCCCCTTCTCCTCTTTCTTCACTTATTTATTTTTATTTTTTCAAAAAAACTGGAACAATTTACTTTTTGCTTTCCACAGTTTTCTTGAAATATAACTCCTGAAAAACAGGTTTTAAAAAAGCCCATTTTGTTTTAAATGGAGTTATTTGACTACCCTTTAAACCCAAATCATTCTGGTTTTCATTGAATGGCCAATAATAGCCCCAAGCCTCCGCCATTCATTGTTTAGTTTTGATGGTTTAGAAGGAATATAAATATCAAGTATTTTCTGTTCTAGCTAGAAATTCTGAGGGGCCCTCCCCTCTCAGATGGATATCTTTGTGATAGTGAATTGGGCTATCTTTTGTCTGTATTCTTACCTGTCTGTTAGTTACTGAATGGGTGTGACCTAAGAAAAACTGAGACCTGTGAAAGACCTTAATTTAGAAAGGCCAAGTGGAACCACTTCATCCTGGGCCATGGCCAGTTGTCTAGAGACCTTTGACTTGCTACTGGACTTCAGTGGCTCTGGAGGAGTGAGGCGGATGACTTTGTACAGCTTGGTCCCATTTAATTCCAATTCACATACAAATCAAGACATCACCCTTGAGATATCATTGGTCCTCTTCCTGAAGGAAGGACAAACAACAACAACCATATTATTGCCACTGCTTTCACCTGTCCTGGTAAAACTCCATCTATATCAGTGTGTTCACTAATGAGTGTCACATTTTCAAAAGGACAAATTGGAGTAGTACATCCAGAGGAAAGAAGCTGAGACGGGAAGTGTTCTGACATAGGACTGACTAAAAGAACCAGGGATATTTAGCCTGGATGAAGAAAAGACTTGGGGGTTGAGTGACAGAGGGCATAATTTCTATCCTGGTTATCTGAAGGGCTGAAATGAGAAAGCAGGGATGGATATGTTGCAGTTTGGGGTGCTGGAAACCCTGAAATTCAAGGGTCTGCTTTGAAAGAATTAGAACACACAAGTCTTCTTTCCATCAAGGTATCAAAGTTTATTGTGACACCAATAGATCCTATGAGAGGCTAAGTGACTCACTTTTAATAGGGGTAAGGTTGGTACTTATATACAAGAAAAGACAATGAGAAAATCTAGATGGGAATAAGAAGTGGTAAATAGTGTGAGGTGCTTCAGGTGCAGACAAAGAAAGGAGTTAAGTGATCTGGGCTGGGTGGGAGAGCCACTGTGAGGAAACAGTTAAAGGGATTATTGAGTATCTAGGCAGGCTGGGATGGGCCAGATGCTTCAGGCAAACCACCAGTGTGGGAAAGTTCAGGGACTGAGTTGCTTTCAAAGACTTGGTCTTTTTGTTTGCTACCAGAGGGAAGAACTAGGCATAATGGATATAAAGAAAGGGAAGTGGATTTTGGTTCAATATAAGGAAGAACTTCCTAATAATGAGAGCTATCTAAAATCAGAGAGAGGTGAAAACTGTGCTGCCCTCATGGAGCTTACATTCTAATGAAGGAAACAATTTGTAAAATAATTGGTTCTATGCAAGATATATACAGAATAGACAAAAGGTAATAGAAGGGAAGACATGAGCTGACAGGGGGAGGAGAATGACCAAGAAAGGCCTCCTGAAAAGCTAGGACTCATTACAATGGAAGTCAGAGATATAGAGAGGCAGATCATTATGGTCATGGGATTGTGCAGTATGAATTTGGGAGATAAGAGTGTTGAGTTTGAGGGTGGCTAACTTGTAATGGCAAGCAAAGAAGTACTTAGCACCTTGTTTCAATTATTTATTTAGCATCTTGTTTCAGTTCAAGTGTTTTTGAGCCTTGCCCAAATCTTTGTGAAGAAACAGTACTTGTGAATCCAGGTGACATTTGGTTAGATTCAGGCAAGAGCTGGAAGAGGAACCATGGAATCTGGGAGCCAGCCTTGAGCCAAGATGAAAAGACCTCTCCTTATGTACTTAGTGCTGACTGAGAAGATAATGATTTACTGTGACCTAGGGGTGGGAGAACTCTGTACTTTGTACCTTATACCCCTTAAGGATGATTGAGTTAAGGATGATTGGAAACTAATCTCCAGTTAAGAAGAAAGAAGACTTTTTGACTGAGAGATTAAGACAATGTGCCCTAGGGGTGGGAAAACTTTGACTTTTGTACTTTCTGAGGCTTACTCCTTAAGGATGATTGAGTTAAGGACTTACTAAATGATATCTTTTGTTTAAAACTATATGGCCACTTTAGTGATAAGTTGTTATGCTGTATCATTGGGAATGCTGTACTTTGGTTTCTGTGAATGTTTTACCTTAGTTTTTTGCTGAATAGATAGAGAGTTCACTATACTATGTACCCAGAACTTTAAAACTATTCACAGAAGCAATCCTCTGGAGAGCTGTTTGTGTTTGACTATACATAAGTATAGCTGGATTGTGGAATGTGTGAAAGAGAGTAAAGCATAAGAAAACTGAAAATGTAGGAAGGGCCCAGTTGTTGCTTTTCACTCATGTTCAGTCGTGATGCAATTTTGGGGTTTCTTGGCAAAGATACTGCAATGGTTTGCCATTGTTTTCTCCAATTCAGTTCTTATATGAGGAAACTGAGGCAAAAAGGGTTAAATGTTGTGCTCAGGCTCACTCAGCTGTTAAGTGTCTAAGGCCAGATTTCAACTCAGCCTGATGAGTCTTCCTGACTCTGATTCCTGTGCTTTATCCACTGCATCACCTAGCTGCCCTTGTGAAAGAGCCTGGTTAGGAAGAGTTTTAAATATGAAAGAGAGGAATTTAAATTTGATCTTGAAGGTAAGAGGAAGACATTGTAGCTGACTGAGCTCTGTTTGTGCTTTTGATCCCATCCCCTCCTTTCCTTTCCAAGAGTTTGATTGTTTCATCATTATTTCTCTCTCCCTAATTTTCAGTCACCATCCACTGCTTCTTCCCTGTTTCTTACAGACATATTCAAATCTTCTCCATCCTTAAAAAACAAAATAAAAACAAAGAAATCCTTCACTTAACCTTACCAATCCATTCTCTATCTTTCTTTCCTTCCATGGTTTAACTCCTAAGATTGGGGTGGGAAGTGTGGACTGTCTATACTCATTACCTCCATTTTCTTACAATCCATTCATTTTTTAATCCCTTGCAATCTGGGTTCTATCTTTATCCCTTGAGTGAAATTGCTCTCTCTGGGGTGATCAATGATCTTTTTATTTCTGATTCTAATGTTATTTTATCAATTTAATAATAATTTATTATCACCTACTATATGCTAGGTTTTGTGCTGGGGGTACAAAAAAGATGCAAAAGATAGTCTCTGCCCTCAAGGAGTTTGTAATCTAACAGAGGGACAACATACAAAGAAATATATACAAAGCAAACTATATACAGGATAAATAGGAAATAATTTATGGAGAAAGTACTGGAATTAAGATGGGTTGGGGAAGGCTTGGGGTGGATTTTAGTTGGAATTTAAAAGAAACCAGGGAGGTCAGGAGTTGGAGTGGAGGTGGGAGAATATTAGACATGGGGGACAGTCAGAGAGAATGCTGGTTCTACAAGATGAAGTGTCTTCTTTGTAAAACAGCAAGGAAGCCAGTGTCACTGAACTGAAGAGAATTTGTTGGGGAATGAGGTGTAAGGAGACTGGAAGGGTAGGAGGCTAGATTCTGAAGGACTTTGAATGCCAAACAGAGCACTTCATGTTTGTACCTAAAGGCAATAAGAAGTCACTGGAGTATATTGAGTAATAGGGTGGTGTTATCAGATTTGCATTTTGGAAAAATTACTTTGGGAGCTGAATGGAGAATGAATTGGAGGCCTGAGGCTTGAGGCAAGAACACCCCCAGCCAGCTATTATAATAAAGTAATCAAGTGATGAGGGCCTGCACCAGAATAGGGGCACCATCAGAGGAAAGAAGAGGGCACATTAGAGAGATTTTGCTAAGGTGAAATTGACAGGTCTTGGCAACAGCTTGGATGTGAGATGAGAGATAATGAGAGGACCACAATATCTCCTAGGTTGTGAGCCCAAGGGACTGGAAGGAAGGTGTTCCTATGATAATAATAATTAAATATATTATTAATATATTAATAGTAAATATAATAATAGTAAAGGTAGAAGGTAGGGACGGTTTATGGGGAAAGATAGTGAGTTTTATCTTGGACAGGTAGAGTTTAGTAGATGTTTACTGAACATCCAGTTCAAGATATCTGAAAGGCAGTTGGAGGCACAAGATTGGAGGTCAGCAGAGAGACTGGGACAGGAAAGATAGATTTGAGAATCATCAGCACAGAGAGAGTAATTAAATCCATGAGAGCTGATGAGACCACTAAGTGAAGTAGTATAGAGGGAGAAGAGACCAGAGCCTTGGACAGAATCCTGTGGTCAGAGGGAGTGATCTGGAGGAAGATCTAGTAAAGGAAACAGAGGGGGAGTAGTCAGATAGGAAAACCCAGAGAGGGTGGTGTGCCAAAAACCTAGAGGGAAAAGCATATGGAGGAGGAGAGAATGAGCAGCTGCGTCCAAAGCTGCAGAGAGATCCAGGAGAATGAGGATGGAGAAATCATTCTTTTCTGCAACGCCTTCTGCAAAGCTGGAAAGCCTGCTACTCCTCTCTTCTGGATACCTTCCTCTCCTGGGGTTTTCATGGCATTGCTTTCTCTTTGTCTTGCTCCCTTCCAGACTGCTCCTTTTCAGTCTCAGTGTTTGGAGTGATTATCCTCGTCTCATTCCCTATTTGAGGGTATACCATCGGTGCTCTATCCTGGGCCTTCTCATATCTTTCTGTATTCTCTCTTGGTGATCTTATCTGCTCCCATGAATCTAACTATCATCTTTGGCTAGATGACTCTGAAATCTACATCCAGATGTCAGCTCTCTCCTGAGGCCCAGGACTAATCTTCAGTTGCTCAGTGGGCGTCTCGACCTGGATATCCCCTAAACACCTCAAACTCAACATTTCTAGAATTGAACTTATTTTTCCTTCCAAACCCATGCTTTTTCCTGACTTTATTATTTTTCTTAACCACATTTTTGTCTAGGGCATAGTGTTGGCCCAGCGTAGGACCTTAATAAATGCTTTTCCCTTTCCCCTCTTCTTTTAGTCATCTTAACCATTTTGCTGGGTGAGCTACTTGAATTATTTCAATCACTCTATAATTGGTCTTCCTGAATGCAGTTTCTCTTCTTTCCAATCTGTTGGCCACATTGTTGACAAACTGATATTCCTAAAACATGGGTCTGATCGCATCAGTCCTTTGCTCAAGACTATCCATTGGCTCACAGTTCTCCTTATGATAAAATGCAGAGTGTTCTGTTGGGCATTAAAGGGTCTTCACAATATAACTTTAGTCTACTCTTTGATTGTATACAATTCCCCTTCATGCAATCCAAACTGTTCTCTAGGCATAACATAATATCTCCCACCTGAATGCACCCATACCTCATGTCCTCTTTGAGAAACTCTTAGCTCTCTTTGAGGTTCAGCTTAGTAGGTCAATTCCTTTAAGGGATCCTTCCCGATACCTGCAGTTGTTAGTAGGCTTTGTCCCATCCCACACCCCCAAATAATTTCATGTTTTTATATGTGTATGCATATATATATATATATGTGTGTGTATATACACATATACACACAGACACATGCATACACGTAATCTCCTGTATTTACTTGTCTGTGAATAAGTTGTATTCTCACAGTAGAAGGAATGATGCTTCAGGACAAGGACTGTCTCATTTTTGTCTTTATATGACCAGCATACAGGATAATGACTGGAATATAGTAAATACAAGATAAATGGCTGTTAATTGATTAATAAATGGCCTGTTCAAATGATTCTTTTAAAGACAAATATGAGTTTATATTTTTCCTTAATAAATTTGTTTTAAAATTTGGCCTGCTCTTTTACGCTGGCAATACTTTTTTTTCCCCCAAACTCATCCAACCTGTTCTAGGACGTAGTGAGCTAATGATGTCTAAATGAGCTAATACATATAAAAGGGCTTTCCAAGAATAAAGCACTACATATTTCTTTAGGTCCTTGTCTCCATGGCTCCCAGGCAACTATTTAGAAAAGCCTGTTAGATCCTTCACTCCATTGCCTGATCCTAGAGAGGTCCCTTTCTACCTCCATTTAGGAGAAGGGAGAAAACTTAATGTGTCCCAAATTTGGGGGTTGGAGGTATACTACCTTTGATTCTCTTAAGAAAGGTTGGTCTTTCTGTGGGTATGTTTCAGCACTTTCTCCAACCTGGTTTGACTGTGAAAGTAACATTATCATTTAAGTGTATTTTTTTGGTTGTTGTTAGATACATATTCATCACTACCTAAATGAATGAGGGCATTGAAGCAACCATCCAGCTCATTCAGACTCCATTTTTCCTTTTTTTTTCCTTTTTTTTAAACTTTTATTTATTTTAGTTTACATCATTCATTTCCATGAGATTTTGAGTTACAAATTTTCTCCCCATCTTTCCCCTATCCACCACCCCAAAACAGCCATTCTATTGTATAACCCCTCCCCCAATCTATTCTCTCCTATGTCCTCCCCCATCACCCCTCTGACTTTCTGGTAGGGCAGGATGGATCTCCCTATCACAGTGCCTGTGTATCTTAAGCTCCAGTTGGATGTAGTTAGTGATAATAATAATAATAATAATAATTGTGTATATATATATATGTGTATATATATATATATATATACATATATATATTTTTAACATTTGATTATAGAAGTTTAAACTCTAGATTCTTTCCCTTCCTCCCTCGTCACCCATCCCCACTGGAAGGACAAGCAATTAAATACAGGCTGTACATGTGTAATTACGCAGAACCTCTCCACAGTGGGCATATTGTGAGAGACTGATTACATGTCCCTCCTTCCTATCCTGCCCTCCCCTTGTTCTATTCTCTATCCTGTCCCTGTCCCTTTACAGAAATATGTACTTCCATCAACCCTCCCCCCATCCTGCTCTCCCCTCCATCATCCCACCTCTCATCCCCATTCCCCCTACTGTTCTGTGTGGCAAGATACCCAGTTTAGAGTTTATGTCATTCCTTCCCTAAGCCAAGTTCAGTGAGAGTAAGGTTGATTCTTTCCCTTTTGCCTTCCTGTTCTCCTCCTCTATTGTAACAATTATCCTTTGCCTCTTCCATGAGATGCTCAACCCTATTCTGTCTCTCCCTGTCTCCCCTCAGTCTAATCTCTCTCACCTCAGGATTTCACCTTTTAGAATATTGTCCCTTCCTATTCCTATTCAATTGATCTTATGCCTTCTATGTATTCATATATATGCATACTCAGATATGTGCTTGTATGCATATATAAACCCTCTTATATAGATATATGTGTACGTATGTGTATATATACGTTTGTATTCCCTTCACCTATCCTCATACTGAGAAAAGTTTCATCAGTTACAATTGTCACTTTTCTATGTTGGCATGTAAATAGTTCAACTTTGATAAGTTCCTTATGATTTCTTTTCCATGTTTACCTTCTCATGCTTCTTTTCAGTTCTGGCTTTTTCAGCAAGAATGTTTGAAAATTCTCCACCTCATTGAATGACCATATTTTCCCCTGGAACACTATACTCAATTTTGCTGGGTAAGTGATTCTTGGTTTTAATCATATCTCCCTTGATATCCAGAATATCATATTCCAGGCCCTTCGATCTCTTCATGTAGAAGCTGCTAGATCCTGGGT
>CM053581.1:284854627-284900857 GCA_028627135.1 Pseudochirops cupreus
CTGGAACCTGGCTATAATATTTCTAGGTGTTTTCTTTTGGGGATCTTTTTCAAGAGATGATTGGTGAATTCTTTCAAGTTCTATTTTGCCCTCTGGTTCTAAAATATCAGTACAATTTTCCTTGATAATTTCTTGAAGGATGCTTTCTAAGTTCTTTTTTTGATCATGGCTTTCAGGTAGTCCAATAATTTTTAAATTGTCTCTCCTGGATCTGTTTTTCAGGTCAGTGGTTTTTTTCAAGGAGATATTTCACATTGCCTTCTATTTTTTCATTTGTTTGGATCTGTTTGACAGTATCTTGATTTCTCATGAAGTCATTTGCTTCCACTTGCTCCACTCTAATTCTGAAGGAATCATTCTCTTCAGAAAGCTTTTGAGATTATTTTTCATCTGGCAAAGTTGACTTTTTAAGGCATTCTTCTCCTCATGGCTTCCTTGCCCTGGAGGCAGTTTCGCCAGACTCGCTTTTCTCCCCCGATTTTTAGCCGAGTTCCACTAACCTTTCACTTAGTCCTTTCTTTTTTTCTTATGGCTTGATAATTCTGGAAACTGCCACAGCTACCGCAGATCTGCTCTTCTGTTGCTCCAGCTGTAGCTCAGTTCATCTGGCTGCCCCCAGGGCCAAGCCACCGTTTCAGGCTGGGCTGGTTTCGGCATCCAGCCCTGAGATGGTTCCTCCTAGCTGAGCTGCCTTTAGTGGAAACTATATTTATGTGCGTTTTAGAGTTCTAGAATTTATTTAGAGTCATATTTTATGGGTATTTTGAGATAGCTATATGAGACCTGTGATACCTTACTGCTCCTATGCTGCCATCTTGGCTCTCCCCCCCCCCCCCCAGACTCCATTTTTCAAGACCTTCCTTCACTGTAGATGATTTCTAGGGGGCTAATGCAGTTCAGTAGTGAAGGATATGAAAAATGTCCCTAGAAAGGTAATTACTTTGTTGTGTTATAGGAATGAGTAGATGAGCTTCCAATCACATTAGTTGAAAGTTAATTCAGTACGTAGATCCATGCAATCTGGAGGGGATGGGGAAGAGCTGGAAGGGACTGAGGAAGCTATCTAATTAGACCCACACTTAATAAGGAATCCCTTCTGTAACATTCCTGAAAAGTGCTCATATAGTTTTTGAAATCCCCCAGGGATATGAAGTTTACGACCTTATGGCATAGAGCCCATTTACCTTTTTTTTTTTCCATTTGCTACCCACTTCTTATGGTTTTGTCCTCTGAGGTTAAGTAGAGCAAGTCAGTTTTCCCTGCCATGTGACTTTCCTTCAAATACTTAAAGACATCAATTCTTGCTAAGTAAGTCTCCTCTTCTCCATACTCACCACCCACAGTTTCTTCAACGGATCTTTCTGTGGTTTGGTCTAAATACCCTTCACTTAGTCCAGTAGTGTCACCACCCCACTCCCATTTTAGCTTTAAAATTGCACCACTCACTTTGTGTAAAACACTCCATGCAAATATTTTTCTTAGCTCATATTTTGTTCAAATAAAATTAGGACTTCATTATAACTTTTTTGCAATACAGATCTTAAACATACAATAAAATATCATATAACTATAAATAATCACTGCACTGAATTCACTGTTGAAAGATCATAGATTTAGAATTGAAGGAAATCTTTAAGGTCATCTAGTCCAAGCCTCATATTTTACAGGAAATTGAGACCCAGAGAAGTTAGTTAATTTCTCAAGGTTACAGAGGTGGGCAAATGGGCAAGACCAATATCTGAACCCAGGTCATTTGACCACACACTTCACACTCTTTCCACTGCACTCTACTGTCTCAGAAAGACAAAAGGGAAAACACAAAGGGGGCAGGCAATCTCTTGAATCTGTACATGGGACTAGAGTTTGGGGAAAGCTGTTGGTATGTTGCCTTGTCCTCAACAGTGGGTACCCATCCTCCTCCCTGGTCCAGAGGACCTGAAAAATCTGTGAGTAGATGGGAGATATAGGGCTAACACTGAGTAGGTTAGTAGGGTAATGTCACCCTGTCACTTCTGGAGGTGCCATGTCTAATGGTGGTAGAATAGACTATAGCCCCACTCCTTACAGGGTAGATATTATGGAGAGGCATCATATTACCTTATGGATTCACTCTGTGTCCAGACTGTCCTTCCAGTAAAAGGACCTAGATTTTTCCTACTTGCTGTCAGTGCCTCTGGATGTAGACATCAGTGAGGGAATGTCAGAGTCCCAACCCCTATAACCTGAAGGTGACTCTCTTCTCTTCTGCCACTCTCCCACTAGTTGGAACAAATTCACCACCTCAGTATTGCTTTTGCTGACTTTTATTTTAACTTTGTTTTCATTGAAAAAAATCAAAAGTAGATATATTTGCCCAGGAATTGTACTAAAAAATAGACAATAACCCTGGTCATTGCTTAATCCTTCTACTTTTCCTTCTCCACTATCTGCACCCCATCTCCAGCATAGGTTGGTCCACAGTTTGTAAAGCTGGACTTATTTATTATTTTTCCTCAAATGGGACATCTAGAACTAATACTAGATGGGGTCCAAATGGGTTCTGATGAGGACAGTGAAGAGCAAGACTATTATTTCTATTGCTCTCATTATAATTCTATTAAACTGGTGTTAGCTTTTATCAACTCAGCCAACCATTTATTAAATACCTGCTCTATCTAGAGCACTATTCTGGGCAAAATGCAAAATTTCCACAATGCATAATTCCTCACCCAAGTCTTCAAGGACCCCAGTGATCTGACCAAAACCATAGAATCTCAGAATTTTTGACTTGGAAAGGACCTTAGTAACCATCTTAGCTACTGCCTACTCAAAGATTCCTCACTAATAATATACTTGACACGTAGCTATTGAGCCTTTGCTCAAGGATCACAATGAAAGAGAACCCACGCTCTCCTCAAGGGGAAAAAAAAGAATGTAAGTTCCTTGAGGGTAGGGACTGCTTTTTCCTTTTCCTTGCATCCTTAGCCCTAAGTACATTGCCTAACTGATACTAAGTACTTAATAAATGCTTTTTGATTAATTGATGTGTATATGTGGTAGTAGTTTGCATAGAGATGATAACTGGATTCTTGAGAATTGATGTGATTTATAGAAAGCCTGTAGAGAAAGAAGAGACAAGTGGGTCCAGGGAAGTTTAGATAGTGGTTCAGGAATGAAGATCCCACAAATGAAACTGAGGAGATGGCCAGATAAATAGTAGAGTCAAGAGAAGTCAGTAACACAAAAACCCAAAGAAGAGAGAGTTTCCAAGAGGAGATGGTCATCAACAACATTAAGTGCTGCAGAGAGGTCCAGAAGGATGAATGTTCTGAAAGGATTATATCTTTTCCTGCCCATCTCTAAAAAAAGCGTGTCTCAGAAGTCAGTGCAGTTTAAAATTATTAAAGCTTCAAATTCTACTAAGACTTTTGGGATACCCTTTACCAGATAAATTTGTCTGACTTTCTTTTCCCTGAATGCTTCCCTTCTTCTGTGACTTCCCTCTTGCTTGTGTGCCTTATGCAGGTAGCGCAAGTGTTAAGGATTATCAGAAACAGTCTCTTCCGTGAGGGTGTGCCATAGACACTGAAATCACCCATAGAGCAAAGGATTTTGCATGTAACAGGAGCAGCAGCAGGCTCATTCTCTGATTCCCGCAGGGACAGAGTCCTCCCTCCACACAATGGTTTCCTGAGACTGGTTCTTGTTACCTGAGCTGCCCTTGTGAGATCTAACCTCCCAGCTCCCTCCTGTGAAGAGTTTTGAGCACTAGACTGAGGGCCATGCATAGCTGGGGAACCACTGAAAGGGTTTTAAAAAATGGGCAGATGTGCCATGCTTGATGAAACTCTTTGGAGGCAGACCTGATTACCCTATAGGCTCATAGGAGCTGTATTTGCTGGCTGGAAGATTTTCCCCTTTCATAAGTTCTGAATCAAAGCAGGGCAGTCAAAGAACTGGCTGGAGGCCTTGGGACTGCTTTTTCACCGGCCTCTGCTTTGACTCAGTCTTGAGACAGTCAGGCGACAGCCATGCAGAATCCCGCTCCTTACTTTCCTGCACTGTCTAAGTCCATGTCACCCAGACCAGAAATCATGCCCTGAGCCTTTTGAACCCTTTCACCTTTGTAACTTTTGCCTTTCCCTTGGTGGACTGCTCTGCCTACCTTTCTATTTAAGACTGGCCACAGCCATACATATGTAATCTCCCAAACCTCAACCTCCTCACTCTCCTGATCTGCAACCACCATCAAATCATTTCTCTATTGTTTCTCCACTTCCCTATGGCCCCATTCACCATCCTTGTACCTCGTTAGACCACAGTATCCTTCCCTGGTCACCACTCTCCCATTTGTTTTTGTATTGTTCTCTCTTTCTCTGTCTCTTAATGTGTCTCTGTCCCTCTTTGTCTCTGTCTCTCTGTCTGTCTGTCTCTCTCTTCCCCTTCCCTCTCTTCTCTCTTTTACTTCTGCCTTCCTTTCTTCCCCTTCCCATTTGGAAGGATAAGTGTTAATCAGGCAGTAGTTTGTAGGATGATTTAGAAATGGACACATTGGAGGCAGGCAGAGCAGTGAGGTGCAATAGAAGGAATCTGGAGTTTGGAGCCTGGGGATATGAGTTGGAATTCAGATTTTGATATTAGCTATATGGCTTTTTGCAAGTCATTTCCGCACTCAAGACCTCAGGTTTCTCACCTGTAAAATGAAGTGGTTCTAGTTCTAAATCTGTATCCTGTTATCTCTCCTCTATGTTCCATGTTTCTGGAGCTCCTTCCAGCTAAGAAATTCCATGCTTATGGTCTTTTCACCTGTTACAGTCTGTGTTCTCTGACCTCAGATCCTCTGAGCACTGGCACACTATATTCTATGCTTGAAGATCTGCCCTTTAATGTTTTCTTAAGTGTTTTGATTTCTTTTACAATTTGGACATTGCATGACTTGGCAAATCTAATTCTAACCGTAAGCTCATACTTTGCAGAATTTGAGTACTCACCTTCCTGGCAACCATTGTACCTTATGCCTGCTTTGATCTGTGGGCAATTATCTCTACTTGGTGGATAGGGAAGGTCAGAGGATGGAACCACATTACCCCCTAGTGGGCACATTTAAATCTCAGGACCATATTGTTTCCTTGGTATTTCAAGAGCTCCCTCCAATCATTTCTTGGGAGCCAAAAGGAAGATGGTAGAGAAGGAAAGGATTTCTATCCAATGAGCTTTATTCATTTGCTTCCCACATCACCCAGCACAGAGGGTGTAGACTGGTAAGGCTGAGCCAAATCACCACAAAGACCATGCTTAAGTCTATGGATTCCCCTGGGGGGCCTGACTGGACTGTGATACCCAGAATTGAATTGAACTTAGATATCATCAGGTTCACCCTGTAACTGAACCTGAATCTGCCCCTACAAACTCCCCAACAAGTGATCCTACAGCTTCCACTTAAAGGCTTCCAGGGATAGGAACCTACTACGTGCATCTCAACCCCTTCCTCCTGTGGACAGATCTTGACATTAGGAAGCTTTTCTTGGTATCCTTCCTCAATGCTCCTTCCTGTGACTGACCCATTGCTCTTCTGTAGTCTATGGCCAGCAGATTAAGTTCTTTCCCATGAGAACTGCTCAGACACTTGAGGAGAACCACTATGTTCCATGTGAGTCTTCTTCTCTTGATCAGAGCTCCATCAACTGATGGAAATGACCTGGCCTCTTGGGCTCTCATTACTCTGATATTTGTGCTTCTCTGGGCCTGCTCCAGTATGTCACTGATCTCACGCTAGAACTGAACACAAGCTTTGTCTACTATATCTCACTGGTCTTCCTGCCTCCTAGTCTGGAGATGTGGCCTGACCCCAATAGAGTGCAGCAGGACTAGCAACTTTGTTTGAGGCCTGATGCTTCCTGTAATGCAATCCAGGATTGCCTCACTCAACTCAACTACTCAGCTCAATCTCTGGACTTCTCCCCCGTCTTAACCAACTGCCTTCCCAAACTGGAAAGTTCACCTTACTGAGTTCCCTTCACCCCTTTTCCAGCTACCCTTTAGCTGTTTTCTACCTAAGCTCCTTGAAGGCAGAATTGTCTTGTTTGCTTGTCTCTGTGTCTCTAGTGCTTATCACAGAGCCTGGCAGGAGTAAGCTCTTAATAGATGCTTCATCTCTATCTTAGCTTTTAGATGCCATGTTATACTGGAGACATACATTGAGCTTATAGTCCACTAAAATCCCCAGTTTTTTTCTTCCACAGTATTATTTTCCAGCTTTTACTCCTCTACCCTGAACTTGCGCAGTTGATTTCCAAAGCCAAGCGTAGGACTTCAAACTCATCTGTATAAATATCATCTCACTAAATGTGGTCTATTGTTATACTCCATTGAGGTCCTTTTGGATCTGAATCTCATCATCAGATTTGTTAATTATCCTTCTTAGATTTTTCTCACCCAGGAATCTGATAAGCCTGCCATCTTTGACTCTATTCAATTCATTGATTTTAAGAAATGGTTTATAGTAGTGGTGTCAGACTCCCCATACATAAGGTTCTTTGCTGCCTCATAGTGACTTAAAAATCACGTGGTAATATCATCGATGTCCTATTGTACTTTTATTTATTTTGTGAAATATTTCCCAATTATACTGTAATTTGGTTCTGGCTACACTCAGCCTCATATTAGTCACCTCTGGTGTACTGCATAGAGCCAAGGACAGAGACCTAGGGCATTTCACTAGAGATATCCCTCCTCGTTGGCACAGATTTCATTTGAATTCAGTCATTTGACCAATTCTGAGTTCACTTAACTGTATTTTCTTCTAGCCCTCATCTCTTTATCTTGCCTACACATATAGAATGGGAGACTTTGTCAAATGCCTTGCTGAAATCCAAATGTACTTATATCTGTGGTATTCACATGATCTACCAGTCCAGCATCCCTGTCACAAAAGGATAACAGTTAAGTATGTTTTTGTTCAGTCAATTCAGTTACGTCTGACTCTTTGTGACCTCATTTGTGGTTTCCTTTGTAAAGACACTGGAGTGGTTTGCCATTTACTTCTCCAGCTTATTTTACAGATTAGGCAACAGAGACAAACAGGGTTAGGTGACTTGCCCAGGGTCACATAGTTAGGAAGTGTCTAAAGCAGGATTTGAACTCAGGAAGAGGAATTTTCCTGACTCCAGGCTCAGCACTCTAACCCCTGTGTTACTTAGGTGCCCTGTTATAGTCTAATCAGGGAAGACAACACAAAATTGAGCTGAGAAAGATAATGCTGAGTGGGAGAGGAAACTCACCAATGGGAGAGGGGGACTGCAGAGATGTCATGGGGTGAGAAATTGGCCACATTGGCCTTGTACAAAACTTACATACCGGTCTTCACTCTGACTTCATCACTGGTTTGGTGGAAGCAGGTACCACCTTCTGTCACTGATCCTCTGGAATCATGGTTGGTCATTGTATTAACTGAAGATCTTAAGCCTTCCAAAATTATTCATTTAAAAAACTATCTTCTAGTAGCCGCTAGATGGCGCCATAGTGCACAGAGCACTGTGCCTGGAGTTAGGAGTTGTGTGACCCCGGAAAAGTTGCTTAGCTGTTGTTTGTCTCAGTTTTCTCAACTGTAAAGTGGGGATAATAATAGCATCTGTCTCTTAAGGTAGTTATAAGGATGCGATAATATTTATAAAAGGCACTTAGGATGGTGTCTGATGCATAGGAGGTACCATAAAACATTTATTTCCTCCCCTTCCTCCCATTTCTTACAACATGACTGTATTTCATTATATTCGCGTACCATGATGTGTTCTGCCTCCTCGGTTTCCATTTCTTTGCTACCACAAAAAGAGCTGCTGGAAATACTTCTGTGTTGTGTATGCTTTTCCTCTTTCTTTGCTATTTTTGGCATAGAGTCTAGTACCCTTGTTTTCCTTTCTAAATGCTCAAAGACAACCTTTTAATCATATTTTTAAAAAGAACTTTTGCCAGGATTTGAAGTTAAGCTTATCAGCCTATAGTTTGAAAACTTAAGACTCCCCCTGCCCCCTGGGCCTTTTTTTTTTTAATAGTTAGGACATTGGCCCACTATGCACCTGCTGTTCTCCACCCTCTTTGAGATATCACTGACAGCCCCTCAGCGGCTCCATCTGCCAAGTTCATGTACTATGCTGTGGATTATTTATCTAGGCAGATTGATAGGAATGCAGTGAGGGAAATTAGGTCCTATTTTATCATCTCCTCCCTGATCTTGGGTTTCCATAACCTGTTACCTCCCCTCCCCCCCATCCTCAATCCTGAGAAAAGGAAAACAGGAAACTAACCATCAGGCAGCTGTGTCTCCTCCCCATTATTACCGTTCCCTCCTCCCAACAAGGAGCTTTGTTGTTTCTTGGCTTTTTTCTCAATCCCAACATAGCTAAACAAGTGAACAAAGAAAAAAAAAACCACCTAACAACCAAAAAACCCAAAATGACCAACTCTTTTTTTGTTGTCCTTGGCAGCCTGCCTCAGGGTCGGCTCGTTCTGATTTTCAGGGATCCTAGTGGTATCCTTATAAAACTGTCATTTTTGTATTCTTCCTCAAATACCTGCATTTGCTTTAATTTTTTATACCCGTCTAGCTGTATGACCTTGGACAAGTCTCCGTTTGTCTTAGTTCCCTCATATAAAATGGAGGTCACAATAGTACCTACTTCCCAGAATTGTGAAGATCAAATGAGAAACCATTTAGAAGTTCTCAGTACAGTGCTTGGCAGACAATGGAGTTGTATCAGTGCTAGCTATCATTAGAATTATTATGTCTTAACTTTTTTTAAATTTGAATTATTCAATAAGTTCTTTATGAACTTGCACTGTTTTAAACACTATATGCTTTATGTATTTGCATGACTTTAGGCAGTGGCACCATTCTCTGTAGGCAGCTATTTGCTTTTCTTATTCATTAGAATCGATGCTATTTGTCTGTGGAACTGCCATCTTGAAAACTTCCCATCAGTCTCCCTCAGGTCAACTTCCCCCACAGAATTTTAGGCCGCAGCAACCCACAGACTTTTTCTCTGAATCCTCTGAAAACTTTGTAGTTGCTGAGTCATTTTAGTTATATTGGACTCTTTGTAAGTAGTTTGGGGTTTTCTTGGCAAAATTATTAATTAACTTGCCATTTCCTTCTCCAGCTCATTTTACAGATGAGGAAACTGAGGTAAACAGTGTGAAGTGACTTGCCTGTGGTCACATAACTACTAAGTGTTTGAGGCCAGATTTGAACTCTGAATCCTCTGACATCTGCCCTCCCCAAAACTAGGGGGTGTGTCAGGTTGTATCCATTTTGTCTTTCTGTCATAAACTCTATGATGGAGTGGTAACTTACTCCCAAGACTACTTGTCTTTTCTCCTTCAGTAACCAGCGTTATCATGTTTCAGTGTCAGGTCTAGAATGGGTTTTCCTTTCATCTCTTCTTCCCCTGAGCCAGTGTAGTCACATTTGGTCCTCATCCCCAGGGGAAGATGAGCAGAACAGGTCATTAGAGACCCTCTATAGATAAAGTGTTAGCAGTAAGCCCTGAAGAAATTAGGTCTACCTCTATGTGCTCTTTTGCTGCTAATTTCTGGTTCTGATAGTTGAGAATCGTAATGGCAGAGTTTTTGCATATTAGCAGATTTGTAAAACTCCTTTGAATATTTCATTTGGTGGCAAATGTGCCTTGGCAGAGGGCAGAGGCCACTTGTGGTCAGTTAGCTCTCAGTCCTGACTGAGCTGGCCAGCTCCTGTTTGAGCTTCATGTGTGTTGCTCCTACATGGCAGAAGGAGGAGATAGGCCTGGACCTGGGTGCCTTCGCAAGAGACTGGCACATGCCCTAAATTACAGCCTTGATTTTTGTTCTTAATTAACTTCTGTGAAGCAAGATCCCATTGGCATGAACTGTATTTCTCTCCATCTTGAACTTTGAAATGAAGCTTTGAATGAAGTGATCCTTAAAGGCCAGTCAAGAATGTGTCAGCTGTTCTCATGTGGGCTTGAGAAGGAGCTCCTGGGGGTGTTTACAGAATCCAATGAAGTCCTCATTCGGCGTCGTAGTGCTCGTCCATGCCGTGCCTGGGTTTTTTTCCTGAACTCTTTATCTATCATCTTCTGACCCTGTTTCCTTTTTCATTCATCCATGACAATACCTTACCTGTTATTTTTTCTTCACTGATTCTGCCCAGAAGGCTCTCTGTCATGTTTTCACCATTCTGTTCCTGGATTTCCTCTAATGATTATTTCTTTTTAATATGCAATGCAACTTTCATGGGAGTCAGGGAAGAAAAACATCACCCATTTCCTTTAATCATACTGTCCCTATTAACAGAGTGATATAATGGAAAGATTAATGGATTTGGAGACAGGCAATCGGAGTTCGAATCTCATCTCTGTACTAGCTGTGCGATCTTGGGCAAATCACTGAACCTCTCTGATCTTTCATTTGTGAAATGGCCAATTAACATAACATGATAGAATTTGAAGAAATGGTCTATAAGGTTCCTTCCAATTCTAAAATACTAGGATTCTCCGATCTCCCCATCCTGTAGGCTGGGGCTTTGAAAGACGATGCAATGCAATGGAAAGAGCCTTGGATTGGCAGTCAGAAGAGCTGTATTCTAATCCTGACCCTGTCATTAACTGGCTGTATGACTCTGGGCAAGTCACTTCTCCTTTCTGACCTTCAGAATTCTTACATATAAAATGATGATGGGAGTATTTATCTTATGTAGAGGGTTTTAATGAGCACTGAATGGGATAAACTACTATAAGCACCTTTATTACTATAAAGCCCTATAAAAACATTAGTAATTTTATTGATCCTAGCCCCGTTCCTAACCCCTCCTCCAGATCTTGTCTATCCTTTTTTCCTTCTTCAAATCAGAGCCATGAATTTATCATTATATGGAACTTCTGGTGAGTAGCTCTTTTTCACTAATACAAGTAAGCATTCCTTCTGAGTTTTATAATCTTGGAGAGTTGCCTGGGGGACTGAAAGGTGATGTATCAGGAAGGCAGTAGGGGTCAGGAACAAGGCTTGAACTTAGGCAACAGGGGATCAAGGGCAGGATTTGAACTGATCCAAAGTTCAGTCTTCTGTCCAATGCCATACTTTCTTTCTCCAACATATTTATTTTCATGAGAAATCACATAAATGAAAGGAATTAATCTTATGCATTTATTAAAGAATCAGGCTGGGAGTTTGGATCCGGCTTCAGACGCATAACAATTACTAGCCTGTGACCTTGGCCAAGGTGTGACCTTGGGGCAAGTCACTTAACCTCAATTGCCTTGCCTTCTCCCCTCCAAAAGGACCCCCCTCCAAATCCTCCAATTTGGGGTGGCTATGTGGCACAGTGAATGGAGCTCTGGAGTCAGGAAGATCTGAGTTCAAATGCAGCCTCAGACACTTAACACTTACTAGCTGTGTGACCTTGGGCAAGTCACTTAACCCCAATTGTCCAGCCTTCCCCCCTCCAAAAAAAAAAAAGCAAAAAAACCCAAAAAAGAATCAGGCTGGCCAGCCATGATGCTCTCTCACTGTCACCCAGGATATTTTGGTTCCTTACATCTCCCTTCTTTTTACATCCAAATGGGAACAATTCTTTTTCTGCAGAAGAAATGAAAAGACAGAGCGCTGTGAATCACCACTATTTCAAAAATCTAGACCATGAAATGGGAAAGAAAATTCTGCCCAGAAAGTCATTACTAGAGCAAGGACAAGATAGAGTATTAGAGAAGAAAGGACAAAGTCTTTTGGGTCAGATTCACATTATCTTTTGCTAATGACATGTGTGATCTTGGGCAAGTAAATTATCTTCCCTGGAATTGTTTCCTTTTCTTTAAACCACACAATGTAAAAGTTGGAAGGAACCTTAGAACAAAGAGCATCAGAATGTCAGGTATTTCATGGATGGCTAGATTTTTTTTTTGTCAGAAACTTCTTGTTTTGAACCCAGATGAGTCTCCTGGAAATTTCTGCTCATTTCTTCTTATTTCTGCCTTTTGGGGCTAAGCAGAACAAAGTGCATTCTTCCTACCTCAACCATCCTTCCCATATTGAAAGTCAGTGATTACTATCCCCTCCCTTATGCTTTTCTTCCCTCCCCATTTTGTTCTCTGTTCTCTGGGTTAAACATATCCAGAACATTCAAACTTCATCTTATTGGCTGATCTTTTGCCTCTGTGCTAGGCAGCATAGTAGATAGAGGTGGACAGCCTGGGGTCTGAAGACCTGAGTTCAAATCCAACCTCAGACATTCACTAGCTATGTAACCCTGTGCAAGTCACTCAAAGTTTCCTTCTCTTCAAAATGAGTAATATTAGCACCTTCCTTTGAAGGTTATTGTGAGGATCAAATGAGAATAATTGGAAAGTGCTTAGCACATTTCTTTGCACATTGTAGGTGCTATATAAACGTTAGTTATTAATATTTTTAAATGTCTTGAGATCCCTCCATTCTTCCTGTCCTCTCTTTCCCCAAGACTTGTAGTTTGAACGTGAATTAAATCTACTGTTATGCTAGACCCTGGTCCCTTTCAGTTTAATCACCTTAATTATTGCTTCTGCCCAATGTTTTATCTACTGTTTTTTTTAAATGTTACATTTAAAATTTGCTTACAGACCATACAACCAAATTTTCTTAGGAACTATACATTACTTACTTTTGATGTGCAACATATCGTAACATTTTCATTACTCTGAAGTTGGACACTCAGTCTGGCTAAGAATTTTTCACTTGGGGTCTGGGAACTTTTTTTTTTCTTAATATTATGTTGACTCTTTCCATTTCCTTTGTAATCCTATGTCTTTTGTTTTATTCCTTTAAAAACATGATTCTGAGAAGGGTCCCATCAGACTGCCAAAGGGAATCATGACACAAAAGAAATGAAGAATCCTTGATGTAGACCTTTACACAGAGCTCTTAAAGGTTCTAGTCAATAGGAAATATATATGTTTAACGTAGAGGTACATTTTAAAGTTTGTGTTCCAAGGTCATTTCCAGCTCTGACATTCTGTGTTCTATGAGGTTATGATTTTACCTTGGAACCTGGTGGATTTCTCAAAATCGAGGATACTTTATTTTTGTTTGTCCTGCCTAATGCTGATAAAGATGTAAGTTCATGTCAGCAGCTTAGCCAGACCATGGGAAAATTACCAAATGTTTCCAAGTTCACTTTAGCAAGATTTGTAAATGGTTTGAAACCATCAGCCACTTGGAATATCTCAAGATAACAAGTCAGGTCCGGGAAATGGGGTTCTTCATAATCCCTTGCACTGAGAGACACAAGTCTGGGACCCACATGGTTTATCACACTCGGGTAGTTCCCCAATGTCCCAATTCCTAGTAGGTAGAAGACCTCTGAAGGGGGAGAAAGGTAGGGTAAAATTGCAGGATAATTTGGAAATGTGTGCTTTGCAGGAAAGAAATTTAGATCTTAATCCTCAGTCTCAGTCTTAAAGCTCAGCTTCCATAGTCTCACTAGGCATAGCCCTCCCTTGCATCTTTCATCAAGTTGTTCCTTTCTTATGGAAGGTCCTCCCCTTTCCTTAAATTGGTCCAAATTATATTCATTCTTCAAGTCTCACCTCCACCTCCCTCCTCCAAAACGCACTGGCATCTTCTTCCTTTGAACACCTTTGTTGTAATTACTGTCCTTCAGTCATTTCAGTCATGTCCTACTCTTCATGACCCCATTTGAGGGGTTCTTGACAAAGATCCAGGTCCTCTTTGAGAACAAAGGACAAACAGCACCCGGAGTGGTTAGCCATTTCCTTCTCCAGCTCATTTTACAGATGATAAAACTGAGGCAAACAGGGTTAAGTGACTTGTCTAGGGTCACACAGCTAGTAAGTATCTGAGTCCAGATTTGGTAGCCCTTAGGAAAGAGCTGTGACCTGCAAATTTTGGGTCTGATTCGCATTACCTTTTGCTGATGATCTGTGTGATCTTGGGCAAGTAAATTATCATCCCTGAAATTCAGTTTCCTTTTCTTTAAAATACACTAGCTGTCCTGCATAGTCTATAAGGTCCCTTCCAGATCTGGTATTCTAAATTTTGAGGAGTCTTTCAGATTCTATTTAATTCAATTCAGCAAGTATTTATTAAACCCTTGCTTTGTATTAGGCAGCAGGGGAAAAAGAAACAAACTGACCCAGAAATAAAACAATCCTTGTTCTCAAGGAGTTTCATCTATTTGAGTGAAATACAAAATGTATCCTCATTAAGCACAAAATATTAGATTGGAGGAATGGGGAGAATGGCTCAACACCTGGGAGGGTTGGGGAAAATTACTTGCTTCATGCAGTAGTTGATCATTGAAAAAGAGCCTTGATGGAGCTAAGGAGTTCAGGGGGCCAAGCTGGGGAGTGATGACATTCCAGGCATGGGGTACATCCTATGCAAAGGCTTTGTGCCTTTGCACAAAGGGGAGGTGAAATTTCACGTTTAGGGCATAGCAAGTGTCAGTTTGGCTGAGATTAAAGAGTGCATGAAGGAGATTAATGATGAATCTGTGCACAAACACCATGTTATTTAGCCCTCCTGATTATATTTCAAGTGTATGTGTTTAGTTTCCCTGGCCAGAGTGTTGAGAACACTTGAAGAAAAGGGTTATACCAAATGTTAGCCAGAGAATACGGTGGTAGAGGGGAATCAGAGTTCAGATCCATGAGCTTTGACTTAGAGGCCACACTCTAACCCTTACCAGAGGTTCTCAACCTGTGGGTTGCAATCCCTTCAGGGGTGGAACAACCCTTTCACAGGGATCACAGGGGTTGCCTAAGACCATCAGAAAACACATATTTCTTATGGTCTTGGGAACTGAGACACCGCTCCTGCATCCATCTCTAGGCGGGTCCGCCCATATGCAGATATGCTCACATACGAGTATTAAAGGGTCATGGCATTAGGAAGGTTGAGAACCACTGCCTTAGACCCTTAACCTGTGCAAAAGTATCTCCTCTGGGTAACACACATGGAGCTACTGCTAAGAAGGTTATAGAACACAAACCTCTAGCTCTAGATAGGAGTTCAGGGAAGGGCACTTAAAGACCGTGTGGTTCAAATCCTCCATTTGACAGAAGAGGAAACCTAGACTTACAGAGGTGAAGTGCCCTGCCTAAGATCATGAAGCAAGTTGGAAGTGGATTTCGGAGTAGACCCCAAGTGTCCTGGCTCCAAGACAAGGCATGTTCCCTTTCTCCATTCATTTTGTAAAATGTCCTCAAAGGAAATCTATGAGAGACATTTCACTGTCCACTGTACTCTTCCTTGACGTAATTATAGTGAGGACCCAATTTATACTCTCTCCATTCCTCTCTTACTGTCCATTTGACCCAGCTAATTATGTGGACCTTGTTTACATCTAGCCAGATACAAGTAATCAGAGACATCATTGTATAGTAGAAAGAAGACTGGATGGGGTGCTAGCAGACCTAGAATTGAATCTCATTTCTAATACTTATTACATGGCAGTCCTGGGCAAGTCAGCACCCCCTCACTTGTAGTCTCTGTCAAATGAAGATTTTGGACTAGATGAAGCTTTATTTCATATTGTTTTTTTTTTTTCCAAAATTTATTTATTTATTTTTAGTTTTCAACATTCATTTCCACAAGATTTTGAGTTCCAAATTTTCTCCCCATTTCTACCCTACTCCCCACACCAAGATGACAAGCATACTGATTATTCCTTTCCCCAGTCTGCCCTCTCATATATCTTCTCTTATCCCTCCTCTTACCCCTTTCCTCCTTTCTTTCTTATAGGGAAAAATGGATTTCTATATCCCATTGCCTGTATATCTTATTTCCTTATTGCTTGTAAAAACAATTTTTTAACATTTGTTTTTAAAACTTTGAATTCCAGATTATCTGCCTTCTTTCCTACTTACCCCCCCCCCCCATTGGGAAGACAAGCAATTCAATATAGGTTATACATGTATAGTTATGCAAAACATTTCCATAGCAGTTACATTGTGAAAGACTATGTTTTCCTCTATCCTATCCCATCCCCCCATTTGTTCTAGTTTTGTCCTTTGACCCTATCCCTTTTCAAAAGTGCGTGCTTCTGACTATCCCTTCCCCCAATCTTCCCTCCCTTCTATCATCCCCTCTTCTTATCTCCTTCACTCCTGCTTTCCTTTAGGGTAATATACCCAAATGAATGTGTATGTTATTCCCTCCTTAAGTCAAATCCAAAGAGAGTAAGGTTGACTCATTCTCTTTCACCTCTCTGCTTTCCCCCTCCATTTTAAAAGTTTTCTCTTGCCTTTTTTATGTGAGATAATTTAGTCTATTCTGTCTCCCCTTTTCTCCTCCCAATTTATTCCTCTCTCACCTCTTAAATTTATTTTTGTAGCTACCATCCCTTCATATTTCATTCATCCTGTGTCCTCTGTCTAGTATACATGTACAAACACAGAAATACACACATATACCCACTTATACATACATACATGCATACACACACATATATAAACCTTTCAACTATCCTCATACTGAGAAAAGTCTCATGAGTTACAAATATTGTCTTTACATGTAGGAATGTATATGGTTTAACTTTAATAAGTTCCTTATGATTTCTTTTTCCCGTTTACCTTTTCATGCTTCTCTTGATTCTTGATTCTTCAAATAGAAAGTCACATTTTCTGTTCAGCTCTGGTCTTTTCATCAAGTGTGCTTGAAAGTCCTCTATTTCATTGAATGACCATATTTTCCCCTGAAGTATTATACACAGTTTTGCTGGGTAGGTGATCTTGGTTTAATCCTAGCTCCCTTGATCTGCAGAATATCATATTCTAAGCCTTTTGATCCCTTAATGTAGAAGCTGCTAGATTTTGTGTTATCCTGATTGTGTTTCCACAATACTCATATTGTTTCTTCCTGACTGCTTGTAATATTTTCTCCTTGACCTGGGAACTCTGGAATTTGGCTGTAATATTCCTAGGAGTTTTCTTTCTGGGACCTTTTTAAAGAGGCGATTGGTGAATTCTTTCAATTTCTATTTTACCCTTTGGTTCTAGAATCAGGGCAGTTTTTCTTGATAATTTCTTGAAAGATAATATCTAGCCTCTTCTTTTGATCATCACTTTCAGGTAGTCCAATAATTTTTAAATGATCTCTCCTGGATCTATTTTCCAGGTCAGTGGTGTTTCCAGTGAGACATTTCACATAGTCTTCTATTTTTTCATTCTTTTGAATCTGTTTTATGATATCCTGATTTCTCATAAAGTCATTAGCTTCTATTTGCTCCAATCTAATTTTGAAGGAATTATTTTCTTCAGTGAGTTTTTGAAGTTCTTTTTCCACCTGGCCAATTCTGTTTTTTAAGGCATTCTTCTCCTTATTGGCTTTTTGGGCCTCTTTTTGCCATTTGAATTAGTCTATTTTTTAAGGTGTTATTTTCTTCAGTAATTTTTCGGGTCTACTTTAGCAAGCTGTTCACTTGTTTTTCATGATTTTCTTGCAACACTCTCATTTCTCTTCCCAATTTTTCCTCTACTTCTCTTACCTGATGTTCAAAATCTTTTTTGAGCCCCTCCATGGCCTGCGCCCAATTCATATTTTTCTTGGAAGATTTTGATGCAGGAGTTTTGACTTTGTTGTTTTCTTCTGGTTCTATGTTTCGCTCTTCTTTGTCACCAAAAAAAGATTCTATAGTCTGATTTCTCTTCCTCTGTTTACTCATCTTACCAGCTAATTACTTGACTTTTGAGCTCTTTGCCATAGTAGAACTCTGCTTCCAGAGTGGAGAGTTCTGTTTCCCAAATTTCTGAGGTTTTGCACAGTTGTTATCAGAGCTTCTTTCAGGCACCTGCCTCAGAACTGTGAGGAGGACTGCCTCTCCACATCCTCAACAAGCTCTGCCACACTAGTTCACCCCAGGAACACCACCCAAGACAGTGACCCATATCCAAGCAGGGCAAAACAAGAGAATTCTGCTTCAGTGCCAGCAGAGAGATTCCTGCATTTGTCCTCTGGTGAGTTGCTTGGTCTCCCCACTACCTGTGGGCCTGGAGCTCTGGAAGCAGCCGCTGGGGCAGCAACTGCAGCTGCTGGCACCTCTGCCACCCCAGAAGCAGAGGGCAAATGGTGCTGTTCTTTCACTTGGTTCTACCAGAGTTTCCCCACTGACCTATTACTTTCTTTTTGGCATTTATAGGTTGAGAAACCTGGAAACTGCCACAGCTGCTAGTGATTCATTCCTCTGAGGTCTGTTCCAGCCTGGCCTGTGCTGCAGATCTGTGTTGGCATGGCCCACATGGGACTGTGCTCCATTCCCAGTGTGGTGTGATAGACCTTCCTATAGGTTTGCCAGGACGTCCTCAGCTGGAGATGTATTTGAGGTAATTGGGGATGAGCTCAAGTCAGTTCCTGCTTTTATTCCATCATCTTGGCTCCGTTCCAATATCTTGTTTTTTAAAAATATGTGTGTGTGTGTGTGTGTGTGTGTGTGAGAGAGAGAGAGAGAGAGAGAGACAGAGAGACAGAGAGACAGAGAGAGACAGAGAGAGACAGAGAGACAGAGAGACAGAGACAGAGACAGAGAGACAGAGAGAGAAACAGAGAGAATGTATAGTTTGGCCATTGGGCAAATTTTATAGTCCCTTTTTCCGTTTGTTGCCTACTTTCATAATTGAAGGAAATGAGAAATTTTGGTTTAAGGTTAGTGAAAATAAAGATGTATTTTTTTCCCCATCCAAGTTCATGGACTCCATGAAGTTTTTCTACTGACCCGTTGGCAGGCAGCCACCCTGTAGACTCTTGGTTGGGAACTAAACCAGATGACTAGATGACCTCTAAGGTCCTCTCAAGTTCTAGGAAGTGAGCACATGAAGCTTTAAAATATCTCTAAAGAAAGTCATGGTGATACTCACTTATTTTCCTGAGCCAGCAGACATTCATTGCCATAAGACATTCTGTCAGTGCCACAGACAGGGCTATAGATTTTGAACATCCACGGATGGGATTGCAGATAGCCTATAAGTAATAAAGCAGATTGATTCTCCTACTATATCACAGACATCCAGATACTCAGAGCTTCAAAGCTTGGAGGGGTCTATACCAACCATTCAGCCAGCCAGTCAATAGACATTTATTACTCAACTATTCTGTTCCAGGCACTATACTCAGCACTGAAGACACAAAGCAAAGTCAAAGACAGTCCCTGCCATCACTGGGTGGGGAGACATTGAGCACAAGACTGCCATCAACATTCTAATGGGGAAGATAGCATACAAACAGTTATATATATCTATGTGGCACAAGGGATAGAGTGCCAGACCTGGAGTCAGGAAGACTTGAGTTCAAATCCAACCTCCAATACTTACTAGCTGTGTAACCCTGGCAGGTGTGGCAGTTTCCAGATTTCTCAACCCATAAATGCCCAAAAGAAAGTAAAAGGTCAATGGGGAAACTCTGGTAGACCTGGAAGAGAGAAGAGCGCTATCTCTGCCTCTGTATCTTCACTGGTAAAATGAGTCAGAGAAGGAAATAGCAAAACACTCCAGTATCTTTGGCAAGAAAACCCCCAAAA
This sequence comes from Pseudochirops cupreus, assembly GCA_028627135.1. NCBI lineage: Eukaryota > Metazoa > Chordata > Mammalia > Diprotodontia > Pseudocheiridae > Pseudochirops > Pseudochirops cupreus. The sequence continues at coordinate 284,874,141 of CM053581.1, forward strand.
GGGGCTATAAAGAATTGGACATTACTGAAAATGAATCAAGAACAACTACAAATTGCCTAGACTACATAGAGGATAAACTGGAAATCCTCAACAGAGGGAAGGCAGTAGAATTAAGGGGGATTGGGAGAGGCTTCCTGTAAAAGGTGGTATTTTAGCTGGAACCAGTACTTAGCAGGGATTCCTTTCTCCAATGTACCTGAAAACATTCATCCAGCTTTGGCTTGAATACTTTTATTGTACTTATGGATTCCTTTGGGAAAGAGCATTCACTCACACAAGGCTGCCCTGCAGAATCTGTTGTGGAGCTTCTCTGACAATAGATGATAGCCATGGTTAGATCCATATAGTTTCTTGCCTATGGGATGTTTCCTGCTGAGCAGCACCAAACAGCTGGTCCACCTGAGGTTTCCCAGGCTCTACATTCTGTTTCCTAGAACCTCCAAAACATTGCAAAGGCTGCTCCCAGGTCCTGAAATGTCCCCTTTCTCACCCCATTTAACATCTCTCCATCCTTTCATGGCTCAACTCAGATAGTATCTTCCACATGAGTCCTTCCTTGACCCCTCTTTATTAGTGCCCCTCCTCTTCCTGAAGTTATCTTGTCTTCTTTTTGAATGGACTCTGGAGCTACTTACCTGTGTAAGGTGGAATATAAGCTCTTTGAGGGCAGGGACTGTTTTTATTTTCATCTTTGTATCTCTGTGGTCTAGCACAGTGCCTAACTCTTTTTTAATGGTGGGGATGGGAAGGACTTGTGATTTCATTGGTACTTGGAATTCTTTATGAGAAAACAAACATCCTTTATCCTTGCAGATCTGTAACTGTTCTGTAACAGTTAATTGTAATCATAGTTTAGCGATACTACCTCAAAGTTAAGTAGCTTACTCAGTCTCATAGACAGGAGGGGATAGATACAGGGTCTTCCTAACTTCAAAGTCTACTCTCTATCCATATGTCATGTTTCTTCTTATCTGAAACATAGAAAGCATTTAATAAATGCCTGTTGAATTGAATTGTTGTGGCTGTATGAAGAATCAAATGACTTCAGTTTATGTCACACTCTGATCCTGTGACCTTGGACAATCACTTGGCAGAGTGATGGAATCTCAGAGTGGGAAGGAATCTCAGAAGAGAAACAGTCCAATGATAACTAAAGGGAAATCTCTGTGATGACATCCCAGAAGGAGTTATCCTGAAATGCTTCCACTGAAGGGGATCTCTATCTCTCCCAAGGCAGACTATTTCACTTTAGGACAGTTTTAATGATCAATTTTCCCTCTCTTAGATTGAGCCAAAAGTCTGCCCCTTTGATGGTACCTTCCATCAATCTTACTTCTCCTTCCTGGGGCTGAGCAAAATTAGGTGACTCACCTGTACACAAACAACACCTTTCACAGTCCTATTTCTTTTAAATCTCCTCTTCCCCAGGCCAACACTCACAATGTCTTTAAATGATCTCCACAGGCCATACTCTTCTAGAGTTCCCTTGTTCACTAGGGCCTGAGTGTCATCTAGTCTAACCCCTTGATTTCACAGATGAGGAAGCTGAGACCCAAGATTGCAAAGGTAGTAAATGGAAGCTTTGAACCCCTGGCCTCTCATCTAAATTTGAATTATAATTCTTGGCTGTCTTCACTAAAAACCTTCTTCTGTTGACTCATAGAGGCATGAAATAACAATGGAAGTCCTTGAAGGCTATGTTAGGAGAGCATAAAGTTTTGGAGGTCCTTTCAAACTAGTAATGCTGTAATCTCAGAAGGTGTGCTGGAGGTCTGAGCAATCAGCCTAGCTAATTGTGGAAATGCTTATCACCAGAAGGGTGGTTCCTAGAGGATGCATTTTTTGGCCATAATAACTTATGAAAACATCTAGTAATGTGTTAGTTGATTGGTGGGAGGAGGGATAGGGCAGAAAATTTTCTCTAGAGGAGGGAGAATCTACATGAAAGAAATCTAAGATCTCTGGAAATCTTGAAGTAATTATCTCTTGAGATTTGCTGGCATTTTCCTTCGTAAGAGAATCACCTTTCCATCTGACTTATTATGTTTCTTGGGGTTTTGAAAAGGATTCCCAGAAAAGGTAGTTCGGCTGGGAGAAAAATGACCCCATTTACTGGACAGATTATGAGTATATCAAAGCCCCTGTCATTCCCTATCTGCCAGAAGTGAGATTTAGATGCTTTCAAGGCAGAGTGTTTGGTAGAAGAACACCCAGGTTTCAGTCATGACTCTTGTCCTCAGCTGTATGATCTGGGGTCAGAGACAATTCTGTTCTGAACTTGAGCTTGCCTATCATCAAAATGGACATAGGGACCTTTGGTCTATTTATCTCAAAGGTGCTGTGATGGGGCACTAAATAAACAGAAGGTCCAAAAGGACTTGAGGAGGCCTAAAGTACTCAATCAATAGAAAATATCATTTAAATTCAGACACAAATACAAATATGAAGTATCATTTAACAAGCATTTCTTCTGCTAGCCTTTTCTTAAGTGTTTATCCCTTGGAAGGCAGGCTGGGGGAGCTGCAAACAGATTGGAACTAGAATAGAGACCTAGGGTTGAATTTTGTCTCTGAAACTGACGAGCTGTGTGGTCTTGAGCAGGTCACTCTTTTTTCTCCTAAAACTCAGCTTCCTCTTTTGTAAAATGGGGAAATTAACTGTATCACATGTTTGTTCAATCAATAAGTATTTATTAAGTGCCTATTTTATGTGTGGAACTGTTGGAAATACTGTAGATACAGACAAGCTGTCTCTGCTCTCAAAGAACTTATGTTCAAATGGGGCACCCAATTTATACAGTATATAGAGGTATATAAAGGACATATAAATTCAGAGACAGGCTAACCTTGCCTGGGAAGGCACTAATTGCAGGGGAGATCTGGACAGACTTCAGCAGAAGGTGACTGAGTCTTGAAGAAAACCAGGGGTCCCAGAGATAGAAGCGAGAGAGCATTCTAGATATAGTGATCAGCCATTGCAAAGGGATGGAAAGGGGTGGGGGGTGCAGTGTCTGGTGGGAGAAGAAGAAAGTAGTCCAACATGTCTGTAGAGCATGTGGAGGGGATTGATGTGGAGACTAGAGAAGCAAGGAGGGGCCGACTAGGGAAGAGCTGTAAATGGCAGGCAAAGAGTCTAATATTTGACCCCAGACACAACAGAAAATCATTGGAGTTTTGGAAACTACTTGAGTAGGGACAGACATGGTTAGACCTGTGCCTCAGGGAAATCATTTTAGCAGATGGGTTGGGGAAGGATTGGAGAGATGAAAGACTGGAGACCAACAGGAGGATCAAATATTGCAATAGTTAGGGTGGAAAGGGGATAAGGGTTTAAATGAGGGCAGTGAATGCATCAGTGCAAAGCAGGGTGTGGGGTCCTGATTGGGAAAAAGCCATAAGACACAGTAAGAAGAGAAATGGCATTGACTTAAAGTACATGAAAGGTGGAAGCCTGGACATGGTGACCTGTTAAAAATCATAACAGACACTGAATCATAATTTAGACACTGTGTCCTAATTTAGATGTTGTGACTGATGAAAGCCATAACAGAGACTCAGTGACCACTTCATGTCCAGTACATAACCAGTACACCATCTTGTGTTTGGGCATTTAACCATCAATGCTGGTTTAATGCCCAAGCTTGGAAATGAGCTCATTTACTAAGCAAATATCCAAATATCTACCAATCAGTAGTGATGTACTCTATGACTCCACCTCCCTTTGACTTCTATAATTACCATGGGATTTCCTGTTTTTGTTTTTGTTTTTGTTTTTTTTTGCAGGGATCCAACCTGTGGTCTGGCCATTGCCTCAGTGAAGATTGTTAACTCTTTTCAGGGATCCAGCATATTGCTCCTAATGTAAGTAACCCAATTGATTAAACTACTACCTATAATCAATCTAGAGCCCCTTGGCCTCTTCCTTTGGTATTAAACTTGTCCCATTGTTAGGGTGGGGTAACGCAGGATTTCCTAGGTGGAGAGATGAGATTCTCCACCTTACACAGGGGATGTTACAGAAGTAGAAATGATAAAATTTGGTAATAGATACATATGGTTAGGAAGACTGAAAAACTCAATACCACAGCAAGATTGTGAATTTAGGTAACTAAATCTTTAACCTAAATGGTTTAGGATGGTGATGGGCCTTTTTTGACAGTACTAGGGATTTTTGGAATGGTGATGTGTTTTGGGGGAAATACACTTTCTTTGGACATCCTGAATTTCTGGGATACCCATTTTGAAAAACCAATAGGTAGTTGATGATGCATAACTGGAGCTTGAGAGAGAGTGTCAGGAATTCATATATAGATCTACTAGTTGTCTGTTTAGAGTTGATATTGAATCTACAAGGATTGAATTGATGATCCTGTGAGAGAGTATTCAGAGAAAAGAGAAGAGGGAAAATGCCAGGGTCTTAAGCATAAGCCCGGAGTGCATGAGTATGACATTGATGGTGATCTAGTAAAGGAGTATAAGCAGATGGTCAGAAGGAGAATCAAGAGAGAACAGTGTCACAAAAATCCAGAGAGAGAATGGGTGATTAACAGTTCTGTTTGCTGCACAGTTTAAGAAGGATGAGGAGTAAAAAAAATCTAATTTTTTTGACAAGTAAGATTTCAATAAGTAACTTTAGAGAAACCAGTTTCATTTGAATGATTAGGTCAGAAGCCAGAGTATACGGGTGTAGGAGAGAGAGAGAGAGAGAGAGAGAGAGAGAGAGAGAGAGAGAGAGAGAGAGAGACAGAGAGACAGAGAGAGAGAGAGACAGAGAGACAGAGACAGAGAGACAGAGACAGAGAGACAGAGACAAAGACAGACAGAGACAGAGACAGAGAGAGGGGAAAGAAAGTGGAGATACCAACTTGAAGTAGCTTTTTCAGGAGTTTGGTTGAGAATCACAGGAAAAAAGAGGATGAAAATAAGTGGTAATGATTTAAAGGGTTTTTCTTTTAAAAGAAGAGGGAGACTTAATCTTTGTAGGCAGAGAATCATAGAATTTGAGAACTGAAAGGGACCTCAGCAGACATCCTGTCTAGTCCCCATAGAAGAAAAAATGCCTATATTAGCATATATGACAAATAGTTATCCAGTTACTGTTTGAAGACTTCCTTTCAATTTCTATTCTGTCCTCAGGTTCTAGAATATCACGACAGTTTTCCTTGATAATATCTTGAAAGATGATGTCTCCACTCTTTTGTTGATCATGGCTTTCAGGTAGTCCAATAATTTTAAAATTCTCTCTCCTGGATCTATTTTCCAGGTCATTGGTTTTTCCAGTGAGATATTTCACATTGTCTTCTATTTTTTCATTTGTTTGGATCTGTTTTATAGTATCTTGATTTCTCATAAAGTCATTAGCTTCCATTTGCTCCAATCTAATTTTGAAGGAATTATTTTCTTCAGTGAGTTTTTGGAATTCTTTTTCCATCTGGCCAATTTTGCTTTTTTAGGCATTCTTCTCCTCATTGGCTTTTTTGGGCCTCTTTTGCCATTTGAGTTAATTTATTTTTTAAGGTGTTATTTTTTTTCAGTATTTTTTTGGATCTCCTTTAGCAGGCTTTTGACTTGCTTTTCATGATTTTCTTGCATCATTCTCATTTCTCTTCCCAATTTTTCCCTCTACTTCTCTTCCTTGATTTTCAAAATCCTTCTTGAGCTCCTCCATGGCCTGCTATCCATTCATATTTTTTGGAGGCTTTTGATGTGGGAGTTGTCTTCTTTTGGTTTGATGTTTTGATCATCTTTGTCCCCCAACAATGATTCTATAGTTTGATTTTGCTTCCTCTGTTTGCTCATCTTGCCAGTCAATTACTTGACTTTTGAGCTCTTTGCCATGGTAGAATCCTGTTTCCAGAGTAGAGAGTGGTGTGTCCCAAATTTCTGGGGTTTTGTGCAGCTGTTGTCAGAGCTTTTTCTGGGCTCCTGTCTCAGAACTGTGAAAATGGATGCCTATCCACAGTCTCAACAAGCTCTGCCACACTAGCCCTTCTCACCCCAAGACTGCTACCAAAGACTATGACCCAGATCCAAGTAGGGGAAAGCAAGAGAATCCCGCCTTAGCATCAGTAACGAGATTCCAGCAATTGCCCTCTGTTCAGCCACTTGGTCCCTCCATGATTTGTGGGCCAGGTGCTCTGGAATCAGCCACTACAGTAGCAGATGGTTGCTACCTCCACCACCCCTCAGGCAAGGGCCAGATCATGTTCTTCTCTTACCCAGTTCCAGCAGAATTCCCCCACTCACCTTTTACTTTCTTTTTTTGGCATTTATGGGTTGAGAAGTCTGTAAACTGCCAGGGCTGGCAGTGATTCACTCTCCTGAAGTCTGCTCTGACCAGTGTGCCACAGGTCTGTGCCAGCCTGGCCCATGTGGAACTGTGCTCTGCTCCCAGCCCAGTGCACTAGACCCTTCCTGTTGGTCTACCAAGGCTGTCTTCAACGGAAGATTTGTTTCTCTCTGTCCCTTTATGGGTTCTGTGGCTATAAAATTTGTTTAGAGTCATTTTTAACAAGTATTGGAGGTAGTTGGATCAGAAGATCAAGCAAGTTCCTGCTTTTACTGTGTCATCTTGGCTCTGCCCCTTGCTTACAGACTTCCAAGGAGAAAACCCACCACATCTCTAGATGGGTCATTCCATTGCTGAATAGCTCTCATTTTTAGAAAAATTTTCCTTTCCTCATGCCTAAGTTTTTCTATTTTTAATTTCCAATTATTGTGCCTTGTTGTGCCACAATATTTGTAGACAGATATAGAACAAATAGCCAACACCATGACTATTTTCCAGGACAGCCACTACAAAAAAGCAACGTTCAACTATACAGTTTTCTCAAATCACAATATTCTTGAATTCTCAAATCAGGGAATCTTAGAATGCTAATTTCACTTGATCTTAGAATCAAGATTCTAAGAACCTGCATGGTTGAATAATACAGTATTCAGATTGGGCTTCTATTAAATCCTAGAATTGTGAGAAGGGACCTGAAAACCAGGCCATATGAGGATTTAGTTAAAGAAAGTGTCAGTGTTTATCCTGGAGAAGAAAAGACACACAATCACAAATTCTTTAACTTGGAAGAGACCTCAGGTGCTATCTGCTCTAATGAGCACCTAAACAAGAATAGCCCCCAGAAAATACCTAACAATTACTCCTCTGACTTTATCTGAACAGCTTCACTGGTTGGGGGGAAGAGTGTGAGTGGGAGAAGTTTCCTAATTGTTAGAGATTGAGTCCAGTCAGCATATCAACGGATGGAAGGAGCTACTTCCGGCAGCAGCCTGTTTCATTGTTAGATCCCTAAATTTTAGGGAATTTCCCCCAATATCAAGTGTTTGTAACTTTGTAACTTCTACCCATTGCTCCTAATTCTACCCTCTTGGACTAAGCAGGAGAAAGCTAATCCTTATGCCCGATGACCTTCCAAATTCTTGTGGACTGCTATTGTTTCCTTCCTAAATCTTCTCTTCTCCATGCCCAGTTTAATTCAAGAATCCTCATATGACATGACATGAAGACCCTTCACTATCTCGGTCTATCTTCTTTGTACTTTCTCCAGCTTGCCAATGTTCCTCTTTAATGTGGCATCTAGTACTACAGACTTACACAACTTGGCAGCAGGTAGGGGCCACAATTAAAATAGGCTAAACTTCTTTTGTCCACAGAAGGTTTTTAGGGGCTCACTTTCCAAGTAAAGGTATAATGATGGTTGGTTGCCTCTGGTCACATGACAAAGAGGAGCGAGTGTACTGTGGTGAACCACCAATCCAGTTACATGACAGACCCAATAGTGATGGGTAGATGGTGGGTTAAGAGGGACATGGACAAAATACTCATCACATCTTTACTTTCTTTCACATTCTCTACATTTTTCATGGGCTGTCCAGAATCCTATGGTGGGCCATAAGCTGCCTGCAGGCCATATGTTGTGCAGGCCTGAGTACTGAATACAATACTGTCTACATTGTCTGAACAGAACAGTGTATAATGGAATTATAACTTCCCTAGGTGGAACACATTCTTCTATTATTGAAGCCTAAGGAAGCATTTCTTGTTTTGGGCTACTGTACTAGAGAGTTAATCCATAGTGATCTAGTCTACTAACACCCTTATAATGATATCTTTTAAAAATGAACTATAGTAGGCTATCACACTCTCATCTTGCTCTTGTGAGGCTGACTTTTTGACCCAAAGTGTAAAATTTTACTCATATGCTTCTTGAAATTTTTACTCATTAGATTTGACTTAACATTCTAGCCTGTCAATATCTTTTTGAATCTTGTCACTTAGCATGTTCTTGCTCTCCCTCCTGACTTTGTCATCATCGGAAAATTTGACAAGGATGCTGTCTTTGCCTCTATCATAGTCACCGATGAATTATCAGTGAAGAAAAAGCACAGTTCCCTAAAGCCCCCCACTAGGTACCTCTTTCCATGTGAGTTGATATTCTAGTATGAATGATTGGTATGGCCTGATGCAATGGGAAGTATGATGGATTTGGAGTCAAGGGACCTGTCTTCAAATTGTGGCCCTGTCATTTGCTGTTTTTGTAGTGGGCTGCTGTTCATTAGACTCTCTAGTCATGTGCCCTTCCCCTTTCCTCATCTGTGAAATGAAGGTATTGGATCGATGACTTCAAAGGTCTCTTCCAGTTTTAAATCTATGATCCTGTGACTTATCTTTGGCTCTCTTAAAATAGCTCTGAACTCCTCTTGTGTGGCTTGTCACTGCTTGTCTGGTCTACAAGAACAGTGTGAGATCCTTTGTTAAATATTTCCCTAGAATCTAAGGCAGTCTGTATTGGCAGTAGTTTACTGACCTTGTCGGGTTAATTGCCCTATTAGGCATGTCCTGTTCTTGATGGAGCTCTCCTAGTTCTTTGTGATCATATGTTGCCATGTCAATAAGGAATTAGATTTCTTTGGTTTGGTCCCAGAGTGGAGAATGGGGTATGAGAGTGGGATAGGGCAACTGTTTGGGCTAAATATAAGAGCTGTCTAATAAGGAAATCTGTCCCAGAATTGGAAGGGACAACATTGGGAAGCAATGAGTGTCTTTTCATTGGGATTTTTCAGGCAGAGGTTGGGTAATTCCTTCCTGGGATATCTGCAAAAGGGACTCTTGGCCTGGGAGGGAGGATGGACTCCATGTCCTATAAATTCGTTTTGTGGGGTGGACTTTAGACTTGTGATTTCATTTGTGGAGGGAGCTCTCACTAAATATACTCCCTTAACCCATATAGGATCTTTACAATCCGTACAGTCCATACAGCTAAGAAGATCTGGATTCAGATCCCACCTTACACACTTAGTCTCTGGGCAAATCACATAACTTCCTTGTGCCACATATTTCTCATCTATAAAAGTGAAGAAGGTGGGACTTGATTTCTAAGATCCTCTTATGATCCTGTGGTTCTGTAACATTCTGTGAATGTTAGAATTCTGTTAGCATCCTTGTTAGAATCTGACAATTGAGATGGCACTTTAGTATTTATAAAAGCCCTTTCCTCACAACAGTCTTCTAAGTATTATTTCCAAGTTACAGATTAGGAAAGTGAGGCTCAGAGGGATCAATTAAGTTTTCCACTGTCTTGTAGCCAATAATCAGACCCTAGATTCCAAGTCAGGCATCCAGAGCTTAGGTTGAGAGCTCTTTTCACTACATCTCAGCTCATTCTTGAATCTGTCCTCAAACAACACAAGTAACAGACTGTGGGATCCAAAGATATTGTTTTGAGGATCAGGAGATCTGGGTCCCCAACCTGACCCAGTCACCAGCTGTATGACTCTGAGCAATTCACTTGACTCCACTTTTCCCTGTGTAAAATGAATGCAAGAACTGCTACAACCTTATAGACTTTTTCTCTGCCTCAGTCTCTCTGTCTTTCTTGCTTTTTCCATAAATGTAAGGCAAAATTCTCATCCAACTGTCTGTCTATTATAGGAATCCTGTCCATAATGTCCTTATCAATGTCTTTTCTCTATACCCCAGACCGAGGTCCTCAGAGATACAGTCTGTATTCTGGGTCTTTTAACCCAGAGGTTTAGAGGTTTAGAGGTGGGGTCTCCCACCTTCTGGTTGTGTTCCCAGTTCACCTATCTGGTGTTGTTTTCTCCTTTGTAAAACAGGGCTAATAAACCTTCTGTTCCCTCCCAACCAGCATGGTTGTGGAGAAAGCTTCTAACTTCAGGAGCTCTCTTAATGCAGCAAAAACTCCCAAGAGGGTACAGCTCAGGGTCAAATTGGGCTCTGGATGAATGGCTGGCTGAGGGCTACTGGCCTTAATGTGATGGTGGTGTGTCCAAGAAGAAACTTATCCCAGAAGGAGTGCAGAGCCAGGGAGAGCAGCAGGACTAAGCCAAGAGGCCTCATGATCAGGCTTCTTTACCTCTAGCTGAAGTCAAAAGTGAAAGATCTCAAAGGAGGGTAGGTGTCCTGAGTCCCCAGGAACCTGGGAGGCTGCCTTATGTAGGGGTCATGGGCTCCACCTACTGAATTACATCATGCTCTCAGATGAGCTACAGCCACATGTAAGCCCTAAGCAGACCTCCTTCCTCTTGCCTAACTTTCCTAGAGATGGACACTGTCCTTGCGCCAGTGAATTCTACCTGCCCTGCTCCCACCCAACCCCCAACTGTTCCCTCTTTCAGCCTTGTGTATCCTCTTCTCCCTTTATCTTTCTTGTGTTTGTGCTGCTGGTCTTTCCCCTTGCTCTGTGGGCCTTTATTCAATCTTCTTCCTAGGTGTGTTTGTGTGTGTTCTTAGAACCTCACCTGGGTTGTTTGTGCTCCATAGACTCCATCATTTTTGCTCCCTCCTCTAGGCTTCCATCTTTGTGTGTACGTATTTGTTAATGTGTGTGTATATATGTGTGCATTTGTGTGTGTTTTTGTGTGACATCCAGTTGGTGAAATAGATAGAGAGTTGAGCCTGGAGTCAAGAAGATCTGAATTCAGATCTGGTCCCCTACATTACTAGTTGTGTGATTTTGGGTAAGTCACTTAGTCTCTGCTCTGCCTCAGTTTCCTCAACTGTAAAATAAGAATAATAATAGCAACTACCTCCCAGGTTTATTATGAGGATAAAATGAGAAAGTATTTATAAAACTTTTAGCACTGAGTCTGGAGCACAGTAGCAATTTTATGATTGCATTTTTCCTTCTGTAAAGCCAAGCAGGAGCAGCTTTCCAGAGTACTGCTGCTATGAACAGCTTCAAGGTTCTGATTACATAGTGTAGTGAGCTCTCTATTTACTTAGCAGTAAATTAAGGCAAAACATTCACAGAAATCAAAGTACAGCATTCACGATGTTATGACATAACAACATCACTAAAATGGCCACATAGTTTTAAACAAAGTACAATCATTTAGTAACTCAATCATTTAGTAAGTCCTTAATTCAGTCATCCTTAACGAGGCTTGTTTCCTTAATGGACACAAAGTACAAAGGTCAAAGTTCTCCACCCCTAGGTCACAGTAAATCATAATCTTCTCAGTCAGCCTCAGGTACCCAAGGAGAGATCTTTTCATCTTGACTCAAGCCTGGCTCTTAGCTTCCGTGGTTCCTCTTCCATGGTCCTAGCTCCTGCCTGAATCTATACTACTGTCACCTGGGTCCAAAAGCAGGCAGCTCCCAGTTCCTTGTCCAGCTCCTTGTCCAGTTCTTTGTCTAGTTCCTTGCCCAGTTCCCATTCCATATTGAGGCTTGCAGTGTCCAGTCCTATTACAGAATTTGTTTCACTCTGTCATTTTGTGGGTTCTGCTGCTCTAGAATTTATTTAGAATCATTTTTTATAGGTATTTGGAGTGGTTTGGGTGAGAGTTCAAGCAACTCCCTACTTTTACTCTGCCATCTTGGCTCCACTTGCAGGTCTGACTTTTTACTTTTTGGGCTTTTTGGAGGGGGGAAAGCAGGGCAATTGGGTTAAGTGACTTGCCCAAAATCACACAGCTGGTAAATGCTAAGTATTTGAGGCCAGATTTAAACTTAGGTCCTCCTGACTCCAGGTCCAGTGCTCTATTCACTATGCTGCCTAGTTGCCCCCAGGTCTGACTTTTTAGGGTACTCAGAAACACATTGGCTGGTGGCAAGGCCACTGTCTGACACCAGTGGGGTAGTTTCAAATCCCCTTTGCTGCTCCTAATTTTCTATGTGACCTCGAATGTGTTATTTAGTTTACCTGGGCATTAGTATCCTTATTTATGAGAGATGGGATAGAGGAGTAGAGTATCTGAAGTCTCTTCTAGGTCTAATCTTATGATTCCACACTGCATCCTGCACTACACTGGGAAAAGAATCTTTTTCCTTTTGAAACTTCAGAACGCTTCCCTTCTCTCACTTTATCTATATAGCAGCCAGGAAGGAAACAAGGCAGCAGTTATTCTCCTCATTTTACAGATGGGAAGGTAAGACCCAGAGAGCTAAAGTTAACTCCCCAAAGTCAAGAAGTGAGTTAGTGGCTGAGTAAAAGCTAAAGGTCATGGCCTCTTGAGTCTTAGTCCAGTAGGCCTTCATTTTAGGAAGTGGGGAGGGAAGACAGAAGCAAATCAGAGACAAGAATATCTTTTTCTCAACTGCATTACTTATATGTTCCTGGTCAGATGGATGATGGGAAACCATAAGAGAAATATTTGAAACCCAAATGCAATACTGTCATTATTCCCACTTGGGGAGGAAGTGACCTTCCACTAATTCTCAGGCCTGAGCATCTGGAAGATTGTATGTTCTTTAATGTGGCAGAATCATACTTGTCCAGTAGGAATGCCATCTCAGAATGAATAGGTGTCTATTTCCATCTCCCTGGTCAGAACACAGCTGTAGTATTGCATCTGGTTTTGTACCTCAACTGTGAGATTCTATGAACTTTCCACATGTCTCTTACTCTTGTTCTTCCATCCTAGTTGGCCTGACATAGAAAAGAGGCCCTTAGGAATATGGGCTGTTTCATTTCTTCTCCCTCCCTGCCAACCCTGTCTCTTCCCCCTCTTGCCTCTCCTCTTGCCTCTCCTCTTGCCTCAAACCTCCTTACTCTGCTTCACTGACAGTGTCTGGGCTCTTCTTTTTTTTTTTTTCTTAAAGGTTTTAAAAGATCTTTACTGAATAAAAAGTTACCTGCATTTGAATTTTCTCTTGGTTATCTTAACTAAACCATCCACACAAGCTTCTCTAAATAATTATGAATCATAACTTAGAATTAACAACTTGATATAGAGAAGTCTTCAGCATACAAAATGTTTAAGTCAAATGTAACAAGTTCACAGATTAGTATGGGTTGTCATCCATAGGAAACTTTTTAGGAGGAAAACAAATCTAGTTTAGATGTACTTGTGGGTTATTTTTCCCTACAAAAGAAAATTTTGATAAATGTTATTTTTTTAATAAAAATACAAGACTCTTGGTTATAGTATGATAATTTAAATGGTTCCATTTCTAAGCACATTTTAATATTTCCCAATTAAGAAGGGAGGTGACATTAGGGGGAGGGAGAAGTAGGTGGTTGGAGATCAAAATGAGGATCTAGAAGCGTACACTTTATCTTTTTGTTTTCAATTTGAGGCACACACAAGAAAGAGGGGTGGATGAAGCAGTTCAATTTGTTACAGACACATGGAGATTAGCTGCTAAATTGAAAAGGAAAAATTAGTTTAAAGCCGTGCAGACATGACAAATAATGGTATGACTGAGTATGCAAACAGTATTCCTTTACAATGCAGTGACTAATGATAACAAGATGAAGTTAACTGTTACAGATGGAGTTGAAACTGGAAAACAGAACCAAAATTGTTCAAAGTATTTTACACTTGAATATATTTGTTTAGGACCATCTGAAATTGAATTTCTAATTATGAAGATGCAGCAAGAGGGGTATATTGACTATATGAAACTTTGCTAATGAAGTCCACTTTATGCCACTTTCAAGTGATCAAAATAAAAAGAAATTATACAGCTACAGATTTGGATTTACATACATTTAACATGACATATACGTACACTGAACCTAATGACTTGTTTACTGAAGAAATAAAGGCATGGGGTGTTTAGGTTGTAAAGAAGGGGTATCACCACCTTGAGAACAGAAAGTTATGAGGGGCATTGTAACCTTGATACATTACCAAATACCACTACCATGTCAAGAAAACATCACACAGCTGATTAATCCCTAAAAAAAAAATCTTAGGCTAGCATCCCAACTTCCATTCCATTGTTCTTTTCACCATATCATTTGACCTCTCAAGTGATCCAAATCTTTATTTGTTCAAATTAACAAACCATCAGATTCTCTATAAATCAGTTTAATTTAGTCATTACGAGTTATAAAATCCTGTGGTCTAAAATTGAACTAGATATATACATGTCAAATAAAATTCCATAATAAACTGCCCCTCTAATGATTATCAAGCATTAAAAATTTTCAATCCCTGCTTTGAAGTTGGATAAGGACAATTTGAACTCAGCCTCACAGTGTATAAGTATAAATGAAACACTTTGTGCCTATTAACTTAGACTGTATTAAGTTTCTAGCATTTCCTACAACTTTCTGAACAGAAATTTCTGGAATTAGTTGAGCTTCCTGTCTTAGAATCAATTAAAAAAAACCATAATATGACTTTTTTGACAGGATCATAAAGTTAAAGCTTGACCAGATGAAGTATATACACTCCAAGGGTAATCAGTCTATCCACTAGCATGAGCTGTTTAGGGGTTAAGGAATAAGGACTAGACTTGATTTTTTTTGGTAGAGAAATTACAGATAAGGAAATTCCCCTCTACCAGTGAAGGCTGATTGTAGGAGTGACTCTTTTTTTTTTTTTTTAATCAGGCCTACCATAAACTCTGATGCAAAATAAGCAAACAGTACATCCTCATTCATCTCCCTTGACCTGGCAAATAAGCATGTCTATACCTAACCTCAGGCAGATAAGATTAGAATTCCAAATTTGTGGGATGAAAAACCCTATCCAGAATTTAATTAAAAAAAAAAAACAAACCAGAGGCTTCTCTAGGTAGGAACAGAAAGGATTTATTCAATTCTTGTGAGAAAGGGAGCATCACCTTCACCAGGACGAACCAGTGGAGGGAGGCTGGTTTATTGAAAACAGAAATGTGGTGATATAGTCTAATACAAGCAATCCTTCCCACTAACCTTGATGTCCATTGGTTGAGAGCTTGGCCTCACAATCTAACTTGGGAATCTACCCAGATTTGAGGAGCAAGGAAACACTCTTCAGCCAATGAAAACCAATGAAAGCATTTGATGTGATACCTCAGAGTTGTTTTAATTTGCATTTCTCTAATCAACAGTGATTTAGAGCATTTTTTCATATGATTATAGATATCTTTAATTTCTTCCACTGAAAACTGCCTGTTCATATTCCTTGACCATTTATCAATTGGGGAATGACTTGTATTCTTATAGATTTGACTCAGTTCTCTGTATATTTTAGAAATGAGGCCTTTATCAGAGACATTGGTTGTACAAATTCTTTGCCAATTTTCCATTTTCCTCCTAATCTTGGTCACATTGGCTTTGTTTGTACAAAACCTTTTCAATTTAATGTAATCAAAATTATCCATTTTGCATTTCATAATGCTCTGTATTTCTTGTTTGGTCATAAACTTTTTCCTTCTCCATAAATCTGATAGGTAAACTATTCCTTGCTCTCCCATACTGGTTACAGTATCAACCTTAAAATCTAAAACGTGAACCCATTGAGACTTTATTTTGATGTACAATGTAAGATATTGGTCCACACTAGGCATAACTTCTTTTGTCCTTCAGCTACTGTTTGGTCCTGGAGGAGATCATCTCCTCTGAAAAGTGTGTTGGTAAGAAAATTCTCCTCTCTCTGTTCAGTTGACATTCAAAGCCTAAACCCAGGAAATCCTGACTGATAAAATTACTGCTAAGATCAGAAACATCAATTTCTCAAGATTGCTGCTACTGATCTGTGCTTAGGAAAGGAAACAGGAAGGTAGAAGAAGGTAGCCAGGGACTCAGGATGCATTCTCAGGTCTGCCAGACAAGCACATGTCTCCATAGCCATGTGCTTTTGTTATAAGTCTCCATTGCCTCTGGGAGGGGGAGGGAGAAGATGACAACCCTGAAGGTGATCACAGTTTTCTCCCTAAATGAGTCTACCCTCTTGATTCTTAGTCAACAATCATGTTTGGGGCAGCCCTAGTCACTACAGACCGATCAAGAATCCTGTCTTAGGAAGGTGCACACCCCTCAGAAAGGATCCAGAGTATTGTGTCCAGCTTAGCAGAAAGCATCTCAGTCCTGTGTGTCAAACTCTGAAAATAAATGACCATAGAGTCACAAAGTTCATATATCAACTGTGAATTCTGAAAAAACAAAATAATAGACCAAATAGGCACAGAGGTTATTAGACCAACTGTCAACTCTGACCAAAGAGCCGCAGAAGTTACAGCCAAAGCTTTATACCAACTCTTAACTCTAAAAAATAAAATAAAATAAACCAGAATAAAACCAAAGAGCTCCCAGAGTTTGTAGCCAAAAAAGGCTTCTTTATTTCTTTGGAGGAGAGAAACCAGACAGACTTGTCCTAGAGGACAGCCAACACAATGAGGCTAAGCCTTGATACATATAGGAGTGGCTGGACCAGGGGTGGGCAACCTGTGGTTTTGAGGTCACATGTTGTAATGGTAATGGAATTTGGAGATGTCCCTGTATTGGCTTGGTTTTTGGGTTCAGTGTTAAAACCCAGAGCTTGTGAATCCTACTTAGTCCCCTGGATCAATTATGTCTTGAGGATGGTTTCAGTATCCTTTAAGGAAAAAACATGCTTGTCTATATGGTTTGATATTGTTCCTATGAAACCTTGGCCCATACTTAGTCTAACCAGGAGCTGACTCCTTGGCCAGGAGGGGAAGTATTAAGGCTTAGCTGAGTATCATACCACGTTGGGACTGCAAAACTCTGATAGCTTGCAGATCCCCAGGCTGAGCTATTCCTGCAATACTAAAAGAGTAAAATACTCAATACCCCAAAGAAAGTAGCATCAGAACTGGGCCAGAACTCCCCAGAGTGGCAAAATCCTAGCCCTAACATCAATTCTGAAGTGAGAAAATAGACTGGAAAATTAATCACCAATAAAAGACTCCCATTATAAAAATCTGTTATGATGACAGCAATAGTCAAGGCACAAACCCAACAGAAGAGAATGGTTCTAAGATATTTACAAGCAATGCCTCAAAGAAAAACACAGTTTGGACGCAAATTCAACTGTAATTCCTGGAATGAATGAAACAAAGAAATGTAAAAAAATTATTTTAGACTCAAGGGCCAGAACACAAATGCAGAATAGAGAAAAGAAACAAAAACATATCATAAATTTAAACATTGGAATTTAAATACAAAGAAAGAAAAAAAAGCATGTTGTGTGGATAGCAGAACATAAGAGAGGATTCAAAATATGTGACAATAAATTTTCATTTCAGGAAAGCCAGGATGATAAATAATACATGTGTTAAGAATTGTCCATTTTTTCTTTGCTTCCTTATAAGTTTTCTTTTGTTTTCTTCTGTGTTCTTTTTTTCTTTGTTCTTTTTTCCCTCCCCCCATCCCCCCAGAAGGCTACAATATAGGGTAGATATGTTTTTCTGTAGCTATAAATATATATATACATACACACAGAGAGAGACAGACAGACAGATGGAGAGAGAGAGAGAGAGAGAGAGAGAGAGAGAGAGAGAGAGAGAGAGAGAAAGAGGAGAGAGAGGGAGAAAGAGGAGAGGAGAGGGGGAGAGAGAGAGAGAGAGAGAGAGGGAGAGAGAGAGAGAGAGAGAGAGAGAGAGAGGGAGAGAGCCCAAACATATTCTACTCCTGCTCTTTGTTTTTGTTTGTGCATATCTGTTTCCTATCCCTCCTGCCTCCTCTACTTTACTTCTACCCACTACCTTGCCCTTGTATTACTTGCCTCCGTCTCTCCAAGGATCCCTCCTCTATCCTCCCATTCCTATAAATCTAAATACCTTTCTCTACCCCTGTTTTACCTGACCCGTCATCCTCCGCTCTAAAAATCCCTACTTTTCCTCTATCCCCTGCCTATGCCCCAACTGTTTTATTTCTTCTGAATTTTGAAGACTTTTATACTCTTCTAAATATATATATGTATTATTCCCTTTTAAACCCATTCCTGATGAAACTAAGTTACCAGAACTACCAGCCCTCCTCCCCCATCTAAATCCTCTGTATCAATTCTTTCTCTTGCACCTCATTTGTGTAAAATAATTACTCTTTTTAGCTGTTCCTAAATGGTTTTACTTTTTAAATACTTATCATACTCAGGTTTACCCCAGGCTTTCTTATGAACTACTCAATTATTAATAAGAATCTTAGACATACATTTTGCATATATAAAAAGTAAACAGTCTGTACTTGTGGATTCCTTATAATCAGGATTTATTATGTACCTTATATTTTTCTTAGTTCTTGTATGCCAAATCTTCTATTAAGTTCAGGATTTTTTAAAACAAAGTCTTGAAAGTCTGAGTTTATTAAATGTCCATTTATTTTTCATTCAGGATAATACTTAACTTTGAAGGGTATGAGATTTTCAGCCAGAGCCCCTGTTCTTTTGCTCTTTGATAGGTTGTGTTCAAAGACCTATGGTCCTTTAATGTCTCTGCTGCTAGGTCTTGTGTAATTTTAATTGTGCCATCATCATATTTAAATTATTTTAATCTTGATGCTTTTAGTATTTTTCCTTGAGCTGGGGATTCCTGAATTTGATTATGAGATTCCTATGAGTTTTCCTCATAGGATGTCTTTGAAGTGGTGATCACTGGATTTTTTCTGTTTCTACTTTCCTCCCTTGTTCTAATGCTTCAGGACAATTTTCTTTAATTATTTCTTATATTATTGTATCGAGTCTTTTTTTAATCATAACTTTTGTAACTTTTTTAGTCCAATTATTATTTTTATTTTTTCTTCTCAATATATTCTCTAAATCTGTTTTTTTCTTATAAGATGTTTCACTTTCTCTTTTATTTTTTCATTATTCATATTTTGTTTAATTATTTCTTGATCTCTTATACTTTCATTGACTTCACTTGCCCAATTCTAATTTTCAAGGTGTCATTTTCTTCCTTAAGATTCTGGATTTCCTTTTCTAATTGGTTGACTTTCCTTTCATAACCTTGTTTTTCTTGGATCTTCCTTCCTTCCTTCCTTCCTTCCTTCCTTCCTTCCTTCCTTCCTTCTTTCCTTCCTTCCTTCTTCCCTTCCTCCCTCCCTCCCTCCCTCTCTCTCTCTCTCTCTCTCTCTCTCTTTCTTTCTCCAAGTCTGTTGTTTGATTTTTACAGTTTTTAAAAAATAACTTCTATGAATTCTTTTTGGGCAGGTGTCCATTTGACATTACTCTTTGGGGGTTTCTTTACTTCAACATCCTCCTCTGAAGATGAACCCTGGTCATCTCTATTCCTATAATAGAAAACTATTATCTGGGAAGGCCCCTCTTCCCCTGTAACTAGAACCTCTAGCACTCTCTCTCTTTGCCTTGGACCTCTGACCAGGTCCCCTGCTCCCTTATGACTAACCCTCAGCAATCATCTGCACAATGGAACTGCTACCAAATACTGTAGATGGGCAATAGAGTTGCCAGTCAGTGCCAGCTGTGTGCAGTGCCAGCAAAGGGTCCTCTGTAATCTCAGTCCAGTTTTCCTGCTGATTTATTGTCTCTGGGATGAGCCCTCCTGAAGGTGCCACTGTGGCCACTGTTGTTGCCACCAAGTATGTGGGCTCCTCCTAGGCTTCCACCTCCCATGTTTTCTCAGGCCTGAAATATGACTCATCCTATCCTTTTATTGCCTCCTGCCACCCCCAAATCTGATTTGAGGCATTATTTTAAAGTTGCTTGCAGAGAAATGTTGTGAGTTCAGCTGGGTTGCCTCACATTCCCTGCCTTTCAGGCTGACTGCTTCTCAGATCTCTATCTTACCTTGAAACAATGTGCTATGCTTTGTGGGGGAGATAATTGAAGGTTCATGGCCAATGCTTCTTAATTTTATATATGTTGTATTCCAGTTTAAAAAAAAAGTTACTTAAACTAAATGACCAGAACGCAAATACTGAATAGAGAAAAGAAACAAAAACGTATCATAAACTTAAATACGAAGTAAGAAATAAAATAAAAAGCACACCGTGTGCATAGCCAAACATAAGAGAGGATTCAAAACACGTAACAATAAATTTTCATTTCAGGAAAGCCTGTATGATAAATGATAGACATTGTGTTGAGAACTGTCCATCTTTGCTTCCTTGTGAGTTTTCTTTTGTTCTCTGCTATGCACTTTTTTACTTTGTTCTTTTCCCCCCCCCTCTCCTAACTCCTCCAGAAGGCTACAGTAAGTTTGGATATGTTTCTCTATAGCTACAGACATACACATATAGACATACATATGTAGGCATATACTTTCCCAAACAAATTCTGTTCCTGTTCTTTGTTTTTATGTTTCTGCAAATCTCTTGTTTCCTATCCCTTCTGCCTCCTCTACTTTATTTCTACCTGCTACCTTTCCCTCCTAATACTTGCCTATCTCTCTCCAAGGATTCCTCCCCTATCCTCCCATTCCCATAAATCTAAACATCCTTCTACACCCCCTTTTTACCTTTTCTCTCTAAAGATCCCACTTGTCCTCTCCTCCCTCCCTATGCCCCTACTGTTTTATTTCTTCTGAATTTAGAAGACTTTTATACTCTTCTAAATATGTATGTTTTCTTCCCTCTTAAACCCATTCCTGATGAAACTAGGTTACCAGAGCTACCAGCCCTCCTTCCCCATCTAAATCCCCTATATTAATTCTTCCTCTTGCAACTCATTTGTATAAAATAATTACTCTTTTAAGCTGTTCCCAAATGGTTTTACTTTTTAAATTCATACCATACTCAGGTTTACCCCAATCTTTCTCATGAGCTACCCAATTATTAATAAGAATCTTGGACATACATTTTACATTTTACGTATATAAAAAGTGAGCAGCCTGTCCTCATGACTCCCTTATAATCAGTATTTGGTACGTACCTTATATTTCTCTTGTCTCTTGTATGTCAAATATTTTATTAAGTTCAGTTTAAAAAAAAATAAAATCTTGAAAGTCTGATAGTTGAACAAATGTATGATATTTTCTCCCAGAGCACAGTTATTTTGCTCTTCAACATATAGTGTTCCAAGACTTGAAGTCCTTTAATATCTCTGCTGCTAGGTCTTGTGTGATTCTAATTGTGACACCATCATATCTAAATTGTTTTAATCTTGATGCTTTTAATATTTTTCCTTGGACTTGGGGTTCCTGAATTTGACTGTGATATTCCTATGAATTTTCCTCATAGAATCTCTTTAAAGTGGTGATTGATGGATTTTTTTCCCATTTCTACTTTCTCCCTCATTCTAATGCTTTTGAAAAATTTTCTTTAATTATTTCTTGTATTATTACATGAAGAGTCTTTTTCTGATCATAACTTTGAAATAGATTGATTATTTTTACATTTTCTCTTCTTGATCTATTCTCCAAATCTGTTGTTTTTCTCATAAGATGTTTCACTTTCTCTTCCATTTTTCATTGTTGATATTTTGTTTAATTATTTCTTGATCTCTTATAATTTAGCTGGATTCATATTGCCCATTTCTAATTTTCAAGGTGTCATTTTCTTCCTTAAGATCCTGAATTTCCTTTTCTAATTGGTTGACTTTCCTTTCATAATTTTCTCGTTTTCCGTGGATTATTTTTTCTTTTCTTTTTTTTTTTAAGCTTTTCCTCCATCTCTGTCCTCTGATTTTTAAAGTCTTTTTAAAAAATCTTCTATGAATTCTTTTTTGGGCAGGTGTCAATTTTACATTACTTTTTTGGGGGCTTCTTTACTTCAATATCCTCCTTTGACTATGAATCCCAGTCTTCTCTATTCCCATAATAGTTTTCTATGGTTGGATTCTTTTTCCTTTGCTGGTGCATTTTTTTTTTGTGGTAATCCTTTAATTTTTGTAATTACCTCTAGCCCTAGGGTGTGGGACATGGTGCCTCTTGGCACCTTTAGCCTGGAACCAAAGCGAAACCTCCAACCTCCTGTAAGTGCCCACAGCCAGAGGCTTTCTGCCTCACAGCTTCTGCACTCAGTGAGGTTTTGCTGGGTCCTTATCACCCCTGGCTGCTCTCTGCAGCACAGCTGGGTCTGGAGTCCTTATCAGCAGAGCTTCCCTCTGTCTTCAGATCTTCCCAGGCTCAGAAGCCTAACTCCCCTCCCTGTCCTGGGGGTAAAAGTTCCTGTGGCTGGGTCTGAGGTAGCCACAAGCCAAGTAACATCAGGGCTTGTTGCTTGTTTTTTTAAACAACTTTCCCATTGATGTTAAAGTGGACCCTAGCCTGGAGATGTTTACACTTCACGGGGACCAAATCTTGTCCTGAGATTTTGCTTCTGATCTTCTCAAATTGTCCCAGGAAGACCCTGCTTGTGCTCCTCTTCTTACTTGTTTTTACTCACACTTTATTTGCGATAAGGTGCTATTTTATCTGTTTTGTGGGGGAAATTCTTGGGAGCTTGGAATTTTCTGACCTACCCCTCCATTTTTCAAGAATCCTCTCTATTCTAATTTTGCTGATATTTTTTCTTTTTGAGAAATCTGCTTTGATTTGGATTTATTACTCCCTAGTAGATATTTTCTGTCACCTGGCAACTTGAGATAGTTTTTCTTCATCCTTGTAATGTTGGATTTTAAGGATAATATATTTAGGAATATTAAATCTTTCATTTTTTCTGTTGGGGTCCTGTATATTCTTTTTCTTTGTGTATCATAATTTGCTTTTGCTGGACCAAGGATGTTTTTCTTTGATGATTTCAAATTCTTTAGTTTTTCTAAAATTTCAGAGGATCCAGAAATTCTGAGATTGCTTTATCCAGGCCCATCACCTGTTACTCTATATTTTCTAATTCTTGGGATAATTCAGTGATTTTTCACACTTGTATCTTCTCCAATCAGTCTCTTCTGCCTAGAAATCTATTCACTGCTATAGTAAGACTATTATTGGTTGGTTCTATGGCCTCTTTCAGGGTTTTCTCTTCTCGTCTCTGTTTTCTTCATGATTTCTTCCCTATTTTATAATTTTAGCTTGATTTCCTCTGGTGATTTTCTTTTTTTCTTTTTTTTACTTTCTTCCTTCTCATTTGATTTTTTGATTTTTCTTACTTGTATTAATTCTTACTTAATTTCCTTGAATGTTTTGTTTATGTATTTTAAGATATCCACTTGGGAATTTTTATATTTTTTTCCATCTGTGTTTCTTCTGGCACTCTGGTTTAGGCACTCAGTTTTAAAATACAATATTGAAGGGGGATTCTGACTAAGATAGTGACATGTAAGACTGCAGAAGAGAGCCCTGCTCTGCACACATAGGATCAAAGGGTCATAGATCTAGGAATGGAAGGGACCTTAGAGACCATGTGTTTCAAATCCTCCCATTTTACAGATGAGGAAGCTGAGACCCATGGAGGTTAAATGACATCTTCAGGTCAAATGGGTAGAGTCAAAGGTGGTACAGAGTTGGAGGATCAATGGGGAGGGATGTAGTACAATGTTGGGACAGTGAAGTACATTTAGGAAATTGGTGAAGGTATATATTTTTTTCTTTGACATATCATCACTTTAGCCCCCAAGGGCTTCCAGGGGTTTGAGAATGGCCTTAGGTGGGGTGAAGTTTGAAGACATGAGAAGGTGATCCAGTCAGGTTCTGCTCTTCCAGGCCTCAATCTTTGCCCTCTGTCCAGCATCTGAGGGCAGGTGCTCCTGCTCTGCCTTCTGTGGCTTCTGCCTTGCCACAGTAGGTGGAAGCCTTGAGGAAGAGAGAATGGCTCCCCTGCTGACAGCAAGGCCCAGAAAGGATCCATTTGAATCCAATGGCAAGCTATAGATCAGGAAGACTAGAGATGGCCCCTGCTATTGATGGAGCTACAACTTGAACCAGCCCTTCTTGAAAGCAATTTGGAATAATGGTGAAAAAATTACTAAACTGTGCACATACCCTTTGCCCCAGCAATACTGGTAGTAGGTGCAAAGGGATCAAAGAAAGAGGAAATGACCCCTATGTATAAAAATATTGATAGCAGCTCTTTTTGTTGTGGCTCTCTCTCACTGGCTTTCTTTCTCTAACTCTGACACCTTTCCTCTCTGTAACCGTGATGGAACAGGCCATCTCCGTTGCCAAGGCTTTCCTAGACAGTGACAGTGCTGTTGCCATATCTAGGACTGTGGTGGCCCTCATATAGAGAATTAAGCTGCTATTGGAGGTGAAGCATGCAAGTAAACACATTGCTGCAGATAAGCAGTACAGAGGCAAAATGGATTGTATAGTCCATATTCCAAAGGAATATTGCTAAAGATGAGGGTGGCAAAGCTTTCTTCAAAGGTACCTGGTCCAATATTCTTAGAGGCATAGGTGAGCTTTCTTACTTTTCCTATATGATGAATTAAAGAAAGAAATTTAAGTTCATTCTAACTAAACAAGGAACCATTGAGTATAGATCATGTAGAATATACTATACTTAGCATTTTGGACCACTGACCTTCCAGAAATTCCTGTTCCTTTTTATCCAGGCCAGATCATGTTTGTAGGGGAGCCAGGAAAAGCTCTTAGGAAAAGGGACTCACTTATTGTGATCCATTATTCATGCAGTGGAACCGATGATACAGCATATTGATTCTATTGGTTTTTGGGAAAATAACAGTTACTTGGGTCCAAGGAGGTAGAACAGCTTAGATCATCTAGTTTAAGTGCTGTTTTGTAGGACCATAAATTTATGTTTTAGTTTTTATTTAAAAAAAAATCATGTCTCCCATTTGTACTTAAGCACTATCTATAAGCTATTTTGCACAACTATTTGACAGTTATAATGATCTGTGTTAGGCATTTGGCTGTCAAACAATAAATACACAGAAGACTCATAAAAAAAGTACTGACAGATTTGACCTCTTTGCTTTCCAAGGGACTTTCAAAAGTAATCTCCAGCACTACAATTCAAAAGCATCCATTCTGTGACACTTAACTTTCCTCATATTTGGGATGTGGCCAATGTGGGCATTTGTTTTGCTTGCCTATGAATTGTTATTACAAGGATTTTGCCCATCTTTTTTTTCCTTCAATGGGGGAGAAAGTAGGAGTGCTAGAAAATAGATTTATGTTAAGGGTGGTTCTCCTTCCTTAGACTGGAGAAGGAAGGATGAGAAGACTTTGCTTTGGGCATTCCTCCCTCCTGGTACCCTGATACATCATACCTTTTTGATAATGTATAATAAGGGTTTAAGACTCAAGTTCTTGACTCCTATCTCCTTTTTGGGTAAATGTTATATTAAAGTGAATTAAACTAGAGAGTTAAAAGGCAGCAAAGTATAAAGAAAAGAAGACTAGATTGTGTGTCAGACAGCTTACATTTGAGATTTAGTTGTAATTTTTTAATAGCCAATTCACTTGAAGCATAACTGATCATGAGAATAAAAATTTGTTAATTAAAAAAAGAAATATCATCACTTTAATTTGACCTATCCCTTAAAACGTTTGAACATTCAGCAAAAAACTCTACTGAGATGGTTTGGATGAGTCAAGCAGCCAATTATTTAAGCTTAGCCCACTTTACTCTCTATGGAAGTTAGGTAATCTATATGGATAAAGATGACAGGGTATTCTTTCTCCAAAATCCTTCTACACCTCTGCCATACATATTGTCTCCAAGTATCTTCAAATTATCTCCAAAGCATATAGTTTAGAAAAATATGCCTATTTTTTCTTTGGGGGATGAATGGTGCAGAGTTCTGGACCTCTGATTGCATCAGTGTTAGGAACTTCCCAGCTGGTTTGCACTGGGTTAGAAATTTCTTCTCCTGATACAGATTGACAATTAATCCATAATTTGTGGTCTATGAGAATTAGAAGCATTTGTACATAAAATAAAGTGTTGTATCAGGAGATACCTATTCATTTCTCTTAGGATTAATTAAATGCATCCAACTGAAGGTATGATTATGTGGATACAGTCACAATTATCACTGGAACCTTCTAGGAACAAATACTGCCAGTTGAGCTGGCACTTTGGATCATCCTGCCCAGGGATAGTATTCTTTTCTATGGGGATACATTTCCTCATATCTTCTTCATGTTAGCAGTATCTAGTCTACCCAGAAGCCTTTGCTTAAGCTAAGCAGTCCCACGGTTTTGCTTTCACAGGGTGCATTACAATTTATGCTATCTCAACTCAATTGGAATGTCAAGGATTCACATTGATCTCTTTACTCTTTTCTGATTGGTGAATGACACCCTAATGACATTAGAATGTAAGTTCCTTGGTGTCAGGGATTTTTTTTTCTTTTCCTTGTAGCCCTAGCCCTTAGTACATTGCCTAACACATAGTAAGTACTTTTTGATTACTTGATATATATATATGTGGTAGTCATGAAATGACATGACTTGACAAGTCTTAACAAAGTGACCACAGAGTCCGAATTAAAAAGTTTTAAGGAGCTTTAATTTACCAGCTGGGGCTACTCCATGCCAAAGCGGGAGCAGCCCCGAGTTCAGGGGTGAGGAACCTTTTATACATTTCATTAGGTTTACGTATCTAACTAACACAATTTGTTACTAAGCAGGTTGTCATATAGATACAAACAAGTGATTACCAAGGAAAGCAGAGGGAGTGACTGGAGGGGGTCTGCAAGGTA
>CM053581.1:284906713-284922333 GCA_028627135.1 Pseudochirops cupreus
GCCGCCATCTTGGCTCCGCCCCCTAGTACTCTTTTCAACAAAAACAAAAACCTAGAGTTAGGTCTAGAATGGATCAAAGCCTCTCCTCTTGGGCTCCCTCAGAGTCTTGGTTTTGAAGTCAGTCACCTCCAGTCAGGAATTGGGAGAAATCTAGGCTCTCTAGACTTCTTCTACATTTCCAACTCACTTTTCAACTTCTCTGAAACTTCCCACCATGACTTCCTTCCCCAGAATCTCATTGTCCTGCAGGATGGAATCAGCCGGGACAACCATGTCATCAATACCCTCTGCGCATTTGCTTAGACATCTGACTGGCAGATGGGAGCATGGGCTCTAGTGCTTCTATTTAAGGAGGCAGCAAAACACTGCTGTTCTCCATATTCCCTTCTGCTTCGTTGCTTCTGGATTTCTCTGGAACTCTGCATCACGCCTTTTCTGTGCTGTCAGATTGTAAGCTGCCTGCAGGCAGGTACTCTCCCTGTGGTTATTTGTATTTGTATCCCTGGCACCTGGCTCCCAGTAGATGCTTAGGAAATGTTTATTTACTGACTCATTAGCTCAACAACCCTGGCTCAGACCGAGGTTCCCTGAGAAAGCCTCTCTACCAACAGCCCTATGTTTAACATGATCAGACCAATTATTCTTCCTGGTTTCCTGCAGTTTTTTATTCAATAGACCAAGGTAGAGGTAGTATGTGTCCTAGGGACAAGTGCATTGAATTCCACTGGTCTTTTCACATACTGTTGAGCTATTCAAGCCTCAGATCCTTTCCACGGGGTTTTGTGCTTCCTTTTTATTCCACAATCTCTGGCTTTAGCCCCTTCCAAACTAATGAGGTCCAATGGAGTATACCCCTTATGCCAGAGAGCAACAATCACATGAAAAAGGGATAATAGGGAACTATGAAGCCATGCCATACCAGAATCAAATGAAGTAACTGAGGAGATAGAACCTAGAAAAGAGAAGTGTTGGAGGGAAATGAAAGTTACTCTTAAGCATTTGAAGGGCTGTCATGTGGAAGCGTGATTAGACATATTCTGCCCTTGTTGGTTTGGCCCATGAAGCAATGGCTAGAATCCACTCACAGAGAGGAAGATTTCAGCTTCACCTAAGGAAAATCTCTGGCAATTAGAACTATCAAATGTATAGTGAGCTGCAGTAGAAGTTGTGAGAGCTACATGGCCCTGAATCAGTCCCTTAACCTTTGTTTGCCTCAGTTTCCTCAACTACCAAATTTGGATAAAAAGAGCCTCTACTTTGCAGTGTAGTTGCAAAGATTAAATGAGATAATATTTGCAAAGTGCTTAGCACAATGCCTGACACATAGTAGGGACTATATAAAAATGCTTATTGCCTTCCATTCCCTCCCTTTCTCCTCCCATCACTAAAAATCTTCAAGCAGAGGCTGAGTGGGAAGCTGTTAACAGATCTCTTCCCTCAGAGGAAAGAAGGATTCATAGAAAGAAAAACCAGAGAGACTGATGGATCCCCACATGTGACAACTGGGCACCAAATTAATTGTGTTGACCTTTGTGTCCATCTTTGTTTGGCCGATTTCTGATAAATACATTTAAAGGTGCTCAGGGTCTGCTTACCTTAGACCAGTGCATTTGTGAATGTTCTGTCCTCTTTGATTTATTCCTCTTCCAGAAGAATAAAAAGTCACTCAGCATCTGTCTGTTGACCATCTACCATAATTGGCCAGCCCCCAATTGGACTTCAAGTATGGCATATGCTGTAATCAGGACAAAAGTTACCTAGTGGGAGTGGCTAGGTAGCACGGTGAATAGACCACCAGCCTTGGAGTCAGGAGGACCTGAGTTCAAATGTGACCTCAGACACTTAATACTTACTAGCTGTGTGACCCTGTACAAGTCACTTAACCCCAACGGTCCTGCTCTCCCCTCTCCAAAAAAAGCAAAAAAATAAAAATTAAAAAAATTAAAAAGATATCTAGTGACTCTGTGCTCAACATAGCCTATTTTTAAAATCAATAAATTATAATCAGATAAATTCCCTGGGAAGACAAACTGGATTTCAGAGAAGGGACTCTTCTGAAATCAAAGAGGCAGAGAGACAGCTTGTCAGAGATACTGTAAAGGGGTTTCCTGTTCTGATATATATATGGGCTGCACTAGAAAGACCTGAGGCTCCTTACTCCTCTGAGAAGCTGTTAATCATGTTACAGACAAGGGAACTCTGGAGTAAGGAAAATTCCTCACTATTTAGATCTAGTTTACCTCCTTAACCACCACTTAGCCCCTACCATGCTGTCCACAGATGCCAGGAGCTAAAAGGACAGAGTTTTAATAAAAATAAGGAAGCTCAGAAGAGGTACCTAGTTTGAAGGAGTAAAAAATAAAAATAACTCTTCTACTGAAATCTTCCTTCCAAACCTCAGGATGGTGTGGAGCTGATTCTACAGCTCAAAAGCCAGCAGAGGGCAGGCTCTGGCTGTCTTGTCAAGCTGTAGAGATTCCAAGAATGAGCCCAAGGATAGACTAGGTGTCTATGGTCTAAGAAGCAGCCTAGCTAAGCAAAGAGGTACTCCTTACCAGAAAATAGGCCAAGGTGGTGCAGGGGCAGGGAAAGGGAGGGGGTGGTTTGGACAGAGGAGGCAGGAGGAAATTGTGATTCGTTTTGTTTGCTACTTCAGCTTAATCCATTTTTTATGGATAGGCTGGGAGCTGCATCCAAGGACAACTAAATCCACAGAGCCTTCAAATATGAGAGTAGTCATGAGTCATGTAAAAATAATCACCATGTAAAACTGAATTTAATTCAGCAAGTATATATTAAGTGCCTACTAGATGTAAAGTACAGTGCTCTACGCCAGGGATATACTCCCTCAAAAAGAGGAAAACCATCTCCCACCCTCAAAGAGCTTACATCCTATGAGGTGGATAGATTCTTTTTTGACAGATACATTTTAACCCCTGGTTGTCAAAACATCTACTGGACACAGAGTTGCAGATAATTATATGGAATCTTACATTAACAGTCACATGAGAATTTGGGGAGGGAAGTCTCCTAACTCTACCATAGTTTGCCCCATCTCACAACAAAGAATATTATGCTGAGAGCAAAATACATTAAGCAACCTCTAATAAAAACAGATGAATAATTCTAACATAGTGTAAGGTGGGAGAAAATACTAATGAAGGTAGTAAGGAAAACAACAGAACCTGAGCTAAGCCTGAAAAAACATTCTCAGGTAAGGGGAGCAAGCCATGACCACACATACACACACACGCACACACAGCACAGAGAGACATATACACGCAGAGAAACACACACCACACACACAGACACATACACACTACACATACACACATACGCAAACATACACCACACACACACAGAGACACACACACACACACAACAGATGGAATGCTAAACTGAGAGAACATCAAGTTATGTCAATATGTTTAAAAGAGAGAATGTGTGAAGGGAATATATGAAGTGAGTCTGGAAAGACAGCCAAAATAGGAAGGGCTTTCAATGCTGTTAGAGTTTATATTTTAATCCAGAGGCAATAAGAAACCCTTGAAGATCCTTGAGTGAGTGACGTGATCAGACCAGTATATCAACCTGCATTCCAGAGACAGTGGAGGATAGAAGGGCCTGGTGTGCTATGGGGTCATGAAGAGTAAGACGTGACTAAATGACTGAGCAACGACATTTCTTTCATTCCCAGAGGGAAGAATGAGAAAAAAACAGAGGACTGGGGGTGAAGTCAAAATGACAGAGAAAAGACAGGGACTTGCCTGAGCTTGCACAAAAGCCCTGTAAACACCTTTAAAAATGCCATAAAAGAGTTTCTGGAGCAGCAGACCCCACAAAAGGATGGAGTAAAATAATTTTCCAGACAAAG
This sequence comes from Pseudochirops cupreus, assembly GCA_028627135.1. Taxonomy (NCBI): domain Eukaryota; kingdom Metazoa; phylum Chordata; class Mammalia; order Diprotodontia; family Pseudocheiridae; genus Pseudochirops; species Pseudochirops cupreus. The sequence goes on from CM053581.1 coordinate 284,910,588, forward strand.
ACAACTTAGAAGGTCAGCAGGAAAGGTCTGCTGCACCTGGATGAGAGTGGAGCACAGTTCAGTGCAGGCTGCACCAGCACAGCCCCAGCCCCAGCAAACCAGGAGCAGGCCTTGGGAACCACTGAATAGGTGGTGGCAGCGGCAATGGCTGCTTCTGGAGCTCTCAACCCACAGACGGTAAGAGTATCGAACAACTGATCAGAAGGAGATATTACAGGGGTCTCTTTGCTGGCACTGGGGGAAGGACTCTGTTACCTTGCCCATACATAGATCTGGATCACAGTCCTGGGTGGTAGTTCCAAGGCAAGGAAGAACACCAGCACCAGACCTTGTGGCCACAGTGGAATAAGAACTTTTGTCACAGTTCCAGGGCAGAAAAGAGTGCTTGTGGTCCCTCACAGACCAGAGCACAGGCCAGGAGAGTAGAAGTAAATACGCCTCTTCTTAGATCATACCACCTTGAAAGAACTGAAAATTTACAGGTCTGTAGAAGTATCCTTGAAAATAGCTGCACAAGGGGCGGCTAGGTGGTGCAGTGAATAGACCACCAGCCCTGAATTTAGGAGGGCCTAAGTTCAAATCCAACCTCAGACACTTAACACAAAACTAGCCACGTGACCTTGGGCAAGTCACTTAACCCCAATTGCCCTACCTTCCCCCCTCCAAAAAAAAAAAAAGCAAAAGAAAAGAGCGGCACAAAACACTTGAAGCTTAGAACAAAGTGCCCTCCACCCTGGGAGCAGAGGCCCACTTCAACTAAGATTTAAAAGTCAAGAAATAGACTAGAGGGGGCAGCTAGGTGGCGCAGTGAATAGAGCAGCAGCCCTGGAGCCAGGAGTACCTAAGTTCAAATCTGGCCTCAGACACGAAACACAAAAACTAGCCATGTGACCTCGGGCATGTCACTTCACCCCAACTGCCCTCCAAAAAGCAAAAAAACAAAAAGAAAGAAAGAAATAGACTAGAAAATGAGCAAACAAAAACAAAAAAAAAAATCCTGACCATAGAAAGTTACTATGGTGACAAGGAAGACCAAAGCACACACCTGAAATACAACTAAGTCAAAGTTCCAACATTCAAAGCCTCCAAAGAAACTATGAATTGATCTTAGACCATGGAAGAACTCAAAGAAGATTTTGAAAATCAAGTGAGAGAGGTAGAAGAGAAATTGGGAAGAGAAATGAGAGTGATGCAAAAAAGTTTTGGAAAAAAGGGGTCGACAGCTTGATGAAGAAGACACAAAAAAATATTGAAGAAAATTAACATCTTAAAAAACACAATAGGGAGGGCATTCTGAGAAGATGGAGGAGAAGGTTGGGAAATTCCAACTCTCCAATTTTCCCCCACAAACAAGACAAAACAGTGCCTTAGGGAAAACATAAAGCAGTTAAAAATAAACAAGAGTTGGGGCAGAATAATGGTCCTCTGTGGATAACCAAAGAAAATCCAAAGAAAAATCCCATGACCCAGGTTTATTCCCTGTGAAGTGTAAATACCTACAGGTTAGTTCTGCTGAAGCAGCAAGTGGCAAGTCTTGGGACTAGTTTGGTTGGGAGGTAGTCGCAGCCCCAGCCACAGAAATTTTCACCTCCCAGCCCAGTGTGGGGAGTCATGTGTCTGAGGGGGAGAAGATTGAGGGAACCTCTACTGAAAAGGGATGCCAGGCCCAGCAGTGCTGCTGAGATGCCACCCTGGGCAAGAAGGAACCAGTACATCCCCAGTGAGTGCAGAAGCAATGAGGTGGGGATGCCACTGGCTGTGGACACTTACAGGAAGGCAGAGATTTTGGTTTCAGGTCCAAGTGAGAGGAGAGAACTGAAGGAGGATCTGAGGCCATAGACAATATCACCCATACTTCAAGACTAGAGGTGATTACAATAATAAGTTGTTATAAATTTTTAAATGAGCAGACAAAGGAGGAAGAACACAACTACAGAAAGTTACTATGGGAATAGAGAAGACAGGGGCTCATCTTCAGAGGAGGATACTGAAGCAAAAAAAGCCTGCCATACTCTGAAGAGTAACATCAAATGATAGCCTGACCAAAAAGAATCCATAAAAGAATTTTAAAATAACTTTAAAAATCAAATGAGAGATTGAGGGATTTTTTTAAAATAAGTAAAACAAGAAGATGACCCAAAAAAAAAAAAAGACTCAAACAACTGGAAAAGGAGATCCAGAATCTTAAGGGAGAAAATGATTCCTTGAAAATTAGAATTGGGCAAGGGAAAGCCAGTCAAGTTATAAGAGACCAAGAAAATAATAATATAAAATATAAAGAATGAACAGATAGAAAAAATGTGAAACATCTCATAAGAAAATTAATCTGGAGAACAGATCAAGAAGAGAAAATATAAGAGTAATTGGCCTACCTGAAAGCTACAGTCAAAAGAAGAATCTTGATACAATAATACAAGAAATAATTAAAGAAAATTATCCTGAAGCGTTAGAACAAGGGAGGAAAGTAGAAATAGAAAAAAATCCACTGATCACTACCTGAAAGAAATCCTATGAGGAAAATCTACAGGAATATCAGAGTCAAATTCTGAAGCCTCAACTCAAGGAGAAAATATTACAAGCAACAACAAAAAAATTTTACATATGATGGTGCCACAATTAAAATCACACAAGACCTAGAAGTGTGATACTAAAAGACTACACATCTTGCAACACTATATATTGAAGAGCAAAAGAATTGGATTTGTAATTAAAAAAAAATATCATTCCCAGCAAAGTTAAGGATAGTACTGTATGAAAAAAAAATTGGCATTCAATGCCTTGTCAAACTTTCATAATTGTGTTGCCCAAAAAAACTGAATAAAATAGAAAATTTGACATACAAGAACCAAGAGAAATATAAAGTACAAATCAAAGACTAATTATAAGGGATTCACTAAGGACAGACTGCTTTTTGTAGGAAGAAATGTCTAAGATTATTATTAACAACTGGGTAGTATGAAAGAAGATTGGGGTAGACTGGTGCATGATGTCATTTCAAAAAGTGAAAACATTTAAGAAAAGGTAAAAACAGTAATTATCTTATATAAATGAAGTGCAAGAGGAAGACTTGACTCAAAGGAATTAGATGGGTGAGGAGAATTGGGAGTTCTAGAACCCTACTCTCATTAGAATTTGGTTAGAGGGAACTCTCTCTCTCTCTCTCTCTCTCTCTCTCTCTCTCTCTCTCTCTCTCTCTTTCGCTCACTCACTCTCTCTCTCTTTATGTATGTGAGTGTGTGTGTATATATACATATATACAACATATACATTTGCACACACAAACATACAAACACACAAAAGTCTTCTAAAAAAGGGATAGAGAAAGAAAAGAGGATAAGGGAGGAATTTTTTAGAGGGAACCCTACTCACACCAGATCTGGGTGAAAGAGAGAATGATATATACATTTAGAAGGGAATACAAGTCTATAACCTACATATTTGGAAGGATATAAAAGTCTTCTAAATCCATATAGAAACAAGAAGACAAAAATAAAGGGATCTCTGGAAGGGGCTCAGTTAAGCAATAGGAGGACAAGGCAGAGGGCAGAAATAGAATAGAGGAGTCAGGAGGGATGGGAAATAAGAGATATATATGCACATAAAATAAAAATCAGTAGTAGAATTTATTAGGGAAAAAAACAGGGGTAGTAATCATGATCTCAGGGATAGTAATCATGATCTCCAACGAAGTTAAAGCTAAAATAAATGTAATCAAAAGAGAAAATAGGGAAACTACATTATCTATCAGCCACATTATTCAATATTGTTTTAAACTATTTAAAATAACTAGGCAGTATGAGGATGGAATAGTGCTATGGCGCAGGAAATGATGAGTTGATGATCTTAGAAAAATATGGAATGACTTGGACTTATGAAGGAAGATATGTTCACCCTCAGAGAAACAGAGGACAAACTATTATAGTAAGATCTTATATAGATGCATATGAATGTATACATTTATATAGAAGTATGATTATAACTATCTAAGTATATGTATGTGTACATAGTTGTATGTATGTGTTTATATCATATATACATATATGTGTATATATATGTGTGTCTTGTGTATATGTGAAATGTGTCCATGTATGCATGTGTGCATGTGCATTTATGCTTAATTTTAGACTTCTTGAGGGAGAAGTGGGAGGAGGGGGTGTGGAAAAGAACACAGTAAAAAGTACACAGCAGAGAACAAAAGAAAACTCACAAGGAAACAAATAAAAGATGAACCATGCTAAACACAATGCATAATATTTATTAGATAGGTTTTCTTTAAAAGGAAATTTACTGCTATATATTTTGAACACTCTCTTACATTCTGCTGTGAACAAGACAACGCTTTTTTTCTTATTTTGTATTTAAGCTTTAGTATTTAATTTTATGTTTCTTTTTCTTTTCTTTTGTGTATTTGTTTTAGTATATCAGTTTAAAATTAACAGAATAGGGGAAATGGTAAAAGAGGTACAAAAGTCAATGAAGAAAAGAGAGCCTTGAAAAGCAAAGTTGATCAAATGGAAAAAGAGCCACAAAAATTCACTGCTGAAAAAAACTTCTTAAGAAGTAGAGTTGACCAAACAGAAAAGAAGGTACAAAAGTTCAATAAAGAAAATAATCTCTTAAAAATCAGAATTGAGGAAGTAGAAGGTAACAACTTTATGAGAAATCAAGAAACAACACATAACAAAACCAAAAGAATGAGAAAATAAAAGATGGTGTGAAATATCTCAATGGAAAAACAACTGACCTGGAAAATAGAGCCAGAAGAGATTACTTAAAAATGAAAAGCCATGATCAAAAAAAGAATGTAAGCATCATCTTTCAAGAAATTATCAAAGAAAACTGCCCTGAGAATCTAGAACTAAAAGATAAAGTAGAATTTGAAAGAATCCATCAATCACCTCCTGGAAGAGATCTCAAATGAAAACTCCCAAGAATATAGTAGCCAAATTCCAGAGCTCCCAGATCAAGGAGAAAATACTGCAAGCAGCCAGAAAGAAACAATTGAAGTATCGTGGAGCAACAGTCAGGATAACACAAGATTTAGCAGCTTTTACAATCCTTTAGGATTAGAGGGCTTGGAATATGAGTTTTGGAGGGCAAAGAAGCTAGGATTACAACCAAGAATCATCTGCCCAACAAAAGTGAGTATAATCCTTCAGGGGGAAAATGGACATTCAATGAAACAGAGGACTTTCTTTTTTTGGGGGGGGGGGAAGGCAAGGTAACTGGGGTTAAGTCCAAGATCACAAGCTAGTTAAGTGTCAAGTGTCTGAGGCCAGATTTGAACTCAGATCCTCCTGACTCCAGGGCCAGTACTCTATTCATTGTACTACCTAACTCCTCCAATACAGAGGATTTTCATGCATTCTTAATGAAAAGACCAGAACTGAATAAAAAATTTGGCTTGCAAATAAAAGACTTGAGAGAAGCATAAAAAGGTAAACAGGAAAGGGAAATCATAAGGAACTTAAGGTTAAAGTGTTTACATTCCTACATGGGAAGATAATATATGCAATTCACAAAATCTTTCTCATGATTAGGGCAGTTCGAAGGAGTATATAGAGACAGAAGGCACATATGAAGGGGTGATATCCAAAAAAATAAAATTAAATGGTGAAAAACAGGAATATACTGGGGGAAAGAGAAAGGGAGGAGTAGAATGGGATAAATTTTCTCACATAAAAGAGGCAAGAAAAACCTTTTATAGTGGAGGGGAAGATGGGGAAATGGGGAGGAGTGAGTGAACCTTACTCTCATCAGAATTAGATCAAAAAGGAAATAACATACACACTCAATTGGGTATGGAAATCTATCTTACCTTACAGAAAAGTAGGAGGTAAAGGGGCAAAGAGAAGTGTGATAGAAGGGAGGGCAGATTGGGGGAGGTGGTAGTCACAAGCAAAACACTTTTGAGGAGTGACTGGGTAAAAGAAAAGGGAGAATAGAATAAATAAGAGAATAGAATGGGGGGAAATACATTTAGCAATCATAACTGGAAAAATAATTGAAGCATTTCTCCTATAAAAGTTTCATTTCTCAAATATATAGAGAACAGAGTCAAATTTATAAAAATAGGAGCTATTGCCCAATTGATAAATGATCAAAAGATATGAACAATTTTAGATAAAGTAATCAAAGCTATCTATAGCCACATGAAAAAGTGCTCTAAATCACTATTGATAATAGAAATGAAAAATAAAACAATTCTGAAGTACTACCTTATATCTATTAGATTGATTTATAAGACAGAAAAGGAAAATAACAGCTTGTGGAGGGGATGTGGGAAAAATGTGACATTAATGCATTGTTGGTGGAGTTGTGAACTAATTCAACCATTCTTTAGTGCAGTTTGGAACCATGCCCAAAGAACTGTAAAACTATGCATATCTTTTGACCTAGCAATACCACTACTAGATCTGTATGCATAGAGAGATAAAAAGGAAAAAGGAAAAGAATTAATACATGAAGAAATATTTGTAGCAGCTCTTTTCTGGTGACAGGGAATTGGAAGTTGAGAGGATGCCCATCAGTTGGAGAATGACTAAACAGGCTGTGCTATGTGATTGTAACAGAATACTGTTGTGCTGTAGGAAATGATGAACAAGATGCTTTCAAAGGAACCTGGAGAGACTTACTTAAGCTGACGCAAAGTGAAATCTACTGTCTACAAAGTGACAGCAATGTTGTGGGATGATCATTCAGTGTAAATAACTTGGCTATTCTCCCCAATGCAGTGATAGCAACCAAAAGAATGCAGAGGACATACAACGATTTTTATGATCCAATTCTCTTCCTTTTTCCCCAGGCCCCAGGGATTTATATATACACCTCTATAATAGTAATCAGTTTAGCAGATACTTAGCACAACTCTGTCCCACTGTTGTGAAGGCATGAACTCCCCTGTTGATGTGGAAGAAAGGGATTGGCTGAGCTCCTGTTGAGAGAGAGAGAGAGAGAAAGAGAGAGAGAGAGAGAGAGAGAGAGAGAGAGAGAGAGAGAGAGAGAGAGATTCTCTCCCAGCATCTGAGAACTGACTGAGAACTGAGATGGAGTTTTCCTGAGACCAGAATCTGGTGAAGGCCACTTGGAAGGCTGAGAGGGCTTTCCTGGAAGGCTGATATTCCTTCTGGGTCCTAGGGCCAGCTGAAAGACTGGAGGACTGAAGAAACATGACCAGGAAAAGACTTTGTGGCCTGGCTGATCCTTGAGTTCCAGGCAAGAGAAGTAGTGAAGAGTTTGAGATGTGCTGGACCCTGTGAACTGCAGTGTGTGCCAGGAACTGCCCTGAGGACTGGACAAGGACCAGGGAACCATCTACCTCTGAGGACTGGATGAGGACCTGGGAGCTGTCTGCTTCTGAATCCAGGTGACTGTTTGGTGGATTCAGGAGGGAGCTGGGACCTTGGAAGGGGATCCAGGGAATCAGAGAGACCACCCAGAGTTAAGATGAAGAAAAGGTCTCCCCTTGGATGAAATTGAGGTTTTCTGGACACTGAGGGGTGGAGGGTTTGTGTGGTTTTCTAATGACTATATTTGTGATTAGTGATATTTAGTAATTGTGAATCTGGAATAGTGACTGATTAAGTTAATGGTTGCCCCATGAGTGGAAGTTTGATTATTCTATTGTGAATTGATTGAATGATTAAGTATTGAGTTGCCCCATGAGTGGAAGTTTGATTATTCTAGTGTGAATTGATTGAATGATTAAGTATTGAGTTGCCCCATGAGTGGAAGTTTGATTATTAAGTATTGAGTTGCCCTATGAGTGGAAGTTTGATTATTATATTGTTTCTTGTTCTAAATATTGTGGCCACTGTAGTGAAAACTGTGTGGCCATTTTCTGTGATAAGATGTAATGTTGTGAATATATTGTGAATGTCTTGATTTGTAATGGAATAAACAGAGTATTCACTACATTGTGTAATCTGAACTCTAAAAGCTGTTCACAGTAGCATTCTTCTGGGAATCTGCTGGTGCATGGCATTACAACCTCCCTACTCACATTCCCCCTCCATACCTCCCACTGGGATTCTACCTTCCCCAAGACATTGATACTGTTTAGGTACTCTTCAGTTACTATAGAAGTATCATCTTACTCCAAAAGCCTGGCATTATGCAAACAGTTATTTCTCTCTTTAGAATGCTGAATCTCTCTCCAGGAATTTATATTGTCTAGAAAATTCCCACTTCTCTATCCCAAAAAACTGGCTTGTTTGAAGCCATCCATTCTAGGGGCCAGGTGGTGGAAGGTTCTGCCAATGCCTCCCCCTGCCATTTCTTGGGCCACATGGTTGAGAGCGCATGCAACTATAGATATTAGTGGCTCCCAGAATATTGGCTTTCCCCTTTCCCACCATTTATAGAGCTCCACTCTCAACTCTGTTATGATTATTCATTTTGCTCACCTCTCAATAAGTCCCTCAAGCTCCAATTCTGCTCCAAGACTCCTTTTAATGAGCCTAGGATAAAGGGGTGTCCTTCCTCTAACCACAGTGTCCTGATTCAATCAAATCAGACCCAACCAATAAGACTTAATCACTCATGCTCAAGAGACAATGACTGCTTATCTACAGTAAGATATAAATCACTCAGTAAACACTCTGACCCAGGAGAAGTCTTTATTCCTCTCAATCAGGTATTAATGGGCATGTGGATACCCTCTACAGGGCAATTAGATGGCTCCATAGATAGAGCACGGGGCCTGGAGTCAGGAACACCTGAGCCCAAATCTGGCCTAAGACACTTACTAGCTGTGTGACCCTGGATAAGTTACTTAATAAGTTTGCCTTAATCTATTCAAGAAGGAAATAGCAAGCTACTCCAGTATCTTTGCCAAGAAAACTCCATGGAACCTACCTAAATCTTCTGCATTTCTTCATATTACTAACAAAACCCAACAGCAAGAGATAGAAAGATAAATTGCATTTAAAGTTATTGTAGACATTATAAAATATTTGGGAGTCTACCTACCAAAACAAACCTAGGAATCATATGAACACAATTACAAAACACTTTTCACACAAATAAAGTCAGATCTAAATAATTGGAAAAACATCAGTTGCTTGTGGGTAGGCCAGGTTAATATAACAAAAATGACAGTTCATCTTAAATTAATTTACATATTCAGAGCCATACCAATCAAACTACCAAAAATTATTTTATAGAGCTACAAAAAAGTTACAGAATTCATCCGGAAGAACAAAATGTCCAGAATATCAAAGGAATAATTGAAAAGAAATATCAGGGAATACCTAGCCAAACCAGATGTTAAATTGCATTAAAGCAGCAATCATCCAAACTATTTGTACAGGCTAGGAAATAGAGTGGTGAATTAATGGAATAGGCTAGATACACAAGACACAGCAGTCAATGACTATAGTAATTTACTGTTTGATAAACCCAGACACCCCAGTTTCTGGGATAAGAACTCACTATTTGACAAAAAATATTGAGAAAACTGGAAAATAGTATGGGGCGTAGATGAACATCTTACATTGTATGCTAAAATAAAGTCCAGATGGGTACATGATTTAGCTATAAAGGCTGATACTATAAGCAAGTTAGGAGAGTAAGGAATAATTTACCTGTCATATTTGGGGAGAATGGAAGAATTTATGGCCAAACAAGAGACAGAGAACATTATGAAATGCAAAATGGATAATTTTGATTACATTAAATTGAAAAGTTTTTGCAAAACAAAGCCAATGCAACCAAGATTAGGAGGGAAGCAGAAAATTGGGAAAGAATTTTATAAACAGTGTCTCTGATAAAGGCCTCATTTCTAAAATATTTAGAGAACTGGGTCAAATTTATAAGAATACAAGTCATTCCCCAGGTGATAAATTGTCAAAAGATATGAAAAGGCAGTTTTCAGGTGAAGAAATTAAAGTTATCTATAGTCACATAAAAAAATGTTCTAAATTTCTATTGATTAGAGAAATGCAAATCAAAACAATTCTTAGGTACCACATCAACCCTATCAAATTGGCTAACAGGGCAAAACAGGAAAACAATAAATGGTAAAGAAGATGTGGGAAAATTGTGACACTAATTTATTGTCAGTGGAATCATGAACTGATCCAACCATTCTGGAGACCAATCTGGAACTACGCCCAAAGGGCAATAAAAACGTGCATACCCTCTGACCCAGCAACACCACTTCTAGATCTGTACCCCAAAAAGATCAGAACAATGGGCAAAGGACCCACATGCACAAAAATATTTATAGCAGCTCTTTTTGTGATGACCAAGAACTGGAAATTGAGGGGATGTCCATCAATTGGGGGAAGGCTGAACAAGTTGTGGTATATGAATATAATGCAATACTATTGCGCTATAAGAAATGAGGAGCAGACAGACTTCAGAAAAACCTAGAACGACTTATATGAACTGGTGCCGAGTGAAGTGAGCAGAACAAGAGAACATTGTACACAGTAATAGCCACATTGTGTGATGACTGACTAATAGATTTTGTTCTTCTCAGTAACGCAAAGAACTAAAACAACTGCAAAAGACTCATGATGGAAAATGCCATCCACATCCAGAGAAAGAAATACGGAATCCCAATCCGATCTGAAGCATACTATTTGCTCTTTTTTTCTTGTTTTGTTCTGTTTTGTTCTTTTCTTTCTCATGGTTTCTCCCATTTGTTCTAATTCTTCTATGTAACATGACTGATGTGAAAATATGCTTAATAAGAACGTCTATGTAAAGCCTATATCAGATTGTAGGCCATCCAGGGGAGAGGGAAGGGGAGGAAGGTGGAGAAAATTTAAAACTTATGGAAGTGAATGTTGAAAACTAAAAATAAGTACATTTTTAAAAAAAGAAAACTCCATGGACAGTATTGGCATGGTATGGTCAAGTCACAAAGTCACAAAGAGTCAGACATGACCAAAGAGCTAAACAATATACCCTGCATAGAGATCCACAATCAAAATCCCAAATAATCGGGGGGTGGAGCCAAGATGGCAGCATAGGAGCAGCAACATATCACAGCTCTCACATAGCCACCCCAAAATACCCATAAAGTATGACTCTAAACTAATTCTAGAACTCCAAAATGCACACAAATATACTTTCCACTAAAGTCAACTCGGCTATGAGGAATCATATCAGCACTGTGAACCGAAACCAGCCTGGCCTGAAACCACGGCTGTGCCCCAGAGGCGGCCAGATGAGAGGAGCTGGGAGGTGGCTGGATAAGAGGAGCCGAGCCCCAGCTGGAGCTTCGGGTGCGCGGATTGGCGGCAGCTGTGGCAGTATCCAGAATTATGTCAGTGCGACTTGCGAGGTCATGGGAGAAAAGTGGTATGGCCAAACTGCCTCCAGGGCTGAGAAGTGGAGAGTGGAGGTCCTGCACCTGCCTCCACATTGCCACTTCGGAGCTCTCAGCCCGCAGACTGCAGGGGGACCAAGCAATCATTCAGAGGCCAAGTACTCTCGCGTTGAGTGGCCTGGATCCGGATCATGGTCTTGGGCTTTGGTCCTGTGGTTTGTTTTTATTCAGTGAGGCGGAAGTGGGAGAGGTCCCCAGCAACTTCCTAAGAGCTCCAGCAGCTGGGAGGACCCCAGTGATTTGGGACATAGCTTTCCCCTCTGGAAGCAGAACTCCACAGAGATTAAAAAAAAAATCACAGACTGACCAACCATGAATAAGAATAAGCACAAGAAGCAGGGTAAGAACAGCAACCAAATCCTAGAATCCTTCTTTGGGGAAAAGAAGGACCAAGGCAAAGAGCTTCAG
>CM053581.1:284922833-284938018 GCA_028627135.1 Pseudochirops cupreus
GGACATAGGAGAGAACAGATTGGGGGAAGGGTTATACAATGGGATGGCTGTTTTGGGGTGGTGGGTAGGGGTAAGATGGGGAGAAAATTTGTAACTCAAAATCTCGTTGAAATGAATGATGTAAACTAAAACAAATAAAAGTTTTTGAAAAATAAAAAAATAAAATTAGTTTAGAATTATATTTTATAGATATTTGAGGTGGTTATGGGGGAAGCTCACAGAGTTTTCCTGCTTCTATGCCACCATCTTGGCTCTACCCCAGAATAATATTCTTAAATGTGTAAAATAAGAGTTAGGACTACAAGGCAAACCAATTATATTGAAATACAATTATCAAATTTTTTTTAAAAAGTTCACATATTGAAAGTTGAGAATCCTTGACCTAATTCAACTGCCTTAGAGGAGTGAACTGAGCAAGGTCACAAGACAGAGCCAAAACTAGAGTTCTAATAGGAGTTCAAACAAAAGTTCTAGGTCCCAGTCCAGTTTTCTTTCTACTGTATCAACCTTCTTCATAAGGTGAAGTTGGGTTACTTTCTGAGTTAACCTTCCTCCAGCACATGATTTGAATTCTTCTCTTAGAATGGGAATGACTGCTGGACTTTCTCTGCTATTCCCTTATCCCCAATACGTTTTTTTTTCCTAATTAATATTTTCATTTTCTGAAGTCTGAATGCTTCTTTGTGCTCTTCCTGGATTCTGAGTGAATCATCAATTCCAGAAGGGCACCAAGCCAAACAGGAAGAACAGCACAGCTGGCCCTACAAATATACCAGAGCAAAACTTTGGGATGGGAGCTGTTCTCAGCTGCTCTGAGTCAGATCAGTCAGATCTTCCAGCAGTTCACCAACAGAAAGGGAAATCTGAGGCTAGGACCTGCATTGTTGTACAGCAGTGTGGAAGAAAGGGAAAACATGGCTCTATCTGGGTATGGTAATCTCTGTTCCTTGGAAGGCTGAAGCTCGAGGATCACCTGAGCTCAGGAATTCTGAGCTGATGTAGAACTAAAGCTAAAGGGTGTCCACATTAAGGCCAGCATCAACCACCTCTGGGAGGAAGGAACCATTAGGACATGTAGGGAGCTCTGAAGTAACCCAGGTTGAAAAATAAAGTCGGTCAAAAGTGCCAGTTAAAAGTGGTATCAAGCTCATAGGTGGCTGTGGAGCTTCCAACTTGACTAAGATAAGAAAATCAGGAAGGAAAGAAGGGAGGGAAGGAGGAAGGGAAAGAGGAAAGGCAAGGCACTGGATATGGAGTTGTAAGACTTGGGTTCAAATACTAACTCTATCACTTACTGCCTATTTGACTTAGAAGTAAGTCCCTTACTTTCTCTATATAAAATTATTTACACACATGTAAAATGAGGGGGTTGGATTAGGTCATTTCTAAGTTTCTTTCCAGTTCTAGATCATATGACCTAGGTATTTGCCTAAATACCTGAAAGCCAAATGTGGAATATCCCCTAGGAGGACCTAGATGGTAGGAAGGGATATAGATATAGTGATAGATAGAAGATAGATAGATAGATAGACAGACAGACGCACATATGTATGTGTGTATGTGTCCAACTGTATACAGAGACTTTTGCTAAAATAGCTTGACCTTGCTTCAGCACCCTGAGAACAGCAGAGAAATAGGACTGTCTAATGGGATTGTGGAGAATTCCAGGAGAGTGGCACTGCCTAGGAGATAATACAGGGGGCAAGCCATTCTCTAAGGAGACTAATGACCTCAGAATTTATATCTCAGATTTGTGAATTGCCATGGTTCCACGGATTTCCCTAGACCAAGGGTAAGAAACCTGCTGCCTCAAGGCCACATACGACCCTCTAGGTACTCAAGTGTGGCCCTTTGACTGAATCCAAACTTCACAGAACAAATTCCCTTAATAAAAGGATTTGTTCTGTAAAACTTGGACTCAGTCAAAAGGCCACACTCAAGGACCTAGAAAGCCACATGTGGCCTGAAGGTCACAGGCTCCCATCCTTGCCTTAGACACTGTGTACATTGCTGAGAGAGTATGACCCAGGTTTGGGGATATACTTCTGTTGTGCTCTGTTAAGATTATCATCACCTTCCCTTTTGTTAGTATGTGTTTCATAATTAAAAGTTAATGTTGTTATCTTACATAGTTTTTTTAAATGGCAGCACACCAGGGGGAGCTCAGGAGCTAGAGTTGTGAGCAGTAGACCCCTGTCTCTTCCTGCATTAAGGCTACCCCTCAGTGAGTTGTAGCAGTATGACAGTTCTTTTTCAGAGTCACCTCCAACCTGTAAGTGTGGGTATAACTGCAGCCAGACAGACATCAGGAAAAGAGAGGGTAAAAAGAGAAGAGAGTTGATACCATACCCATGCTACACCATGTGGGTGGATGCCATGCTCACAGCTGAACATTTTTGAAATGTCTCCATCTAAATTCCCTCAATTGGCCCAAATCCTGCCATCTAGGGACAGGGGAGACAGCTTAGTGAAGAAGAAACCTTTGTCCTAGTGTGAGAAGACGTTCATGTGAATCCCAACTCTACCTTTTATTAGCTACATAACAAATCATTTCACTTCATTACACTCTGCTCTGTAAAATGAGGACCGCAACACTTGCCTTATATAATTCATGGGCCTTTTTGAAGAAAGTGTTTTGTGTACCTTGAATTGTTGTAGAAATATGCTTTGGTTTTTTTTCCCAAGGCAACTAAGTAGCGTATTAGATAAAGGGCCAGGCCCAGAATCTGGAAGACTCATCTTTATGAGTTCAAATCTAGTCTCAGATTCTTATTGGCCTCAGACCTGGGCAAATCACTTAACCCTGTTTGCCTCAGTTTCCTCTCCTGTAAAATGAGCTAGAGAAGGGAATGGCCAGCCACTCCAGTATCTTAGACAAGAAAACCCCCAAAATGAAGTCACAAAGAGTTGGACATGACTGAACAATAACAAAAGAATTTTTTCAGTACAGTGTGGACTACTTTTTACCAGTCCAACTCTCCCTGTGTTCTCCCACCTTTTTGCCTTTAATTACATTACTTCCCTATGCCTAAAATATCCTCCATCTTTTTATCCTGTTTAATTCCTACCCATCCTTTAAAAGCCTTCTCACATGACACTGCCCCCATGATTTTGGATCAATAAAAACCTTCCTGCTTGGACCTCATAAAGTATTTCACAGTATAGCCTGCATTGCCTGGTGACAGAATATTTTAAGGAAATGGGACACCCTTTACATATCTCCTTTCCCCTACTTACCTTCTTGACCCTATGGCCTTGAGTAAATACCTTGCAAGTCACAGTCAAAAAGAATCTTAAATATTGCAAGCCAGAAGTCTTTTTTTCACTGTAAGTATGGGGAAGGGCAATGTTTCCTGTATCAGTTCCCATAGCGGGGTACCATGGCAACATTACATAGTTTCAGTGAAAAGCAGTTCCCTTAAGCCTAAAATCCTTAAAATTGCTTGCCTTCTCAATGAGGGAGGATGGGGAGGAAAGAAAGTAGAGAACTGGAACCTCAAAGTTTTTAAAATGAATGTTAAAAACTGTTTTTACATGTAACTGGAGGAAAATAAAATACTAAATAAGTAAAAAATGAAGACTCATCTTCATGAGTTCAAATATGACCTTAGACACTAACTAGCTGTGTATCCCTGGGCAAGTCACTTAACCCTGACTGAGCAACAACAAAAATTGAGGGACTAACCACTTAGTTTAGTTTAAATAGTTTAAAATAGTTTAAATAGTTAAAATAGTTTAAAAAAAACTATTCAGATCTGCTATCTGGGCTTTGAAGGGTTTCCTTCTCTTCAGCCACAGAAGACAGTAAAGGGCAATGTGGTCAAGTCTCACAGCAAATTCCCCTCTCAAGCTATAGATGGCAATCTTCACTAGCCAGCTTTTCAAACAACAAATCTGAGCTTACTCCAGTCAGATCACCTCCCCACATCCTTAGTAGAGCCAGTTAGACTCTGGTTTCTCAGCTGTCAGTTTCTATGTTACATGTTCTATGTCCTACGTCCAGTGTCCTATGTACTGCCTTCTGGTCTTTGGCTTCTGGCTTGCAGTATTTAAGATTCTTTTTTACCTCTACTTTCTAATTCTCTGGTTTCTCCATCTCTCTTGCCTCAAATCAAGATCTACTCATGGATAAGTACTTACTTCTAAAGAAACCAAAAATCTACATTTCTGTTAGATTTTTGACTGAGTCAATATATATTGTACCATAGTTCCCAAATAGCTCTTTAATTCAGAACTTCTCAGGAATAAACATTACAGTTCTAAAAATGGTTATATGTAAATTAGGTGCTGGGAAATAATGCATGGCAGCCATTTTTACCACCAGCCAACATTTTTGCTTCTATTTTAAGTCAATTCTTCTTAGAAATGCCTGTGTTTCTCTTCAAGATCTTTTTTGGTGCGTTATCCATGTATATGCCCTTTTTTTGCTTCCTGTCCATAAACACAATGTCCACATAAGAAAGAGGAAGAAGTTTCTAACAATTAACCTTTCCAACAGTGGAATGGGCTATGTCTAGAGGTAGTGAGTTCTCAGTCCCTGGAGATGTGCTTTTCTTGAGGTGGTTCAATGAAAAGAGGACAGAAGCTGGCATCACTGGATTCCCATTTGAATCCTGCTTCTGCCACTTACTGCCTTCATGATCTCAACCAAGTCATTTAACTCAAGCAAGTCACTTAACCTCCTTTCTCTCCTTTTTAAAATGAGGAGGTAGACTGGATAATCTCTAAGGTCTAAATCTATGATCACACAACCCCTTTCAAGGATACAGCAGAGAGGAGTCCCACACTTAGAAGAAGGTTCAACTAGAAGACTTCTAAAGAACAGTCCAGATCTGAGATTCTATAATCCAGTAACGGATCTCACCACCCTCCATGGCAACCAATTTCATTGCTGAGCAGATCCAATTGTTAAAAATGCTTCCTTGTATGGAACTGGAATCTGTTTCCAAAACAGTAATTCCCCTGAAAACTATGCTTAAGTCTTAACAATTCCATCATGCTTGTTTTCTACAGTAATGATAATATATCAGATTCCTGTGCTGTGCTAATAACTCACATTTCTATAGCAATGTGATGTCATACTAATAATTCTCATTTAAAGAGAGAAGTTGGAGATTCACAGATTTCTTTTCTCCCAGCACCTTTGGGAGGCAGGGGATACAAAGACTATTGCCCTCATTTTGCAAAGGAAGAAATAGAGGCTTAAAAAAGGGAAGTGATTTGCCCACTCAACATGCCCCAGTGAATTAGTGATAAAACCAGGATCCAAACCTAGGTCTTTTATTTCTACATCAAGAGTTCTTTCTAACAGAGCACAGGCCCTGGAGTCAGGAGGACCTGAGTTCAAATCCGGCCTCAGGCACTTGACATTTACTAGCTGTGTGACCTTGGGCAAGTCACTTAACCCCAATTGCCCTGTCTCTCCCCTCCAAGAAGAAAAACAAAAATTAGTACTTTGACTTTTAAGTTTCAAATCTATCAGAGAGAATTTGTAAATATACATACAACTATATTAGTGTATGTGGATATTTTAATATTTAGAAACATTGCTGCTTTTAGGTGGATTCAAACATCAAAGTTGCCCCTGCTAAACAAAACTCTTCTTTCCCTAGTAAGATCTTCATACATTTCACAGTATTCAGAAATAAAGACAAAATTCCATATTCAAGATTAAGCTAAGGTTCAGAATCTACGTAACAGCTTATGAAACAAAACAAGTATAACTAAAAATGCCAGTCTACCCTGAAGAAACATTTTCCTGAAACTATTCAATCTCCCTTTAATTACAATCTCTACAGATTCTCTTTTCAGTCTGGCAAAAGGTTAACTCAGAAATACTACTATTAATTGAATTAATCAAAGATTTCTTCTACAACTTAGTCTGATACCTTAATCATTTCAAGTCAAAGTCATTCCTAAATTGAACAAGTCTCTCCTTTTAGAAAGTGGTTAGTCCCTCAATTTTTGTTGTTGCTCAGTCAGGGTTAAGTGACTTGCCCAGGGATACACAGCTAGTTAGTGTCTAAGGTCATATTTGAACTCATGAAGATGAGTCTTCATTTTTTACTTATTTAGTATTTTATTTTCCTCCAGTTACATGTAAAAACAGTTTTTAACATTCATTTTAAAAACTTTGAGGTTCCAGTTCTCTACTTTCTTTCCTCCCCATCCTCCCTCATTGAGAAGGCAAGCAATTTGATACTGGTTATACATGTGTAGTCATGCAAAAAAAAAAAAAGAAAGAAAGAAAGAAAAAAACATCTTCCATAATAGTCATGTTGTGAAAGAAAACAAACAAAAAACCTCAAGAAAAGCAAAGTTTTTAAAAAGCATGTTTCTATCTGCGTCAGTTAATTTGTCTGTGGATGGACAGCATTTTTCATCATCAGTCCTGCAGAACTGTGTTTGGATCAATGTATAGCTCAGAAGAGCTAAGTCATTCACAGCTGATCAACCTATATATAATATTGCTGATACTTTGTACACAATTCATTGCACTTTTCATCAGTTCGTTTAAGTATTTCTGCTTTCTCTGAGAGGATCCCCCTCAACATTTCCTGTAGTACAAAAGTATTCCATCATAATCACAGCACAATTTGTTCATCCATTCCCCAATTGATGGGTATCCCTTCAATTTCTAATTCTTTGCCCCCAGAAAAGAGCTGCTACAAGTATTTTTGTACATATAGGTCCTTTTCTTTTTCCTTTTTATCTCTTTTGGGATACAGACCTCGTAGTGATATCATTAGCTCAAAGGGTAGGCATGGTTTTATAGCCCTCTGGGCACAGATTCAAATTGCTCTACAGAATGACTGAATCAGTTCACAACTCTACCAACAGTGCATTGATGCACTGTTGAAAAATGAGGATTTTTCTCACATTGCCTCCAACATTTGCCATTTACCTTTTCTGTCCTATTAACGAATCTAATAGACATGAATGAGGCGGCACCTCAGAATTGTTTTAATTTGCATTTCTCCAACCAATAGTGAGTTAGAGTATTTTTTCATATGGCTATAGATAGTTTTGATTACTCCATCTGAAAACTGGTCATTTTTTTTATTATTTGTCAGTTGGGGAATGGCTCTCATTTTTATAAATTTGACTCAGTTCTCTATGAGTTTGAGAAATGAGGCCTTTAGAAGAATAGTCTTGACACCAAGCCCAGTGCTGTCCACAGCACCACCTAGATGCCCATAAGTCTTTCAATAAGAATGATAAAAAAAAGTGTTGATCGAATACATTGTTTCAGAATTTATAGTTAAAGAAAGGGTTTCTCATGCAGATCATATAAAGAACTGCTGAGTATAGTACTGAGAAAACTGATTTCTTGATATTTCTATTTTTTTAAAAAATAGCAGTGACCTTAAGGTGTTTCAAAGTCCTCTTTAGTGACTTAGGAGCTCAGCAGTCCTTTCATGGGGAATATGGGAAACACATCATAAACCATCCATAAAGCCCTTCATTTTAGAGATGAGGAAATTGAGACCCAGAGAGATCAAGTGACTCTCTTAGGGTCACATAGATAATAGTATTTAAGATCACACACCTAGAGTTAGAAAGGACTTTATAAATGGTCTAACACAATTCATGCATTTTACAGATGAGGAAACTGAGACCCAGAGAGAATGTGACTTTCTCACAGAACTCAAAAACAGGAAGGTACCTCACAGCCATCTGCTCCAACTCATTCATTAAAGGAATCTCCAGTATAAAATGCTTCATAAGGTATGTTGGGAAGCAGTGTGGTACATTGGAAAGGGTGATAGAGGTTTGGGTCAGAAAATAGGTTTGGTTTCTCACTTTACTACTTTCTGTGTTTTTTGGCATAAACCATTTAACCAGTCCAATTTTCAGTTTCTCATGTGTAAATGAGGTAAATAGGCTTAATGTTCTCTAAGATTCCACCCTAAATCTGCTCTCCTAATTGGCCATTCTAGGTCACACAGATTATAAGTAGCAGAGCAGGGATTCAAATCCAGATTGCCAGATTCAGGATGAAATACTCTACTACATTGCCTGAGTCACATCCAGGCCTAAGGAATCAGGTGTCAATAGGAAAGTCCAATAGGGCCTGTGAGGGTTAATATCTTCTATTTGTGAAGCAGAGCTATAAGCAGGAATGTTGGAGAGGTGAAAATTCCATTAATTGATTTGGGGAGTAACCTGCCCACATTTTAAACTCCCTTCTCTGGCATTATCCAGTAGCAGCAGAAGAGAGAGATATGTTGAAGGTTTGACATCTCCCCCTGGGTATTCCTTCTCCTGTGATCCTAATTTTATCCCAAAGAAGTCCTGAAGCAACCAATGCTTACTTGTCCCTAGAGTCCTGCATGTGTTTCCTTCCTTTAGCCAGATGAAACTGGAAGGATGAGACAGGTAGAAGAACCCCTGCTCTGGGAATTAAGAAACTTGGATTTGAGCCACTTAGACAAGTCACAACACTCCGTTAGAGAAAAACTGTGAGCATCACAGATTTGTGGATTGCTACAGCACGAAGGGGTTTGGGGATAGACCGTCAGAGTTGGAAAGATCCTTAAAAGTCAGATGTGGCAACCTCTTTATGTCACAAAGAACAAAATTGAATTTTGGAGGGGTCAAGAGATTTGCCCAGCAACATACACCTAGTAGATTTGGAATGCAAAACCAGGTCTCCTGACTAAGAGTCCAACAACGTTTCCAGAAAACCAAACAAGCTCTTAAGTTATTGTGTTTTTTTTTCATTTCAACAAATTTTTATTAAGTGGTCTATTATATTCAAGGTCCTGTGCTAGACACAAGGCAAAAATAAGAAATCCCCTGCCTTCAAAGAATTCAAATGAAAGGGGTGGGTAGATGTACTTAAATAAATACAAGGAGATTTAAGAAGGAGAGTACTAATAAATATCATTTTGAGAGGCAGAAGATGAAGAGGGAGTGTCCTCCAGGAATGTGGAATGGCTGGTTTGAATGCAAAAAGGCAGGAGAGGAAATGTTGAGTTTGAGGAACAGTGAGATTAGAGAGTATAGTTTGGCTGGAATGTAGGATGAAAGGGGAGGAATGTGAAATAAAACCAGAAAGAGAGTTTGGAGTAAAAATGTGGAGGGCCTTAAATATCAGCCTGAGTTGGTATTTTACCATAGAAATATGGAACCAATGAAGGTTTTTTTAAAGGGGAAATCAAGGGACCTCAGAAAGATTATTTCATCAGCTGCCATTAGAACAGATTGGGAATGATTCAATCTAGGGGAGAATGAAGACTGAAAGACCAGTTAAGAGGTTTTTTACAATAATAATAGTGGGGAAAAGGTGACAAGGACCTGAACTTAAATATTCTGGAGTTAGAGCTGACAGGATTTGGTCAACCAGTAGAATTCTGTCTGTTCAGCTCTTGCAGTATCTCTTGTACCCATCCTTCCTTTCCATTCTCAAAGAAACCTGGACAGAATAGTGGCTGGGTCAGGAAGACATGGGTTTTTTATCCTGGTTCTGAGAGAATTGTGTGGTGGAGGGGATAGATACCACACTAGACTTGGAATCAGAGGGACCTTGGACACATCATTTAACTTCTCTTAGCTTCAGTTTCTCCAACACAATAGGAATGGATTTTTTAAAAAAACCTACTACATAGGGTTGCCATGAGGCTTAAATCAGATAATGTACACAAAGAATCTGTAGCTATATGTATCCATTACTATTACTACCACCATCATGAATATTTTTTTTTGCTTTTTTGGAGGGAGGAGAATAGGGCAACTGGGGTTAAGTGACTTGCCCAAGGTCATATGTCTAGTAAGTGTTAAGTGTCTGAGGTGAGATTTGAACTCAAGTCCTCCTGACTCCAGGGCTGGTGCTCTATTCACTGTGCCACCTAGCTGCCCCCATGATTATTTTTTAAATAAAAAATTTTTTTTTATTTCTCAGACTTCTTAATCCATAAATGCCAAAGACAAAGTAAAAGGTCAGTATGGAACTTGATTGGTCCAGGAGGAGTGGGGTAGAAGAATGTGGTCCGGCTGCTATCCCCAGAGTGAGAAGTAGAGGAGGTATGGTGGCTGTAGCCACTGCCACATGGCTGCTTCTGGAGCTCCTGGCCTGCAGATTGTAGGCAGACCAAGCAACCATTCAGAGGCTAAACATTCTTGCTTTGACATACTTGGATCTGGATTGTGGTCTTGGGTGGTGGTCCTGGGGTTTGTAACCAGTGAGTCGCAGTGTGTGGGGGCTGTAGAGAGAGTGCCCATCTAATAGCTCTGGCAGCTGCAAAACCCCCAGCAATTTGGGACATAGCTCTATCCATTCTGGAAATGGAGTTATACCATGGCAAAGAGCTCAAGAGTCAAGTAACTGGCTGCCACTATGAGCAAGCAACGGAAGCACAAACAGATGATAGAATCCTTTTTGGGGGACAAAAAGGATCAAGGCATGGAGCAGGAGGAAGACATCAAAGTCAGAACCCCTGCATCAAAAGCCTCCAAGAAAAATATGAATTGGTTACAGGCCATGGAGGAGCTTCAGAAGGATTTTGAAAATCAAGTAAGAGAAGTGGAGGAAAAATTGGGAAAAGAAATGAGAATGATGCAAGAAAATCATGAAAAGCAAGTCAACAGCCTGCTAAAGGAGACCCAAAAATATACTGAAGAAAATAACACTTTAAAAAACAGATTAACTCAAATGGCAAAAGAAGCCCAAAAAGGCAATGAGGAGAAGAATGATTTAAAAAGTCGAATTTGCCAGATGGAAAAGGAATTTCAAAAACTCACTGAAGAGAATAACTCCTTCAAAATTAGAAAAAAATAGAAGGCAATGTGAAATATTTCATTGGAAAAACCACTGACCTGGAAAACAGATTCAGGAGAGATAATTTAAAAATTATTGGACTACCTGAAAGTCATGATCAAAAAAAGAGCCTAGACACCATCTTTCAAGATATTATCAAGCAAAATTGCCCTGATATTGTAGAACCAGAGGGCAAAATAGAAATTGAAGGAATTCACTGATTACCTCTTGAAAAAGATCCCAAAAAGAAAACTCCTAAATATTATAGCCAAATTCCAGAGTTCCCAGGTCAGAAAAAAAAAGCAGTCAGGAAGAAACAATTTGAGTATTGTGGAAACAATCAGAATAACACAAGATCTAGCAGCTTCTACATTAAGGGATAAAAGAGCTTGGAATATGATGCTCCAGAGGTCAAAAGAGCTAGGACTAAAACCAAGAATCACCTACCAAGCAAAATTGAGTATAATGTTTCAGAGGAAGATATGGTCATTCAATGAAATAGAGAATTTTCAAGCATTCTTGATGAAAAAAGCAGAGACAAACAGAAAATCTGACTTTCAAATACAAGAAGCAAGAGAAGCATGAGAAAGTAAACAGGAAAAAGAAACCATAAGGAACTTATTAAAGTTGAACTATTTACATTCCTACATGGAAAAACAATCATTGTAACTCATAAGACTTTTCTCAGTATGAGGACAGTTGAAGGGAATACATATACATGCATGTATGTATAGGAGGGTGTATGTGTGTTTAAATATATATATCTGTGAGGGTGTGCATATGTATGTACATGTATACATAGACAGAGGACACAGGATGAGTTAAATATGAAGGGATGATATCTAAAAAATAAAATTAAGAGGTGAGAGAGGAATATATTGGGAGAAGGAGAAAGGAATAGATAGATCAGGGTAAATTATCTCATATAAAAGAGGCTAGAGAAAACTGTTACAATGGAGGAGAACAGCAGGAAGCTAAAAGGGAATGGGACAACCTTATTCTCATTTAATTTGGCTTAATGAGGGAATAACTTATACACTCAATTGGGTATCTTATCCTACAGGAAAATAGGGGGGAAGGGGATAAGAGGGGAGATGATAGAATGGAGGGCAGATTGGGGGAGAGGGTAGTTAGAAGCAAACACTTTTGAAAAGGGACAGGGTCAAAGAAAAAAATAGAATAAGTGAGGGGTGGGATAGGATGGAGAGAAATACAGTTAGTCTTTCACAATATACCTACAATGGAAATGTTTTGTGTAACTAAACATGTACAACCTATATTGAATTGCTTATCTTCCCATTGAGGGTGGGTGAGGAGGGAAGAAGGAGGAAAAATCTGGAACTCAAAGTTTTAAAAACAAATATTTTTAAAAAATTGTTTTTTACATGAAGCTGGGAAATAAGATATACAAGCACTATAGAAATCCATCTTGCCCTACTAGAAAGTTAAGGGGTGGAGTTTGGGGAGGATATAAGAGAGAACAGATTAGGTGAAAGGGTATTAAGTAGATTTGGTCTTTGGTGGGGTAGGGAAAGATGGGGAGAAAAATTTGTAACTAAAAATCTTGTGGAAATGAATGTTGAAAAATACATAAATAAATTGGGAAAAAAAGAAAGAATCCACCAATCACTTCTTTTAGAAGATCCCAAAAAGAAAATTGCTAGGAATATTATAGCCAAATTCCAGAGTTCCCAGGTGAAGGAGAAAATATTGCCAACAGCCAGAAAGAAACAATTGGAGTATTATGGAAACACAATCAGGATAACACAAGATCTAGCAATTTCTACATTAAGGGATTGAAGGCCTAGGAATATGATATTCCAGAGGTCAAAAGAGCTAGGATTAAAACCAAGAATCACCTACCCAACAAAACTGAGTATAATACTTCAGGGGGAAAAAATGGAAATTCAATGAATCAGAAGACTTTCAAGCATTCTTGATGAAAAGATCAGAACTGAAGAGAAAAAATTGACTTTCAAATACAAGAAGCAAGAGAAGCATGAGAAGGCAAATAGGAAAGAGAAATCATAATGAATTTATTAAAGTTGAACTGTTCACATTCCTACATGGAAAGACAATATTTGTAACTCATGAGACTTTTCTCAGTATTAGGATAGTTGAAGGGATAATATACATGCACGCATGCATGCATACATACATACATATGTACATACTTAGAGGGCACAGGGTGAGTGGAATATGAAGGGATGACATTTAAAAAATAAAATTAAGAGGTGACAGAGGAAGATGTTGGGAGGAGAAGGGGAGAGATAGAATAGGGTTAATCATCTCACATAATAGAGGTAAGAGAAAGCTGTTACAATGTAGGGGAAGAGCAATAAGGTGAAAGGGAATGAGTCAACCTTACTCCCATCGGATTTGGCTTAAGGAGGGAATAACATACACACTCAGTTGGGTATCTTACCCTATAGGAAAGAAGGGGGAAGGGGATAAGGGGTGGGGATCATAGAAGGGAAGGCAGATTGGGGGAAGGGGTAATCAGAAGCAAACACTTTTGAAAAGGGACAGGGTCAAAGGAGAAAATTGAATAAATGGGGGGGCAAGATAGGATGGAGGGAAATATAGTTAGTCTTTCACAATATGACTAGTATGGAAATGTTTTGCATAACTACACATGTATAACCTATATTGAATTATCTTCCCCATGGGGGTGGGTGAGGACAAAAGAAGGGAGAGAATCTGGACTCCAAAATTTTAAAAAACAAATGTTAAAAAAATTGTTGTGAACATTCCTGTGCTTCGGAGCAGCCCAGTACAAATAGGTATCCTCCAGTGTAGCCCTGGGGAAACAAAGAACCTATCAAGAATTGGCAGACTCCAGCTCCAAGACCTGCCATATGCTTTAGTGTGGCCCTGGGCAAGCAGGCAGGCATGGGAAGACCTCCACATGCCTCAGCACAGCACCAGGTGGCATACAGGTAGATTCCAACCCTGTGACAGACTGGCACATGCTTCAGTGTAGCAACAAGGAAGCATAAAAAGACCCCATTGGGTCCCTCAGCACATTAAAAGTTAGAATTGGGCTAGTGGAATCTAATGCCTCTATGAGACATCATGAAGCAATCAAATTCAAAAGAATGAAAAAATGGGAGAAAATACAGAATACCTCATGGGAAAAACAACTGACCTGGAAAATAGATCCAGGAGAGACAATATCAGACATATTGTACTACCTGAAAGCCATAATCAAAAGGAGGACTTGGAAAACATCTTTCTTTTTTCCCCAATTTATTAAATTATTTATATTTAGTTTTCAGCATTCACTTCCATAAGTTTTAAATTTTCTCTCTCTCCCTCACCAAGAAAGCTTGCAATCTGATATTGGCCCTACACATACATTTTTATTAAACTCATTTTTACATTAGTCATGTTGCACAGAAGAATTGTAATGAATGGGAAAAACCATGAGAAAGAAAAACAAAACAAAACAAAAAAGGAAATAGTCTGCTTTGCTCTGCATCCTAACTCCACAGTTCTTTCTCTGGATGTGACTAGTATTTCCATCTTGTGTCCTTCAGAATTATTTAGGTCCTTGCGTTGCTGAGAAGGGCTAAGTCTATCAAAATCAGTCCTCACACACTGTGGCTGTTGCTATGTACATTGTTCTCCTGGTTCTGCTCCCCTCACTCAGCATCAATTCATGTAAATCTTTCCAGGTTTCTCTGAAGTCTGCCTTCTCATCATTTTTTATAGCACAATAGTATACCATTAAAATCATTATACCACAACTTGTCTAGCCATTCCCCAATTAATGGGTATCCCTTCGATTTCCAGTTCTTGGCCACCACAAAAAGAGCTGCTATAAATATTTCTGTACATGTGAGTCCTTTTCCCATTTTTTTGATGTCCTTGGGATACAGCCCTAGAAGTGGTATCACTGGGTCAAAGGGTATGCACATTTTTTATAAATTTTGGTCATAGTTACAGATTGTTGGACAGCATCTTTCAAGAAATTATCAAGGAAAACTTCCCTGATGTCCTTGAACCAGAGGGCAGAATAGGCATTGCAAGAATCTGCTGATCCCCTCAGGAAATAGATCCCAAAATAAAAAACTCAAGGGATATAAGGATATAAGAGCTAAATTTCAGAATTATCAGGTCAAGGAAAAAGTACTGCAAGTGGCCAGAAAGAAATACTTCAAATACCAAGGAGTCACAATCAGGATCACACAGAACTTGGCAGCTATAACATTAAAAGATTGAAGGTCGGGGCGGAGCCAAGATGGCGGCGTAGAAGCAGCAACATATCGCAGCTCTCACATAGCCACCCCAAAATACCCATAAAATAGGACTCTAAACCAATCCTGGAACTCCAAAACGCACACAAAGATACTTCCCACTAAAGTCAGCTCGGCTACGAGGAACCATATCAGCACTGCGAACCGAAACCAGCCTGGCCTGAAGC
>CM053581.1:284938518-284965330 GCA_028627135.1 Pseudochirops cupreus
TAGGGGAAAGATGGCGAGAAAATATATAACTCAAAATCTTGTGGAAATGAATGATGCAAACTAAAATAAAATTTAAAAAAAAGTATTAGCTCAAAGAGGGAATAATATACACAATCAGATGAATATAGAAATCTATCTTGCCTGACAAGGAAATAGGAGGAAAGGAGATTAAATAAGGGGGCAGAGGACTGACAGAAGGGAGGACAGATCAGAGGAGGTGATAGAGAGAATGCAAACTTTAGTGATGTGAGAAAGAGTGAAAGAAAAGAGAAGAAAAACAGGAGGAAGAATAGAATGGAGGGAAATACACAGGCAGTAAGCCTAATGGTGAATGTGAATGGGATGAACTCTCCCATAAAACAGAAGCAGATAACAGACTGGATCAAAAATCAGTATCCTACAATATGTTGCTTACAAGAACACACTTGAAGCAGAAAGACACACAGAGATTAAAGAAAATCCTCAAAAGACTTGTACAAATTGATGCAAAGTGAAATGAGCAGAATCAAGAAAAAACAGTATACATTATCAGCAACATCATGTGATGATCAACTATGAATGTATCAGCTTTTCTCAGCAACACAATGCTCCAAGACAAGTACCAAGACACATGAAGGAAAATGTTATCCATATCCAGATAAAGAACTGATGGACTCTTGAATGCAGATCGAAGCATATTTTTTTTTCACTTACTTGATTCTTTCTTCCTTTCTTCCTGCCTTCCTTCCTTTCTTTCTTTCTTTGCTTTTGATCTGTTTCTTCTTCCACAACTGTGATGAATATGGAGATATTTTACATGATAGTATATGTATAAACTATATCGAACTGCCTACCACTTTCAGAAGAGGGAAGGGAAAAGAAGGAGGAGAAAATTTTGGAACTAAAAATCTTGTAAAAATGAAAGGTAAAAATTGCCTTAACATATAATAGGGGGAAAATAAAATATTATTTAAAGCAAAAAACTAAAAATATTTTTTAAAAGAATGGGGAAGAAGAACAAACATGGAACAAGAGAAGGATTAAACTGTGGCAGAGAAAGGAGCGACAAGAAAGATCCCTGAGTCTTTGGGCTTCATAAAGAAGAAGATCCCAGGTGAGACAAAGACAGCTCTTTCCATAACCTCTCTTCCCAATGCTTGTCTATCCACAAACACTCACATAATCCTATATTTATTGCCCAAATGTTTCCAATAAATTGAATTTTGCTTCAGCCACAAAGAGCCAGGAGTAAACTTGTTGTTTAGTCATTTTTTAGTCATAGATGATGCTTTGTGACCCAGGGCATATTTTCTTGTCAAAGATACTGAAGTGGTTTGTCATTGCCTTCTTCAGTTCATTTTACAGATGAGGAAACTGAGACAAATAGGGTTAAATGACTTACCCAGGGTCACACAGCTAGTATGTGAAGCTGGATTTGAACTCAGGTCTTCCTGACTCCAAGTCTGGCGCTCTCTCCACTTTGCCACCTAGCTGCCCAAAGGGATAACTATAAGACATAAATATAAGTTTGGCTGAGAAGTCAACCTATGTCTAAGTATGAGAATTTTTTTTTCCAACAGGAGCTTGCAGAGCTTGAAACTTAACTAAAAACTTTTCACCTAAAATAAACTCCTGAAAGCCAAAGAGAAGAAAACCAAATGGAGTTAGGGGGCCATCATATTGCCCCCGAGGATTAAAATGGCTTAATCATTATAATAGGGTGTTTTGTTAAAAGATAAATAGCCCTCCCTGACTTTCCCCCACACACAAAGAAAAGGAGGAGAGAACTGGGGAAAGTGAAATGGAATCCTGGAAAAGTGAGAAGACCTGGCACAAAACCAAGAAAGCCAGCACAACTTCAGAGACTTATACAGAGTGGAACCTGCCACCACACCACAAGTCTTTTAAAAGCTGTTTTTGTTTTAGATGAGTATTCACTAAGTCCATGTGTAGGTGTGAGCGTCTAAATTGTTTACAACCCCCACACCAGTGCATCAGGGGTTACTGGTTCCACACTTTGTCTTCTTTCAGTAGCAACTATAAAATAACAGGAAACATGGAAATATAAAGATCTCTCAAGGCTTTGCTGTTGCTGGGAAAGAGTCTTACCCTCATTCCAACCGTAAGGTCATGGCACGTTCCAGGGTTCTCATGGAGGAAGCAAACACAGGCTGCTCACACAGTTAGGAGAAAGTTAGATTGATGTCATAGCTACTCAAGGTTATTTCAGTAAGAATAAGCCGACCCACATCTCCTTCCATTGCCCCTGAAGTCCTGCTCTAAAAGCTTGCCTTAGAGATGAATAAAGACAAAGGAAGCTTGGGTCAGTAGCTCTTAATATAGTCTGGAAATGGCAACCAAAAGGACAATGTATCCAAGAGTCTTTTACTCCCAGTTCCTAGATGATAGCTATTTTGGGGGGAATTTCTATAGCCAGATTCAGTGGGAATGTTGCTCAAACTTTCCATTTTACAGGTGGAAAAACAGAGGCCCAGAAAGAAGCGACTTGTCCAAGAGCTGGTTGCCCAACTAGTTCTTACTAAGCAGGACAACCATTTAGGTCTCTCTACTCACAAACACACCTTTTTCCACTTTATATTTCCTCCCTTAGCTTTTCAGAGTCATAATTTTCTCCTGGGTAATAGCTGTTTGGACTAGATGTTCTCAAGGTTCCATTTGATTTGGCAGTCTTGGGTTCTACATTGTCCCTTCTAGCTTTGACATTAGACGTTCCATATTCCAAAGTCTCTTACAGTCAATCCATAAGCATTTATTAAGCTCCTATCATGTGCCAGGTACTGTGCCAAACACTGGGGACACAAAAAGAGGGAAAAGATGGTCCTTGCCCTGAAGGAGCTTACGATTGAACAGAGGACACAATAAGGAGATAAATATGTCTAAATAAGCAGCACAGAGGATAAACAAAAAATAATTAAAAGAAGGGAGTCACTAGAATTAAGAGGGGTTGGGAAAGGCTTGTATACAAGAGACAATTTTAGTTGGGATTTGAAGGAAGCTAGGGAAGTCAGGCAATGGAGAGTAGGAGGAGAGTGATTAGGGCATGGGGGACAGTCAGAGAAAATGCTCAGAACCAAGAGATGGCGTGCCTCCTGGAAGAGCCAGGAGACCAAAGTCACTGAAAGAGCATGGCTCAGAAAGTGGGGTGTAAGAAGACTGGAAAGGTAGGACGGGATTTGTTATAAAGGGCATTTAACGCTCAACAGAACATTCATAATTGATCCTAGATGTGATAGGGAGCTACTGGAGTTTATTGAGAAGGAAAATGACAGACCTAGTTTTAGGAAGATGACTTTGGTGGCTGAATGGAATTTTCCAGCTATTAAATTATGTCATCTCTGGTCTATTATTTGGATTCAGTCAAAAGGTCACACTTAAGGACCTAGAAGGCTACAAATGGCCTTAAGTCTGTGGGTTCTTACCCCTGAGCCTATAGAAGAGAAACTCCAGGTAGAACATGGTCACTGTCTCCAGACTTCTGAAGGGCTATTAGAAGTGACTGAGCGAGGGTGATTTATTCTGTTTGGTCCCAAATAGAAGCAGAGAACAATTTCAGAAGCAATTTCAGAGAGGCAGATCTCAGCTCCTTTAAAGGAGCAACTTCTTAGCAACAAGAAACATCCAAGAGTGGGGTAGGCTGCATCAGGAGATAAACAGAATTCTTGAACTAAAGGATCCTCTGCCCACCTTTCAGGGACACTGTAGAAAGGACTCCTGCTCAGGTCAAGGTCGGACTAGAGGCCTCTGAAATTCCCTTCACATCTGAGCTTTAATGGTATGAGAATTGGATGACTTCCCCTCTCTCCGTTTCAGTGCTGTCATCTATAAGCCAAGTAGAGCACAAAGACGCTGTTGCGTCATTTCAGCCATGCTTGACTCTTTGTGACCCCTGCTTATTCTGGGATGGCACTCTATTGAACAATTGAAGAACATGCAGTCTTCCAGACGCTCAGGTCTGAGAGTTCGTTCATGGCCATCTCCCCAAGTGGGAGTAATGACAGTATTGCATCGGGGTTTCAAATGTTTCTCTTATGGTTTCCCATCATCCATCTGACCCAGAATGCATAAGCAAGGCAACTGAGGGAAAGAGATTCTTGCCTCATTTGCTTCCGTCTTCCCTCCCCACTCCCTAAAATGATGGCTTACTGGACTAAGAGTCAAGAGACCGTGACCCTTAGCTTTGACTCAGCCACTAACTCACTTCATGACCTTGGAGAATTAACATTAGCTCCCTGAGTCTTAGCTTCCCATCTATAAAATGGACAGAATGACTCCTTCCTTGCTGTTATATAGATAAGGTGAGAGAAAGGAAGATTTCTGAAGTTTTAACAGAAAAAAGATTCTTTTCCTACAGTAGTGCAGAACACAGTGTGGAATCATAATTCTAGAGCTGGAAGAGACCTCAGATAACTCTCTGTCCTTCTATCTCCTCTCTCATTTTTATAAATAAGGATAGTAACACTCAGGTAAGCTAAATAACTCACTCAAGGTCACACAGAAAATCAGGAGCAGCAGAGGGGTTTGAAACTGCCCCCCGCTGGTGTCAGACAGTGGCCTTGCCACCAGCCAATGTGTTTCTGAGTACTTAAAAAGTCAAACCTGGGGTGGGGGGCGTGCATTGTAGAAACTGTCAAGTTCAACTCAATCTTTCGCAGAGTGGATACCACTCCTCTGCCCCTAAGAAAAGCCAGGGGAAGGAAGGAAACATACATTTATTAAATTTCTGCTATGTTCCAGGTCTGTGCTAAGTGCTTTACAAATATTATCACATATGATCCTTACAACAAACTGGGGAGGTAGGTGCTATTATTATTCTAATGTTACAGTTGAGGAAATGGAGACACACAGAAGGTAAGTGACTTACCCAACATCATACAGCTAGTAATGTAGGGGGTCAGATTTGAATTCAGGTATTCTTGACTCCAGGCACAGTTCTCAATCTACTTCACACAAATACACACACACACACACACACACACACACACACACACACACACACACAGAGGGAAGCCTTGTAGATGGTGACAAAAATGAAGAAGTTGATGGAACACAAACAACCCAGGTGAAATTCTAAGAACACACACAAACATATATAGGAAGAAGACTGAATAGAGGCCCACAGAGCCAGGGGAGAGACGAGCAGTACAAACACTAGAGAGAGACAGGGAGAAGGGGATACACAAGGCTGAAGGAAGGAATAGTTGAGGGTCAAGGGTGGAAGAGGTAAGCCACGCACAGCCCTAGGTGCACACAGACAGAACAGAAGTTGGGGGTGGGGTGGGAACAGGGCAGGTGGAATTGGCTGGCCGAGGACAGTGTCCGTCTCTAGGAAGATTAGGCAAGCGAGAGGAGGTCTGGTTAGGGCTTGCATGTGGCAGTAGGTCACACGAGAGCATGATGTAATTCAGCAGGTGGAACCCACAGCCCCTACATAAGGAAGCCTCCCAGGCTCCTGTGGACTCACGGCACCTAACCTTCTTTGAAATCTTTCAATTTTGATTTTCAGCTAGAGGTAAAGAAGTCTGATCATGAGGCCTCTTGGCATAATCCTGCTGCTCTCCCTGGTTCTGTGCTCCTTCTTGGGTAAGTTTCTCCTTGGGCACAACACCCTCATGTTGGGGTAAGTAACCCTCAGACCCAGAATACATACTGCACCTCTGAGGACCTGGCTCTGGGGTATAGAGAAAAGGCATTGATGTGGACATTATAGACAGGGTTCCTGTACTAGACAGGAGGTAGAATGAGAATTTTGACTTACATTTATGGAAAAAGAAAGTGAGACAGAGAGTCAAAGGCAGAGATAGGAAGACAGATGGACATGCAGAGATAGACAACCAGGTAACTAAGTGATACTCTTGGATTCAGGAGGACTCCAGTCCAAATTCTGTTTCAGATACTAAAATGGGGATAATGATAATACCTAATTAGATGTCGTGAAGATATAATGAGATAAACATGTAGACAGTTTGAAAACCTTAAAGTATGACACAAACGCTAGCTATTATATGTTACTATTAATGTTTTCATGATTTCATTTGATTCTAAAAAGCCTATAAGGTTTTAGCAATTGTTGCATTTATTTTACACAGGGGAAAATGGGGTTAAGTGAATTGCTCAGAGTCATACAGCTGGTGACTGGGTCAGTATGGGGACCCAGATCTCCTGATCCCCAAAACAATATCCTTGGATCCACAGTCTGCAACTTGTGTTGTTTGAGGACCGATTCAAGAATGAGCTGAGATGTAGTGAAAAGAGCTCTCAACCTAAGCTCTGGATGTCTGACTTGGAATCTAGGCTCTGATTATTGGCTATGAGATCATGGAAAACTTAATTCATCCCTCTAAGCCTCACTTTCCTAATCTGTAACTTGGAAATAATACTTACAAGATTGTTGTGAGGAAAGGACTTCTATACATTCTAAAGTGCCCTCTCAATCATCAGATTCTAACAAAGATTCTAACAGAATTGTAACATCCACAGAATGTTGCAGAACCACAGGGTCATAAGGGGATCTTAGAAATCAAGTCCTACCTTCCTCACTTTTATAGATGAGAAAAATGAGGAACAAGGAGGTTATGTGACTTGTCTAGTACTTGAGGTGGGATTTGAATCCAGATCTTCTTAACTGTACTGTTTGGACTGTATGGGTTGAGGGAGTATATTTAGTGAGAACTCCCTCCACACATGAAATCACAAGTCTAAAGCCCACCCCAAAGAACAAATTTATAGGACGTTGAGTCCATCCTCCCTCCCAGGCCTAGAGTCCCTTCTGCAGATATCCCAGGAAGGAATTACCCAACCTCAACTTGAAAAATCCCAACGACAAGACACTCATTGCTTCCCAATGATGTCCTTTCCAATTTGGGACAGATTTCCTTATCAGACAGCTCTTATATTCAGCCCAAACAGTTGTCCTATGCCACTCTCATCCCCCATTCTGCTCTCTGCAACCAAAGCAATCAAATCTAATTCCTTATTGACATGGCAATATATGATCACAAAGAACTTGGAGAGCTCCATCAAGAACAGGACATGCCTAAAACGTGTTCTGTTTTTCAAGGTCAGTAAACTACTGCAAATACAGACTGCCTTAGATTCTTGAAAAATATTTGACAAAGGATCTCACACTATTCTTGTAGACAAGACAAGGAGTGACAAGCCATACAAGAGGAGAGAAGGAAGTGGCTTCAAAGCTGTTTCAAGAGAGCCAAAGATAAGTCACAGGATCATAGATTTAGAGCTGGAAGAGACCTTGGAGGTCATTGATCCTTCATTTTACAGAGGAGGAAGAAAAGGGCACATGGCCAGAGAGTCTAATCACCTACTACCCATCACAAAAATAGCAAATGACAGAGCCACAATTTGAAGACAGGTCCCTTGACTCCAAATCCATCATACTTCTCATTGCATCAGGCCACTCCAATCATTCATGCTGGAATATCAACTCTCTTGGAAAGAGGTCCCTATTGGGGGGCTCTAGGGAACTGTGCTTTATCTTCACTGGTTGATAATTCATCAGTGACCTTGACAGATGCAAAGATGGCATCCTTGTCAAATTTTCAGATGATGACAAAGTCAAGAGGGAGAGCAAGAACACAGAGTGACAGGATTCAAAACGATATTGACAGGCTAGAATATTAAGTCAAATCTAATGAGAAAAAAAAATTCAAGCATGAGTAAAATTTTACACTTTGTGTCAAAAAGTCAGCCTCACAAGGGCAAGATGAGAGTGTGATTAGCCTACTACAGTTCATCTTTAAAAGATGTAAGGGTGTTAGTGAACTAGCTCACTATGGATTAATTCTCTAGTACAGTAGCCCAAAACAAGTTAAAGCTTCCTTAGGCTTCATTCTCAGAAGAATGTGTTCAATGTAGGGAGGTTATAATTCCATTATACACTGCCCTGTTCAGACAACATAGACAGTATTGTATTCACTACTTAGGTCTGTACAACATACAGTCTGCAGGCCATTTATGAACCCCCAAAGGATTTGGGGGAGCCCATGAAAAATGCAGAGGATATGAAAGAAAGTAAAGATGTAATGAGAGTTGTCCATGCTCCCCTTTACCTACCTTCCACTTGTCACTATTGGGCCTGTCATGTAACTGAGTGGATCCTCATAGTTCCCTCTTTCCTGTGTGTCACATGACCTACAGCAACCAACTATCATTATACCTTTACTTGGAAAATGAGGTGCTAAAATCTTAGCTGTGGCCAGAAGTTTAGCCTTTTTAGATTTTGGCCCATACCTACTGTCAAGTTGTACAGGTCTGTAGTTCCAGATGCCACGTTTCAAGAGGAATATTGATAGGTTGGGGAAAGTACAAAGATAGACCAACATAGGGAAGGGCCTTCATGTCACATCATATGAGGATTCTTGAATTTAACTGAGGATCTTTAGGCTGGAGAAGAGAAGATTTAGGAAGGATGCCATAGCTATCTTTATATTTGAAAGGTCATGAGAATTAGACTTCTGCTTGGTCCAAGAGGGCAGAATTTGGAACAATGCATAGAAGTTACAAAGAGGTAAAATGCTTGATTTTGCTGGAAATTCCTTAAAATTTAGTAATCTAACAATAAATCAGGCTGCTCCTGGAAGTAGCTCCTTTCATCCATTGATACTCTGTCTGGACTCATTCCCTAACAATTAGTAAACTTCTCCCACACCCCCGTCCCTACCCGCTAAAGATGTTCAAATAAAATCAGAAGACTGGTTGTTAGGTGTTTTCTGGGGGCTGTTCTTGTTCAGGTGCTCATTAGATCAGATAGCACCTGAAGTCCCTTCCAAGTTAAACACCCTTTGATTCTGTCAGTGAAATGTCTTTTCTTCTCCAGAGTAAACATTGCCATTTTCTTTAACTAAATCCTCATATGACCTGGTTTCCAGATCCCTTCCCACAATTCTAGGATTGAATAGATGCCCAATTTTAATATTCTAATATTCAACAGTACAATTTTTTAGGATCTTGATTCTAAGAACTAGTGATTTTAAAATTTTAAGATTCCCTGATTTGAGAATTCAACAATGCTCTGGTTTTGGGAAATTGTATAGTTGAATGTTGCTTGTTCGTAGTTGCTGTCCTGAAAAACAGGTTTGGCTTTGGCTATTTGATCTATATCTGCCTCCAACCTGGTGGCACAAACAGGAACAATAATTGGGAATTAAGAAGAGGAAAATGTAGGCATGATAAAAGGAAAAATGTCCTAATAATGAGAACTGTCCAATAATGGAATGACCTGCCTCAAGATGTGCTGGGTTTCCCTCCTTGCAGGTCTTCAAGTACTGGCTGAATGACCCTTTGTCATATATGCTAATATAGCATATATGACACAATTCTCAAATTCTGTGATTCTCTACCTATAAAACTACCTAAGACTCCTTCTACCTTCAGAGGAAAAAAACCCTCTCTGTATCATTTCCACTTATTGTCATCCTCTTCTTTCTTCTCTTTCTCAGACAAACTCCTTGAAAAAGACATTTCCAGTTGTTACCCCACTTTCTTTTCTCTCTCCACCCCTCCCCAAACCCTCTATAATCTGGCTTCTGACCTAATCACTCAAATGAAACTTTTCTCTAAAGTTACCTTCGATGTCTGGCTCACCATATCTATTAGCTTTTCCTTAATTCTCATCCTTCTTAAACTGTGCAGCAAACAAACGTGTTAGCCATCCATTTCTCTCTGGATTTCTGTGACACTGCTCTCTGTTCTCCTCCTACCCATCTCAGTCTCCTTTGCTAGATCACCATCAGTATCATACCCACTAACTCTGGGCTCATCCCCAAGTCCCTGGCATTGGTCCTCTTCCCTTTTCTCTGTCTACTCCCTCATGGGGTCACCTTTTCAGTCTCTATAGGTTCAGTTATCCACTCTAAGCAGATGACTGGGAGATCTGCATATCTAGCCCTGACTCTCTCTTGAGATCCAGTTAGGTATCACCAACTACCTATTGGTTTTTCAAATTGGATATCCCAGAAATTCAAAATGACCAAAGAAAGTATCTTTCCCCAAAAACACATCAACCTTCCAAATATCCCTGTTACTGTCAAAAAACATCACCATCCTAAACCATCTAGGTAAAAGATGTGGTTACCTAAATTCACAAGCCTGGTGTGGTATCCAGTTTTTCAATCTTGCGAACCTTAGGTATCCAGTACCAGTACCAGTACCTTTCTACTTCCTTCACATCCTCTGGGTAAGATCCAAAATCTCCCCACCTTGGTAATCCTACATCTCCCCCATTACCCCCACCCAAAAAGTGGGACAAGTCCGATACCAAAGGAAGTGGCCAAGGAATTCCAAATTGATTATAGGTAGTAGTTTAATCAATTGGATCACTTACATTAGGGACAGTATGATGGATCCTAGGCAAGAGTTAACAGACTGCAGCCTGGACCAGACCACAGGTGGGATCCCCGCAAAAAAAAAAAAAAACAGGAAATCCCAGTGTTAATTATAGAAGTCAAAGGGAGGTGGAGCCATAGAATACCTCACTACAGACTGATGGATATTTTGGATTTCTGCTTAGTAATGAGCTCATTTCCAATCTTGGGCATTAAGCCAATGTTGATGGTTAAGTGCCCAAACACAAGATGGTGTACTGGTCATGTACTGGACATGAACTGGTCACCGAGTCTCTGTTATGGCTTTCATCAGTCACAATATCTAAGGACTCAGTGTCTAAATTATGAGTCAGTATCTGTTATGATTTTTAACAGGTCAACATGTCCAGGCTTCCACTTTTCACAGAATTTGTCAGTGCCTTTTCTCTTTTTACTGTGTATTATGACTTTTCCCCAATCAGGACACTACACCCTGCCCTGCACTGACGCAGTCGCCACCCTCGTTTAAACCCTTATCCCCTTTCCACTCTGACTATTGCAATATTTGATTCTCCTGTTGGTCTCCAGTCTCTCATCTCTCCAGTCCTTTCCCCAACCCAGCTGCTGAAATGATTTCCCTGAGGCACAGGTCTAACAATATCTCTCCCCTACTCAAGTAGTTTTCAAAGCTCCAGGGGTTTTCTGTCGTCTCTGGGGTTAAATATTACACTCTTTGCCTGCCATTTACAGCTCTTCCCTAGCTGGCCCCTCCTTGCTTCTTCAGTCTCCACATCACTCCCCTCCACATGCTCTACAATCCAGTCATCTTGCACTATTTGCCTCTTCTCCCACCAGACACTGCACCCGCCCTCCCATCCCTTTGCAATGGCTGGTCACTATGTCTAGAATGCTCTCTTTCACTTCTATCTCTGGGACCCCTGGTTTCCTTCAAGACTCAGTCACCTTCTGCTGAAGTCTGTCCTGATCTCCCCTGCAATTAGTGCCTTCCAAGGCAAGGTTACCCTGTCTCTGAATTTATATGTCCTTTATATACCTCTATATGTATAAATCGTGTCCCTTATTTGAACATAAGTTCTTTGAGAGCAGAGACAGCTTGTCTTTGCATCTGCAATATTTCAAATAGTTCTACACATATAATAGACACTTAATAAATACTTATTGATTGATTGAACAACGCTGGGAGAGCATTTTCTTCCCCATTTTACAAAAGAGGAAGCTGAGCCTTAGGAGTAAAAAAGTGACCTGCTCCAGATCATACAGCTCGTCAGTTTCAGAGACAAACTTCAAGCCCAGCCTCTAATTCTAGTTCTCCTCTGTTTGCAGCTCCCCCAGCCTGCCTTCCAAGGGATAAACACTTAAGAAAAGTGTAGCAGAAGAAATGCTTGTTAAATGATACTTTGTATGTGTATTTAAATGCAACTTTATATTCATTGAGTACCTTATACTTTCTCAAGCACTTTCGACCCCTTCTCAGCCCCTTTGAAACAAACAGAACAAAGGTCCCTATGTCCATTTTGCAAATGGGCAAGCTCAAGTCCAGAACCGAGCATCAGCTGATCCCTGATCATTCAGCTGAGGACAGAGCCATGACTGAAGCCTGGGTCTTCTTCCACCAAACATTCTGCCCTAAAAGCATTTGAATCCTACTTGTGGTGGATAGGGAATGACAAGGGCTTTGAATTACTACTAATTTATCCAAGAATTAGGGTTATTTTTTCTCCCAATTGAACTACCTTTTCTGGGAATCCTTTTCAAACCCCTAAGAAACACAAAAAGCAGATGGAAAGGGGATTCTCTGACAAAGGAAAACAATTGTCAACAGCCCTCATGTGATAACTACTTTAAGATTTCCAGAGATCTTAGATTTCTTTCATATAGATCCTTCCTCCTCCAGAGCAAATTTACTGCCACATACCCCCTCTCCACCCTCTCCCCAAACCAACCAACACCTTACTAGACTTTTTCATAAGTTATTATGGCCAAAAAATGCATGCTCTAGGAACCATCCTTCTGGTGATAAGCATTTCCACAAGTAGCTAGGCCGATTGCTCAGACCTCCAACTCACCTTCTGAGATTACAGCATTAGGAGCTTGAAAGGACCTCCCAAAGTTTGTGCTCTCCTAACACACCCTTCAAGAACTTCCATTGTTATTTCATGCCTCTGAGTTAACAGAAGAAGGTTTTAGTGAAGACAGAGTTATAATTCAGATTTAGATAAGAGGCCAGGGGTTCAAAGTTTCCATTTACTACCTGTGTAATCTTGGGTCTCAGTTTCCTCATCTGCAAAATCAAGGGGTTAGAGTAGATGATTCTGAGATCCTTTCCAGCTCCATGCCTATGATCCTATGAAGGAATGTTTTTATTTCCAAAGTATTTTATTTACAACAGCCTTGTAAGGCAGGTTGCACAAGGATTATTATTACTGTTGTACAAATTAGAAAACTGAGTGTCAGAGAGAAGTTAACTGTTCCAATCTCCCACAAAAGGGTGACTGTCAAAGTCTGAATGGAAACCCTGTTCCTCCAGCTCAAAATGCAGTAATCATTTCAGTTCTAAAATATGAGGGAATGGGACCAAGAATGAGAGCAGGCAGATTCTGATTAATATTTAACTCATTTTACAAGTCATCTAGGAAGATGGAGGAAAAACAGTCTCTCAAACTATTTATTTTACACACTTGGAAACGGACTTAGAGAATGTCAGAGGTAGATGGGCCTTTGAGAAGATAAAAACATGTAATCCATTACAACGAGTTGATGGATTGTGGGTTAAGGAAATAGATAGGTAGGTAGATAGATAGATAGATAGATAGATAGATAGATAGATAGATAGATGGGTGGATGGATGGATGGATGGATGGATGGATGGATGGACTGATGGATGGATGTAGATATAGATATGGATTATAGATATAGATACTCTTCTGTACAGTCATTGAGGAATGTTTTGTATAACTATGCTTATGTATTACAATTTTTTTTCATTTTTCCCCCAATTAGTGGATGCGAAGAAGAAACAAGATTTCTATTCATTTTTTTTAAGTAGAAAATTGGGTGGGGGGTTGAGGGATGAGTGATATGTTCCCTGCACTTTCAGATGAGGTAATTCATTGTATCAATAAAACTGAAAGTGACCCCCAAAAGGGACAGTGAAAGGTAATGTCACTTCATATTTTTGTGTGGGATGGACTTGCTCCAGTCACTCCTTAAGAGTGTAACTAGTGGCTTAATTATGAATATTTATGATCAGACAAAGGAAGCAGGCTATTTAATTATATAGATCAAATTAATGGTTTAAAAAAAGGAAGTCTAGGATGGCTCTCAGGTTGTAAATCTAGTTGCCTCAAGGTATGCTGGTGCCCTTGATAGAAACAAGGCCAGTAGGAGGGAAGGTAGGTTTGGGGAAGAATGTGATGAGTTTTCATTTCGGACACATTGAGATTAAGGATGCCTATGGGACACTCAGAATGAGGTGTCCAGTGAATAATCCATGATGTAGAATTAGAGCTCTGGAAAGGCATGATGGCTGACTGTATAGCTTTCTCAGTTATCTGCAAAGAGATGATGTTGAACCTATGGGACCTGAACAAGTCACTGAGAGAGAGAATGGTGAGAGAGAAGAGAGTCCAAGACAAAACCCCAGGGTATGCCCGTGCAAAGGGTTCACAGGATATGTATGACGAAGCAACAAAGCAGATTGTGATGGAGCTGTCGAACAGGAAGGAGGAAAACCAGGAGGGAGCAATGTAATAGAAGCCCAGAGGAAGAAAAAATGCCTAGGATATTGGAGTGCTCAACAATGTTGAAAGTTTCAGAAAGAGATCAAGATGGATAAAGACTGAGAAAAGGACCTTGAATTTAGCAGTCAGGAGATTATTAGTAACCTTTGAGAGAATGTACTTATCCAAACACGTCAAGCCCTCTCTCATTCTTATGACAACTGTTTCCTTTCCTTGAAACGCCCTGCCTTCCTCTGTCTACCTGTCTAAATACAAATTCCCAACCCACATTGCTCCAAGAAGTCTTAGCCTTTCCCGCAGCACTTCTCAGATTTTGCATTGCTTTGCATTTATTGGTATTTGTGCCTTTGCCACGCGAAGGTTTCTTGTCTTACTTATCTTTTTACCCCACTCCAGCTTCTCCAACGTTATAGTATCTCAATAAATCTTGATTAAATTAAAAGAATACAGAACATAGAATGCGGAACATAGACGAAACATGAAGTGACAGAACTGGAAGAGAACCCTTAGATAATCTAGTTTACCTGAGAGGAAAATGAAATGCAATGATGAAAAGAGACTGGTCCAAGGTCACACAGTGATTAAGTAGCACAGTAAGGACTAGGTGTCCTGATTCCCAGAACCAAGGATCTGTAAACAAAATAATGGATAGAAAAAAAAACACCAGTGTCTTTGTTCAGTTAACTGGACTTTTGTCTAATTCTGCTACATTTTGGGGGACTTGGGTTTGTGGGAAAACCAGTGTGATGCATCCAGCAGGCTGCAGAGACACAGAGGGGTGGGAAGAGAGGCTGGGGCTGTAAGCCAGACTCTTTTGGCTCACTTCTTCTCCTTCCCCCATCTCCAAAGCATCTGTTTTACAGAAAAGACAAACCTAAGCTTTTAAAAATTTGTTTCCTAGATACTGCACAATCTGAAGACCAACTCCGAGATGTAAGAAGGTCTACTTTATCATTTTATCACCTTTCCCATGCCATGGTGAAGGGACCATTGATTCTCACAGTTGATGCAGCGATCAGCACCCAATGGCCTTCAGCACCAGAATGCCTCCATGCTTTTGCCTAGGATCAAAAGTTACTTCCTCATTCTGGACCTCAGCTTCCTTCACAGTTAAAGATGTGACAAAGTGATCTCTGACATTCTATGTGTTCTGTGTTCTGAGGTCCCTTCCAGCTCTGACATTTTGTGCTCTGTGCTTGACATTCCATGTTGTATGTTCTGTACTGCTTTCCAGCTCTATCTGCTGTGTTCTGTGGTCTGACCTTCAATGTTCTGTGTTCTGAGGTCCCTTCTAGCTCTGACATTCTGCATGCTCTGAGCTCCCTTCTAGCTCCATCTGCTGTGTTCTATGTTCTGACATTCTGTGTTCTTTCTCCTGAGGTCTCCTCTGGTTCTCACATTCTGTATGTACTGAGACACTTTCCAGTGCTTATATTTTGTGATCTATGCTCTGATATTTTATGTCCTATGTTCCAAGCTTCCTTCCAGCTCTATCTGTTGTGTTTTGTGTTCCAACATTCTATGTTCTGTGTTCTGAGGTCCCTTCTAATTTTAACATTCTGCATGTCCTGAAGTCCCTTCCAGCTCTAACATTTTGTGATCTGTGCATGACGTTCCATGTTCTGTATTCTCCCTTCCAGCTCTGATCCCCTGTGTTCTATGCTCTGACATTCTGTGTTCTATGTTCTAAGCAGGCTTCTAGCTCTAATATTCTGTGTTCTTTGTGTTAAAGTTCCTTACAGCTCTCAGAGTTCTACACTATTTGTCCTGAGATCTCTCTTAGCTCTCCTGTTGTCAGACTCCATGGCATTCTATGTAATGAAGCAAATATCAGTGATTGTTTTCTTTCTCTTATCAATGATCATTTCAGTATCTTTTGTGATTGTGAAAATCTTCTTGTTGATTAAAAAGTAAACAAATAGACAGGAAAGATTGTCTGAAAGAGATAGAGGCCCTCCTTTTAGGGGCATTTCTCTGTATCACCTGTAAGTAATGAACACCAGACTTCTCTCCACTGACATATTCTGTGGGTCTCAGTTTCCTTTTCTGTTAAAATAGGGAAAATAAACTTTATTTCTACTCCTTTGGAAGACTTTTGTGAGGTTCAAATAAGAGAATATGTGCCAATCACCTTGCAAAGTAGAAAATAGCACAGAAATGGGGACTTTGAGTGGAAGCTATCCCATGATCACCCACAGGTAAGGATATGATACACTGTGTGTGTGAGGGGGGAAGGATCACGGGATAGCTTCTGCTCAAAGTTTCCATTCCTGTAGTGTTTTACACTCTGCAAGGTGATTGGCATATATTCTCTCATTGGAACCTCACGAAAGTCTTCCAAGAGAGTGAAAGTAAGACTTATCTCTCCCATTTTACAGAAAAGGAAATTGAGTCCCAAGCAGGGAGAGTTATTGAATAATAGTGGGAAAAAATATGAGTCCACTTGGTGCAACCCTTTCATTTATGAGTGGGGAATTAAAGCCCAGAGAAGTTATAGTAATGTGATTATAAGTTACAGTAAGAGAGGCATCATGTCCAGAATAAGAGAAGTGACAGTCCTGCTATGCTCTGCTCTGGTCAGACCCAATCTGCAGTATTTATTATATTCCATTTTGGGCAAGTTGTGTTAGGAAGGTTCTTGCTGAACTGTAGCAAACAAGGGCAGGATGAGGAAGGTTGGTGATGGGACAGAAGAGTTTGTCCTATGGAGGTCATTTAAAGAAATGGTCAATGTTGGCCTGGGGAAGAGGAGATTTTTTATAACTTTTTTATGGCTTTTATAAGTTATAAGTTTTTTAAAACTTTTATAACTTTATAACTTTTATAATTTCACATTGCAAACCAATTTAATGTCATAAATTTCACCTGAAAAAAAATTAAAAGTGCTCCCCAACCCAGTGCCAAGAGGGCTTGGGTCAACCCCCATACCCCAAAAAAACACATCTCTGCTGGCAGACCAAAGCTGCCAGCAGTCCCCAGTGCCTCATGAAAGGTGATGGGAAGGGAGAGTTATCTCAGAGTCCCAGGGAACAAAGAGCATTGAATGCCAGCATTAGTCTTACAACCCAGTTGGGATGATAGAGCCTCAACACATGGGCAGTGGAACTTAGCTGACAGATATAAGCAG
This sequence comes from Pseudochirops cupreus, assembly GCA_028627135.1. Taxonomy (NCBI): domain Eukaryota; kingdom Metazoa; phylum Chordata; class Mammalia; order Diprotodontia; family Pseudocheiridae; genus Pseudochirops; species Pseudochirops cupreus. The sequence goes on from CM053581.1 coordinate 284,955,726, forward strand.
TTTCTCACAAAGATGGTTGTTAAGGGGCAAAGGGGGAGTGGAGTGAACTGGAACCTCCTATTGGGTAGTATCACCTCCTGCTTCCCTTTACAGGGAGTGCTACTACATCAGAAAGGATCAGATCAAAGAATTGGGGGACGAGTAGATTTAAAAGAAATATGACTGCTGAAGGGTGTCATGTAGAGAATGATTTACCTGATTTTGTTCAGTCCCAGGAAGTAGCAGTAAGATTAAGGAAGGATATCTACAGAGGCAGATTTTTGGCTCCATCTAAGAGAGGGAAAATTGATCATTAAAACTGTCCTGAAGTGCAATAGTCTGCCTTGGGAGGCAGAGAGATCCCCTTCAGTGGAAGCATTGCAGGACACCCCCTCTGGGATGCTGTCACAGAGATTTCCTTTCAGGAATTACTGGACTGTTTCTCTTCTGAGATTTCTTCCCACTCTGAGATTCCATCATTCTTCCAAGTGACTTGTCCAGGGTCACACGGCCAGAGTGAGACATAAACTGAAGTCATTTGATTCTTCATATAGCCCCAACAATTCAATTCAACAAGCATTTATTAAATATTTTCTATGTGTAGGGTGAGAATAAACATGACATATAGATAGAGCAGGCCTTGGAGTTAGGAAGACCTAGGTTAGAGCCCTGTATCTGTCCTCTACTGTCTATGTGACCCTGAAAAAGTTACTTAACCTTGAGGTAACCTCAGTAAACTAAGATTATAATTAACTATGACAGAACAGTTAACAGATCTGCAAGAATAAAGGGTGTTTTCCTCACCAAGAACTCCTTGTACTAATGAAATCACAAGTCCCTCCCACCTCCACTCCCTAAAAAAGATCAGGCACTGTGCAAGGCCATGGGGATACAAAGATGAAAATAAAAACAGTCCCTGCCCTCAAAGAGCTTATATTCTATCTTACACAGGTAAGTAGCTCCAGAGTCCATTCAAAAAGAAGACAAGGTAACTTCAGGAAGAGGAGGGGTACTAATAAGGAGGGGTCAAGGAAGGACTCATGTGGATACTATCTGAGTTAAGCCATGAAGGGATGGAGAGATGTCAAATGGGGTGAGAAAGGAGGACATTTCAGGTCCTGGGAGCAATCACTGCAAATATATGGAGATTCCAGGAAATGCAATGTAGAGCCTGGGAAACACTGGGTAAAGCAGCTGGGAGGTGCTGCTCAACAGGAAACATCCCAAAGGCAAAGAACTCTACTGACCATTGGGGTCATCTATTGTCAGAAAAGCTCCATAACAAATCCTTGAGGGCAGCCTTGTAAGAATGGAGGGTCTTTCCCAAAGGAATTCATAAGCACAGTAGACACATTAAAGTCGAGGCTGGATGGATTTTTGGCAGGTACACTGGAGAAGGGAATCCCTGTTAAGTACTGGTCCCAGCTAAAATCCCATCTTCTACTGGAAGACTCTCCCAATCCCCCATAGTTCTAGACTGTTTCCTCTGTTGATGATTTCCAACTTATCCTATATGGAGTCTAGGTAAGGTGTGGTTGTTGAGTCATTTTCAGTAATGCTCAACCTCTTATGACTCCTTCTGGGAGTTTTCTTGACAAAGATACTGTAGTGTTTGCTATTTCCTTCTCTAGTTCATTTTACCAATGAAGAAAATGAGGCAGAGTTAAGTGACTTGCTCAGGGTCACACAGCTAGTAAGTATTAGAGGGTGGATTTGAACTCAAGTCTTCCTGACTCCAGACCTGGCACTCTATCCCCTGTGCCATCTAAATGGAGATAACTGTATGTTATCTCCCCCATTAGACTGCTGATGACAGTCTTGCTATTAACAGGCAGTCTTATCTACCTACCCCTTGATGGCAGGGACTGTCTTTTACTTTGTTTTGCATCTTCAGTGCTGCTGGAACAGAATAGTTGAGTAATAAATGTTTGTTGACTGATTGGCTGAATGGTTGGTATAGACCCCTCCAAGCTCTGAGTATCTAGATGTCTGTGATATAGTAGGAGAATCAATCTGCTTTATTATTCTTCTAGGCTAACTGCTATTCCATCATGGGATGCACAAAAGAATATAACCCTGTCTGTGGCTCTGACGGAGTGACTTATGGCAATGAGTGCCTGCTGTGTCAGGAAAATAAGTAAGTATCACCTTTCTTTAGAAATAACATTTTAAAGCTCAATGTGCTCACTTCCTAGAACTTGAGAGGACCTTAGAGGTTATCTAGTCTAGTTCTTAACTGAGGGTCCCCAAGGTCGCTCTTGCCAATAAGTCAGTGGAAAAACTTCATGGGGTCCATGAACTTGGATGGGGGAAAAATTCCATCTTTATTTTCAATAACCTCAAACATTTCTCTTCATTTATGAAAGCAGGCAACAAACTGAAGAGCAGTCCATCAACTTCACCAAACTGCCAAACAGCTGCCTCTTTTCTCTCTCTCTCTCTCTCTCTCTCTCTCTCTCTCTCTCTCTCTCTCTCTCTCTCTCTCTCTCTTTTTCTCAGTCTGTCTCTCTATGTCTCTGTCTGTCTGTCTGTCTCTCTCTCTCTCACACACACATACACATACACTCAAACACACACACACACACATACACATACACTCAAACACACACACACACACACACACACACACACACACACACACATACACTCAAACACCCACCACACCCTCACTCTAACATTTTAAAAAACAAAATGAAACAAAACCCTAATCTAGTTCAAAACTTTCATTTGACAGAGACCATGAGGGAGGGGGTGCTGACTTGCCTAAGGACTCCCAAGTTATAAGTTGCAGAATTGAGAATCAACCCTAGGTCTGCTAGCACCCAATCCAGTGTTCCTTCTACTATACAATGATGTCTTTAATTACTTGTATCTGTCTGGATGTGAACAAGGTCCACATAGTTAGCTGGGTCAAATGGACAGTGAGAGAAGAATGGAGATGATGTACATTGGCTCGTCACTACAATTATGACAAGGACAGTGAGGCATCTCTCATAGAGTTCCCTTGAAGACATTTTCCAATGTGAAGGGAGAAAGGGAACATTCCTGGTCTTGGAGCCAGGATACTTGGATTCTAGTCCTAAATCTGCTTCCAACTTGTTTCATGATATTGGCCAGGTCACTTCACCTCTGTAAGTCTAGGTTTCCTTTTCTGTCAAATGAAGGATATGAACCATGTAGTCCTTAAGCCCTTCCCTGAACTCCTATGTAGAGCTAGAGGTTTGTGTTCTACAATCTTCTTATCAGTAGCTCCATGTCTGTTACACAGATGAGATGCTTTTGCTCAGGGTAAGGATTTAATGATTAGGGCGTGGCCTCCAAGTCAAAACTCATGGATCTAAACTGCTTCCTCTCAACTACTGTATTCTCTGGATAACATTTGGTATAATACTTTTCTTCAAGTGTTCTTAACACTCTGGCCAGGGAAACCAGACACATATACTTGAAATAATAATCAGGAGGGCTAAATAACATGGTGTTTGTGCACAGATTCATCATTAATCTCCTTCATGAACTCTTAATCTCAGCCAAACTGACACTTGCTATGCCCTAAACATGAAATTCCACCTCCTCCCTTTGTGCCTTTGCATAGGATGTACCCCATGCCTGAAATGTCATCCCTCCCCAGCTCTGACCCCTGGACTTCCTAGGTCCATCAAGGCTCTTTTTCAATTACCACTTACTACAAGAGCTTAAGTGATTTTTCCCAGTCCTTCAAGTTGTTGAATCATTCTCCCCATTCCTCCAACCAATTAGTGCTTACTGAGGTTACATTTTGTATTTCACTCAAATAGATCAAGCTCCTTGAGAGCAAGGATTGTTTTATTTCTGGGTCTGCTTTTTTCCCTTAATGTCCAGCACACAGCAAGGACTTAATAAATACTCGCTAAACTGAATTAAATCAATTTAAAAGACTTCTCAAAATCGAGAATACCAGATGTGGAAGAGACCTTATAGATTATGCAGAAGAGTTTCTATATTTTAAAGAAAAGGAAACTCAATTCCGGGGAGGATAATTTACTTGTTCAAGATCACACAGATCATCAGCAAAAGACAATACGAATCACACCCAGAATTTGCAGGTCACAGCTCTTTCCTAAGGGCTACCAAATCTGGACTCAGACACTTACTAGCTGTGTGACCCTGGACAAGTCACTTAACCCTGTTTGCCTCAGTTTTATCATCTGTAAAATGAGCTGGAGAAGGAAATGGCTAACCACTTCAGGTGCTGTTTGTCCTTTATTCTCAAAGAGGACCTGGATCTTTGTCAAGAAAACCTTAAATGGGGTCATGAAGAGTAGGACATGACTGAAATGACTGAATGACAGTAATTACAACAAAGGTGTTCAAAGGAAGAAGACGCCAGTGAGTTTTGGAGGAAGGAGGTGGAGGTGAGACTTGAAGGATGAATATAATTTGGACCAACTTAAGGAAAGGGAAGGACCTTCCATAAGAAAGGAACAACTTGATGAAAGAATAAAGGGAGGGCTGCGCCTAGTGAGACTATGGACGCTGAGCTTTAAGACTGAGACTGAGGATTAAGATCTAAATTTCTTCCCTGCAAAGCACAGATTTCCAAATTATCCTGCAATTTTACCCTAACTTTGTCCCCCATCAGACACGTCCTCCTTACTGGGGACTGAGCCAGTGGGGAACTACCTGAGTCTGATAAACCATGTTGGTCTCAGACTTGTGTCTCTCAGTGCAAGGGATTATGAAGAACCCCCTTTCCTGGACCTGACTTGGTATCTTGAGACATTCCCAGTGGCTGATGGTTTCAATCCATTTACAAATCTTGCTAAAGTGAACTTACAAACATTTGGTAATTTTCCCATGGTCTGGCTAAGCTGTTGACATGAACTTACATCTTTATCAGCATTAGGTAGGACAAAGAAAAATAAAGTATCCTTGATTTTGAGAAATCCACCAGGTTCCAAGGTAAAATCATAATCTCATAGAACACAGAATGTCAGAGCTGGAAATGACCTTAGAACACTAACCTTAAAATGTACCTATACCTTAAACATATATTTTCTTATTGACTAGAACATTTAGGGGAGCTCTGTGTAAAGGTCTGTCTTGAATCCCTTTGGCAGTCTGTTAGAACTCTTCTCAAAATTATGAGTTGTTTTTTTTTCCTTTTTGGAGGGGGGAGAGCAGGGTAATTGGGGTTAAGTAACTTGTCCAAGGTCATATGGCTAGTAAATGTTAAGTGTCCGAGGCTGGATTTGAACTCAGGTCCTCCTGACTCCAGGGCCTGTCCTCTATTCACTGAGCCACCTAGCCTCCCCCAATATCATGTTTTTAAAGGCATAAAACAAAAGACACAGGATTACAAAGGAAATCAAAAAAGTGAATGAAATATTAAGAAAAAAAAGTTCCCAGACTCCAAATGAAGAACCCTTAGCTAGACTTTTCCTAACTAGACTGATTGTCCAAATTCAGGGTGATGAAAATGTTATGATTGTTACACATCAAAAGTAAGTTAATTTATAGTCCCTACACAAATGTGGTTGTAAATGCAACATTTTTCTTTTTTTTTTTTAAGAGTACATAGGGCAGAAGCAATAATTAAGGGGACCAGAGTTCTAGCATAGCAGTGGATTTAATTCATATGGCAACTAGGCGTCCTGGAGAAAGAGAGGACAGGAAGAATGGAGGGTCTCTGAGGCACTTAAAAATATTAATAGTTAACATTTATATAGTACCTACAATATGCAAGGAAATGTGCTAAGTATTTTACAATTATTCTCATTTGATCCTCACAACAACCTTGGAAGGAAGGTGCTATTATTATTCACTTTGAAGAGGAGGAAACTGAGGCAAACAGAGACCAAGTGACTTGTGTAGGGTAACCTAGCTAGTGAGTGTCTGAGGTTGGATTCAAACTCAGCTCTTCCAGACCCCAAGCTCCCCACCTCTGTCCGCTGGGCTTCCTAATACAGAAGAAAAAGATCAAGCAATAAGATGAAGTTTGAAAGCTCTGGATATATTTAACAGTGAGAACAAAAAACGAGGCAGGGAGAAAAGTATAGGGAAAGGGATAGTAATCACCACCTTTCAATATGGAAAGGCTTGCTGAGGTAGGAAAAATGCACTTTGTTCTACTTAACTCCAAAAGGCAGAAACAAGAAACAATGAGCAGAAATTTCCAAGAGGTTCATTTCAGGGGTAGCTAGATGTGCAGTGAATAGAGCACCAACTCTGGAGTCAGGAGGACCTGTGTTCAAATTCCACCTCAAACACTAAACGCTTACTAGCTGTGTGACCTTGGGCAAATCACTGTCTTCCCCCCTCCAAAAAAGACCAAAAAAAAAAGTTAATTTTGGTTCAAAACAAGAAGTTTCTGGCAAAAAAAAATCTAGTTATCCATGAAATAGCTGACATTCTGATGTTCTTTCTTCTAAGGTTCCTTCCAACTTTTTTTACATTTTGTGTTTTAAGGTTCCTTCATATTCTAATGTTCTATCCTGTCCTTGTTCTAATCATGACTTTCTGGAGAGAATTTTCTTCCCCACTTTAAGGTTCCAAATTTTTTGTGATAGCAGTGACTCACAGTGCTCTATTTTTTCATTTCCTCTATAGGAAGAGAAATGTTCAACTCCGGATCCGAAAAGATGGGAGATGCTGAGGAACCAAAAAATCCTGGGCCTGAGTGGGACAGTATCACAACTCACCAGTCTGATCCTTTAATAAATGCTTAAGATTGATTCCTGCCATTTCTGTGATTTCTCATTTAAAAAAATATGTTGGAGAAAGAAAGTGTGGCATTGGGGATGGAATACAGTCCTCTGGGTCAATTCAAATCTGACCCTTGATCCTCTATTGCCCATTTGGGTTCAACCCCTGCCCATGATTCCTACTACCTGTGTGACACATCACCTCTCAGTTACCCAGGCAACTCTCCAAGATTATAAAATTCACAGAGAGAAGGCTTATTTGCAATGGTAAAAAGAGATACTCACCAGAAGCTCCATATAATGAAAAAAATCATACCTTGATTTAATGTTAAAACTTCAAGTATAGAATTTAGTATGCCAGAGCTCAGAGGATCTCAGGTCAGAGAAGAGAGAGTTATAACAGCTGAAAAGACTGTAAGCATGGAATGTCTTAGCTGGAAGGAGTTTCAGAAATACAGAATATAGAGGAGAGATAATAAGATACAGATTTTTTATATTATTTTTTCTCCATTAAATATGAACATTTTTAACATTCATTTTTAAAAAGATAAATATTGAATTGCATATTCTTTCCCTCTATCTCTCTCCTCCATTCTCCTTGAGAAAGTGAGTTATTTGATATAGATAATACCTGTGTAATCACCTTTCATTAATTCTTAAAGTACAATAGTTTTTCATTATATTCATAAATTAAAATTTATACCACTTCTTTTTTAATGTTATTCTGTGCTTTTCTCTTTTTGTAGTATATAGCATTTTTAAGATTTTCTTCTTGTTATTAATTTACTTTTAGTTTTCAACATTCACTTCCACAAGATTTTGAGTTCCAAATTTTCTCCCTATCTCTCCCCTTCCCCAACCCCAAAATGGCATGCATTCTGATTACTTCTTCCCCCATTGTGTCCTCCATTCTATCACCACCCCCCTTCTATTATCTCCTTTTCCTCTATTTTCATGTAGCACAAGACAGATTTCTATACCATACTCCCTGTATATCTTATTTTCCAGTTGCAATTATTAACATTCATTTTTAAAACTTTGAGGTTCACGTTCTCTCTCTTCCTCTCTCCCCACTGACCTCATTGAGAAGACAAGCAATTTGATATAGGTTATACATGTGTAGTCATGCAAAACACTTCCATAACATTCATGTTGTGAAAGACTAACGAGGCGGGGAGGGGGAGTGGAGCCAAGATGGTGGAGTAAAAGCAGAGACTTGCTTGAGCTCACCCCCAAACCCATCCAAATACCTGTTAAAATGACTCTAAAAGAATTCTAGAGCTGCAGAACCAAAAAAAATGACAGACTGAAACCTATCTCCAGCCCAAGACAGTCCCAACAGGAAGGGTATATAGCCCCGGGCTGGGAGTGGAGCATAATCCTGGGTGGGCTACATCAGGCACAGACAGGGCCACAGTAGGCCTGGGGGATTGGGGGGACTGAATCACTGGCAGCTAGGGCAATTTCCAGACTTCTCAGTCTAAAAACACTGAGAACAGTGTGAAAGATCAGGGCAATTTCCAGACTTCTCAGTCTAAAAACACTGAAAACAGTGTGAAAGGTCAGTGGGGGAACTCTGTGGGACCTGGGTGAAAAAGGAGCACATGGTATTATCCCAGCCCCCGTGTGGGTGGGGTTGGGGGGGGAGCAGCGGCAGTCCAAGGTGGGAAGAAACTGCTTCCAGGGCTCTGGCCCCACATACTGTGCTGAATCCAGCAGCTGATATAAATCCCCTCAAACCTGGGATAGTACACCCACACCTGCACCCACCCCCACCCCCACTGAAAGCAGAGTCCTGCCTGGACAGGAAGTTAAAAAGTCGTCTATTTGGCTGGGAAGATGTGTAAACAGCATTAAAAAAGTCAGACTATAGAATCTTACTATGATGACAGAAAAGATCAAAACATACAACCAGAAGACAACAAAGTCAAAGCTCCTAAGTCAAAAGCCTCCAAGAAAAATATGAATTGGTTACCGACCATGAAAGAGTTCAAAAAGGATTTTGAAAATCAAGTATGAGATGTAGAGGAAAAATTGGAAAGAGAAATGAGAGTGATGCAAGAAAATCATGAAAAATGAGTCAGCAGCTTGCTAAAAGAAACCCCCCAAAATACTGAAGAAAATAACACCTTAAATAATAGACTAACCCAAGTGGCAAAAGAGGCCCAAAAAGCCAATAAGGAGAATGCCTTAAAAAGCAAAATTGGCCAAATGGAAAAGGAGGCCCAAAGCTCACTGCAGAAAATAATTCCTTCAAAATTAGAATGGAGCAAATGGAAGCCAATGAATGGCTTTATGAGAAATCAAGAAATTATAAAACAGAACCAAAAGAAGGAAAAAAAAAATAGAAGACAATGTGAAATATCTCACTGGATAAACCACTGACCTGGAAAATAGATCCAGGAGAAACAATTTAAAAATTATTGGGTTACCTGAAAGCCATGATCAAAACAAAGAGCCTGGACATCATCTTTCAAGAAATTACCAAGGAATACTGGCCTGGGGGGTCGTAGCCAAGATGGCAGCATAGGAGCAGCAAGAAATCGCAGCTCCGACACAGCCACATCAAATACCCAAAAGATATGACTCTAAACAAATTCTAGGGCTCTAAAACGCACATAGATATATTTCCTGCTGAAGGCAGCTCAGCTCAAAGCAACCATTTCAGCTCTGGGAGCCAAAACCAGCCTAGCCTGAAACTGCAGCTTTTGCCCTGGGGGCAGCTGGACAAGCTGAGCCCCTCCACAGCTGGAGCTTCAGGAGAGTGGATCTGTGGCAGCTGTGGCAGTATCCAGAATTATCGAGCCATAAGAAAAAAGGACTAAGGTTAGTGGAACTTGCCTAAAAACCAGGGAAGAGAAGCAGGTCTGGCCAAGCCATCTCCAGGGCAAAGAAGCAGGAAGCTGAGGTTCTGCACCCGCCTCCGCATTGCCGCTTCACAGCTCC
>CM053581.1:284965830-284988283 GCA_028627135.1 Pseudochirops cupreus
TTTATAGAGTAGGGTCCCCAGAGTCCAAGTTGGGGGACGTTTAGAGTAGGGTCCCCAGAGTCCGAGTTGGGGGACGCTTTACATCTTATTATAGCAGTGAATGGAATTCTAGTCAGAACAGATTGACTAGAAAAAGATACAAGTGCTAAAAATCACTTAATTATCCCACAAAGTAAAAAAATAGAGAAATAAGTGATGGGTCTTAATGAAGCAATCCCAGAATTTCTGACTCCTCAGAAATTTTAGAAAAACTAAATAATTCAAAACATCCTTGGCTTAACAAAAAGAAGTTATGATACACAAGGAAAAGGATTCTACATGACCCTATGTAAGTAAAGAGGATTTTGTTATCCTTTTTGGAATTTAATTTCTCAGTATCCATGACCATGGCAATGTCTAGTTTCCAGGTGTTAGATAATAGCTCCCAGAATAGACCCAAGGATCTTGGATAGTAATTCCTAGAATCATAATGATAGATAGTTCTACTGAGATTGCACAGTGAGATATCAGGGTGACATAAGTAATAATTACTACACTTGCACAGAATGATGATATTACTAAAGTTAACCTGTGAGCTTAATGTTGGTAAGATGGCTTCTTTGTCTGTTACCCTATAAAGCAAGTGGGCACTGGTCAGTGAGTAGAGAAACCACAGGAATCCATATGGGAATATGACAGTATAATGCTGTGTGTGCCTCAACTGGCCCCCATTGAGGCTTGAGGGGATTTAGGGGACTGTAAAAGGAGTGCTTGTCTCAATTGATCCCATTGAGATGTAAGGGGTAGTTGCCCCACCCTTCTTGTCAGCCCCTGCAAGAAGGGTTGGTAGGGAATGCTGGAGGAATTAGTGCTCTCATTATCGGCAACTCCCTTTTGAAAAGAATAGACTAGAATAAAGTAAGATTATTAAGCCCTCCAAAGCTGTCTTTGTGTCCTTCCAGTCTGACTAGACCAAGAGTAAACCTGTTAGAGGCTGGAATCCAAAAACTCCAATGCCTCCTATCTGTTATTTGTGAAACACTCCAACAGGAAAAATGAAAAATTTAATATTCCTAAATACATTGTTATTAAAATCCAACATTACAAGGATGAAAAAAAAACTATCTCAAGCTGCCAGGTGACAGAATGATCTACTGAGGAGTAATAAATCCAAATCCAATCAAGATTACTCAATGAGAACAAGAAAAATTATCAGTGGAACTGGAATGCAACACATATAAAATTAAGAAGCAGTGGCCATGAACCTTCAATTATCTCCCCCACTAAACTCAGCACACTGTTTCAAGGTAAGATAGAGATTTGAGAAGCAGTCAGCCTGAAATATGGAAAATTAGAGGCAACCCAGCTGAACTCTCTCAACATTTCTCTCCAAACAACTTTAAAATAATGCCACATATCAGATTTTGGAGTGGCAGAGGCAACAAAAGGGCAGGATGAGTTGTTTTTCAGGCCTAAGAAAACATGGGAGGTTAGGAGGAGAAGTTTGTGACAGTGCGGTGCAAGCCTTTGGGGAGACCAGATATTTGGTGGCAACAACAGTGACTGTAGCAGCATCTTCAGGAGTTCTCAGCCCAGAAATGGTAAAGCAACAGGAAAACTGGACCAAAAGAGGATCCTTTGCTGACGCTGCATACGGCTGGCATTGATTGCAGCTCTATTGCCCATATGAAGTGTTTGGTCACAGTTCCAGGGTGGAGAGGATTACTGAGGTTTGGTCACAAGGAAGCAGAGGCCCTGGTCACTGGTCCAAGGCAAAGAGAGAGCTAGAGGTTCTAGTTATAGGGGAAGAAGAGCAGACCAAGAGAGCAGTCATGATCCAACTTGAAGGATCAGCAATAAAGATCTGTCTCACTCAGATGAAAGGGGAGCACAGTCCAGAATGGTAAGTGTCCTAACAAGCTAACAGCAAGTCCCACCTCAGCAAACAAACAGGAGATCCTGTGCCCCAGTGTGGTGGGAGAAAAGCAAATGCCACAACCAGAACCCCCACATGCCTTGGCATAGCCAGGTGAATGGACAGACTCCAGTTCTAAGAACCACTGTGTGCTCCAGTGTGACCCCAGCATGTTAACAGGCAGCCTCCAGAAGCTGCTTCATGTCTTTTGATCAGTTATCAATTGGGGAATGGCTCTTCCTTTATAAATTTGACTCAGTTCTCTGTAAGCTTGAGAAATGAGGCCTTTAGAAGATGAGTCTTCCTGACCCCAGGTCCAGTGCTATCCACAGCACCACCTAGTTGTCCATCAATCTTTCAGTAAGAATAATGAAAAAGAAAAATTGATCAAGGACATTATTTCAGAATCCATAGTTAAGGAAGGGGTTTCTTTTGCAGGTTAGATAAAGAACTTTAGACTAAAGTACTGAGGAAAATGATTTTTTAATATTTCATTTCCTTTAAAGGGAACAGGGGCCTTAGGGTGCGTCAGTGTCCTTTTCAGTGACTTAGGAGCTCAGTAGCCTTTTCACAGGGATCATAGCAAACACTTCATAAAACCATCACTATACCCCTTCATTTTACAGATGATGAAACCGGGGCCCAGAGAGTTCAAGTGACTCTCTTAGGGTCATACAGATAATAGTATTTAAGATCATACACCTAGAGTTAGAAAGGACTTTGAAAGTGGTCTAAATACAACTCCTGCATTTGACAGATGAAGAAACTGAGACCCAGAGAGAATGACTTTCTCACATAACTCAAAAACTGGAAGGTACCTCACGACCATATGTTCAAACTCATTCATTAAATGAACCCCCAGCATAACATGCTTCACAAGGTATGTTGGGAAGCAATGTGGTACATTGGAAGGGGTGATAGAGGTTTGGGACTAAAAAATAGGTTTGATTTCTGGTTTGACTATTTTCTGTTATTTTGCATAAACCATTTAATCACTCCAATTTTCAGTTTCTCATCAGTAAATGAGGAAAATGGGTTTAATGTTCTCTAAGATTCCACCCTAAATCTGCTTTCCTAATTGGTCATTCCTGGCTACACAGATTGTAAGCAGCAGAGCAGGGATTCAAACCCAGATTGCTGATCTCAGGATGAAATACTCTACTACATTGCCTGAGTCACATCCAGGCCTAAGGAATCAGGTTGTCAATAGGAGTGCCCAATGGGACCTGTGAGTGATTCTATCTTCCATTTGTGAAGCAGAGCTATAAGCAAGAATGTTGGAGAGGTGAAAATTGTATGAATTGATCTGGGGAGTAACTTGGCCATGTTGTATACTCCCTCCTATGGCATTTGCCAGCAGCAGCAAGAAAGAGAGAGTTATGTTTTGCTTTTAGTTTGGAGGGTTTTTTTTGCTTTTTGGAGGGGGGAGGGCAGGGCAGTTGGGGTTAAGTGACTTGCCCGAGGTCACACAGCTAGTAAGTGTTAAGTGTCTGAGGCCACATTTGAACTCAGGCCCTCCTGACTCCAGGGCCCATGCTCTATTCATTGTGCCACCTAGCTGCCCCAAAACAGAGTTATGTTAAAAGTTTGGCATCTCCCCTGGTGTGATCCCAATTCTATCCTGCAGAAGTCCAGAAACCATGGATGCCATCTTGTCCCTAGACTTCTGGAAGTGTTTCCTTCCTTTAACCAGATGAAACTGGAAGGATGAGACAGGTGGAAGGATCCTGGTCTGAGAGTTAAGAAACCTAGATTTGAGTCACTCACCCTCTGTGTGCCCTTAAACAAGTCACAACACCCCATTACAGAAAAACTGTCAGCTTCATCGATCTGTGGATTACTGCAGCAGGAAGGGGTCTTGGGATACAAACTGTCAGAGTTGGAAAGATCCTTTGAAGTCAGATGTGGCAACCTCTTTAGGTCTCAAAGGAGGAAATTGAATTATGGAGGGGTCAAGAGATTTGCCCAACAACATATGCCTAGTAGATTTGGAATGCAAAACCAGGTCTTCTAACTTAGAGCCCAATGTCATTTCCAGAAAACCACACAAGCTCGTAAGTTATTGTGTTTTTTTTATTTCAAGAAAGTTTTATTAAGTAGCTTATTATATTCAAGGCCCCGTGCTAGACACAAAGACAAAAATAAGAAATTTGCTGCCTTTAAGGAACTCAAATGAAAGGGGTGGGTAAATGTATAAAAACAAGGAGATTTTAAGGAGAAAGCACTAATAAATACCATTTTGAGAGGCAGAAGTTGAAGGGGAGTTTCCTCTAGGAATGTGGAATGGCTAGTTTGCATGCAAAGAGGAAAGAGAGGAAATGTCGAGTTTGAGAAACAGTGAGATTAGAGAGTATAGCATGGCTGGAACGTAGAGTGAAAAGTGAGGAATGAGAAATAAAACTAGAAAGAGAGTTTGGAGCATAAATGTGGAGGGCCTTAAATGTCAGCCTGAGCTGGTTTTTTACCATAGAAATATGGAACCACTGAAGGTTTCTGAAAGGGGAAGTTAAGAGGCCTCAGAAAGATTATTTCATCAGCTGCCATTAGAACAGATTGGGAATGATTCAATCTAAGGGAGAATGAAGACTGAAAGACCAGTTAAGAGGATTTTTAACAATAATAATAGCGGGGCAAAAGGTGACAAGAACCTGAACTTAGATATTCTGGGGTTAGAGCTGACAGGTTTTGGTCAATCAGTAGAATTCTGTCTGTTCAGCTTTTGCAGTATCTCTTGTACCCATCCTTCCTTTCCATTTCCAAAGAATCTTGGATGGAATAGTGGTTGGGTCAGGAAGACATGGAGTTTTTTTTTTCCTAGTTCTGACAGAATCGTGTGGTGTAGGAGATAGATACCACACTAGACTTGGAGTTGGGGAGACCTTGGGCACCTCATTCTCTTAGTCTCAGTTTCTACAACATAATATAAATATAATTGTTTTTTAAAAACCTACTACATAGTGTTGTTATGAGGCTTAAATCACATAATGTACACAAAGCACCTCATAAAATGTAAAGTTCTCTGTATCCATTGCTGTTACTGCCACGACCATAGCTACTTGTTAAAATTAAATTTCATTTTTTTCAGTCAGCATAAATCTGCCTTCTCTCCCTCTCACACCTAATGAAAAATAAAAACAAAACCCATTTTGTCATCAGCCATGAAAAAAAGAAAAAAAAATTGATATGAATACACTATGAATAAATTGGAAGGATGGGGCAGGTGGAAGAACTCTGGTGAGGAATTAAGAAGCCTGGATTTGATCCATAGTTCAGCTACTGAGCCTCTTGGTGACCTTAGACAAGTCACAGCTTCATGGTATAAAAAAACCTGTGGCCATCATAGATTTACATATTGCAGCAAAATGAAGGGGTCTTAGAATAATATACTGTCCAAGTTGAAAGGATCTTTAGAACAGAAATGGGGCAATGACTTATATGTCACAAAGGACAAAACTGAATTTTGAAGGGATCAAAACATGTGTCCAACAACGTACACGTAGTAGATCTGGAATGCAAAACCAAGTCTCCTGATCATAGTTCAATGCTCTTTCCAGAAAACCACACCAATCCCTAAGTTGTTTTTGTTTTTTTATTCAAAAAATATTTATTAGATCTCTACTATTTTCGAGGCCATGAGGATGTAAATATGGATATATGTATATGTCTCCTTGTGCACTCTGAGGCTTTCACCTGTCTGTCAAGAAGTGAGTAGCACAGTTCATCAATAGTCCTCTGGAATTATGCTTGGTTATTACCCTGATTAAAGGTCTGAAGTTACTCAAAGTTGTTTGTCTTTACAATATTGTTTCCACTGTATAAATCATTCTATTGATACATATAGGTCCTTGTGAAAAGTTTTTCTTTTAACAAAATCTGTGTGTGTGTGTGTGTGTGTGTGTGTATTCTCTCCTTTGAACAGTTCAGAGTGAGTTTCAAGCATTAGCTGCTCCCCTCACCACCACCTTGTCTATATAGATTTCTACTTTCATGACCTGATTAAGATAATTTTCCCTAAATCTTCCTTTTCCTCCCCCACCCAGTGTATTCCTTTCCCCCTTTCTCTCCATTCTTATTCTAAGATAATCAAGTCATAACAAAATCACTCACAAGGTTTCTGTCTACTTAGATTCCCTCTATGACCCATGTTGATGATAAGATTCAGAGTAGACATATGACTCATCTTCCCCTATTAGAGTGTAAGCAATTTATACTTGTTTAGTCCTTTATCACATTTGTGTTCAGTTGTGTTTACCTTTTTCACATTTCTCTTAATTTATATGTTGGAACTTCAAAGCTTCTATATAGTTCTGGTCTTTTCACCAGAGAATGTTTGGTATTGTTCTACTTCATTAAAGACCCGTTTTTTTTTCCCTCTGTGGGATTATACTTAAGTTTTGCTGGGTAAGTTATTCTTGGCTATAAGCTTATATCCTTCACGTTCTAGAATATCGTATTCCAAGCTTCACTTCTTCATGATGGTGGCTGCTAAGTCACATGTGATTTTGACTATGGCTCCTTGGCACTTGAATTCTTTCTGTCAGCTTCAGCATGTTTTGTTTGACCTAGAAACTCTGGATTTTGGCTATAGCATTCCTGGGAGTTTTTATTTTAGGGTTTCTTTCAGAAAGAGACCAATATAGTCTTCCTATTTTCATGTTGTGCTCTGTTCCTAACAGATCTGAGCAGCTTTCTTTTAAGATTTCTTGAAATATGATGACTAGACTCATTTTAGTGGTTGTTATACCTTTCAGGGACTCCACCAATTCTTAAATTATCTCTTCTCAATCTATTTTCTAAGACAGTTGTTTTTGCTGTGAGATACCTTCCATTTCCTTCCATTTTTTTAGACTTCTGACTTTGTCTCTATGTCTTGCTATCTGATCTAGTCATTGGCTTGTATTCGATCCGCTCTAAATTCCAAGGACTTTCTTCCTTGGGGAAGGTTTTGTACCTCTTGCAATTCCCTTTCCAATTCTTTCTTCTATACTTCCCATTCTTTTCTTCTAGCATCCATTTCATCTATTTAAAAAACATTTTAAAGACTTAAAAAATTCTTTGTTTCATTCATTCCAGGAATTACAGTTGAATTTGTGTCCAAACTGTGTTTTCCTTGAGACTTCACTTGTAAATATTTTCATTCTCTTCCATTGGGCTGTGTGTGGCCTAGTCCCATCATCATAACAGTTTTTTACAATGGGATTCTTTTATTGCTGGTTAATCTTCCAGCCTAGCTTTTGGCAATTTTGGAGGGAAGTTCTGGCCCAGTCCAATGCTACTTTCATTGGGTTATTGAATATTGCACTCCTTTAGTATTGCAAGAATAGCTCAGGCTGAGGATCTGCAAATTCCCAGAGTTTTACAGTCCCAAAGTGGTCTGATACTAGGCAAAGCTTGAATACTTCCTCTCCTGGTCAAGCAGTCAGCTTCTGGTTAGACTTAGTATATGTTCCAATGTTTCATAACAAAATCAAACCCATGTAGACTAGCATGGTTTTTCTTTAAAAGATACTGAAACAATCCTCAAAACTTAATTAGGAGACTAATTTTGAGAACACTGACATGCATCCCTGGTGTCCTGAGTACAAAATCTAGGCCACAAGGTTTCAGGAGCTTCTTCTTCAAGAATGACACATGCTTCTGATTTGGCATAGTGACAAAGGCAGAGGTAAAGAAACTGTGCCCAACTGAATCAATGCTATATCTTTGCTGAATATCCTTTTCATGCTATTGTAAAAAAAAACCTTGTTTTGTTAAGGTTTAGATGACCCATATATGTCTCATTTCATTCTAATATTGAAACTTCACTACCAGAATTAGCCTCTGTCAGGCCTGCCCTTGAGCATGTAGCATGTCCCAAATCAGGACACAAGAGATCTGAATAGCTATGTCACAGACTGGCATGTGTCTGCAAGCCAGATGGAACAGTGAAGAGAGTGCTCAACTTGGAATCTGTTTGAATTCTGCCTCAGACCCTTGCTCTCTGTAGGGGCAAGTCTCTATCTTGGGCAAGTCTCCTGACCTTTCTGTGCCTCAGTTTTCTTCTCTGTAAATGAGAGAGTGGATCTTGATGGTCTCTAGGTTTCCTTTTAATTCTAATTAATCTAATGATCTTATGATTTCAATTGTACCTTTTGTCTCGATATCAATAAATTATAATCAGGTAAGTTCCTTGTGAGTATATAAGAGATGATCAGAAAACCCTGATTCACTTGTCAGGATCCCCATGTCAAGACCACCCCTCTCTTTTCACTCCTGTCTTTTGACTATTAGGAAACACCCTGCTTCCAGAGTTACGACCCAGCAAGCAAGCTGTGCCCTCACATGGAATGACAACAATTTAGTGCACTCGCCCTCTGGATGAGCTCTGCTGCACCTAAATCCTAGAATTGGTTTAAGCCACCTCAGACACCTGCAGGAACCACATTCTGGTCATGAAGCCCTGCTATGAAAAGACGTTTTTTCCACTAGGCAAATTTCCCCCATTGTTACTGTTACCCCTCATTGCCTGGTTCTTTGTTTAGCCAGGGATGGAGAACCCACATGTGGTTGAGTTTAGGGTACATGTGGCCCTCTAGGTCCTCAAGTGAGGCCCTTTGAATCTAAACTTCATGGAACAACTCTCCTTAATTAAGGGATTTGTTCTGTAAAACTTGGACTCAGTCAAAAGGCTACACCTAAGGACCTGGAAGGCCACATGTGGTCTCAAGGCCACAGGTTCCCCACCCTTGGTCTAGCCACTCCTATATGTATCCAGGCTTTGCCTCACTGTGCTGGGTGTCCTCCAGAAGGAGTGTGTCCAGTTTCTCTCCTACAAAGGAATAAAGAGGGCTTTTTGCCTATATCCTTTCTAGGCTCTTTAGTTTTATTTTGGTTTATTTTATTTTACTTTTCAGAACTAAGAGTTGGTATAAAGTTTGGACTATCATCTCAGTGGCTCTTTGGTCAGAGTTGAGAGTTGGTATAATAACCTGTGTGGCTATTTGCTTTATTATTTTATTTTTCAGAGTTCACAGTTGGTGCATAAACTGTGCAACACTTTGACCACTTATGTTCAGAGTTTGACACACAAAACTAAGGCACTTTCTGCTAAGCTGGACACAGCACTCTGGATCCTTTCTGAGGGGTGTGCACCTTCCTAAGACAAGATTCTTGATTGGTTTGTAGTGACTAGGGCTGCCCCAAACCTGACTGTTGACTAAGAATCAAGAGGGTGGACTCATTCAGGGAAAAAACTGTTGTCCACTTCAGGGTTATCATCTTCTCCCATCCCCTCCCAGAGGTAATGGTGGCTTATAACAAAAGCACATGGCTATGGAGACATCTGCTTGTCTGGCAGACCTGAGACTGCATCCTGAGTCCCTGTCTATCTTCTAATGGAATCCTAATAAAGCTGCCCCCAGCCCCAATATTCTAACTTCATTATGGGCCTGGCCCCACTGAACAGCAGGCCCACTTTACCTAAGTCACCCCCTGCCCCCCGCCAATGTCCTAACTTCTTCATATACGCCTCACTGCTCACTGGAACAAGTGTATCCCTGAATTCTTAGTTCCCACAGAAACAGTAGGTGTGTCCATGTGATGGGAACCTAGCTACTGCCTCTACCTGGTTACTGCCCCAGACCCATTCCCACAGAAACAGGTGTGTTCTTGTATTCAATCACAATCACATCATCCATCTAGTCCAAGACAGGACCACAATACCTAACTATCTGTCTTAACCAGACAGGACCACAATAGCTAGCCATTTGGAGGGCAGAATTACCAAAATGTTTAACCACTGAACCATAGATGGGACCCCTCCTCCATTACCTAATCCCTTAACAAACTCTTCCTGCCTCTTTAATATTAATGATAGTCCTCTATTCTATGTAAATTTCTGTTATGTAATTGCATCTTTACCCTATAAAAATCCATCTTGCTTTCTCTAAAGTTCTTGGTTCCTCTTGGAACTCAGTCCACTTCATGAGTGGCATCAATCTCAATAAACGTTTGTACTTGGATTAGAGGTGGTCTGACTCTGAATTGTTTGAGATGGTTCCACCACAACACATCATGAAACTGCAACAGTTTTGGGGTGGGCAAAGCCCTCACCTCAACAGTTTTTGGCATCCCTGGATTTAAACTGCAACACTTCTTCTACCTTCCTGTTTCCTTTCCTGAACACAGATCAGTAGCCAGTAACTGTGAGAAATTTATGTTTCTGGTCTTATCAGTTATTTTATGGGTCAAGAGTTCCTGGTGAGACTTTGAGTATCAACCGATCAGAGAAAAGACAATTTTCTTAACACTCTTTTAAGAGGAGATGATCACCTCCAGGACCAAACAGCAGCTGAAGAACTAAAGAAGTTATTCCCTGGATAGCCAGGAGATCAGGACCTCATGAGGTGCTCAAATAGTACAGGTCTAAGGTAAACACAAAATATCCATTTAGCAGTCTCACAGAATTGTTTTTACCTTCCAGAGTTGAAAGGACAACGGCTAGCTGAGTAATTTATTTTTATGTTTTTTTCAAGCATGGCTTTTAGTCCTTTGCAACATGTATAGTTTCTGTGGTAGAGGAAATAAATCACTATTCTATGCCTGATTTCAATGTTCTACATTGAATAACTTCTCTAAAGAGATCATTTTATCTTCATTTTGGAGAGACCCTGTACATAAGCCATACCCAAACTTAGTTTGAGAGATTTCACTGGAATTTTACACCAAGATGGAGGCAGAGCCTGAGAAAGACCTAAATCTACTGGAGTAACCCCTCCACACCCATCAAACCTAGGTCAATGTGATCCCAGAACTCCTTGCTGAGGTCCCTTAACCTATAGAGCAGTGGTTCTCAACCTTCCTAATGCCATGACCCTTTAATACAGTTCCTCATGTTGTTGTGACCCCCCAACCATAAAATTATTTTCATTGCTACTTCATAACTGTAATTTTGCTACTGTTATGAATCTATCTGATATGCAGGATGTATTTTCAATGTTACAAATTGAACATAACCCACGGGTTGAGAACCACTGCGAGTATGTGAGACTGAGCTGTACCTCTCTTCCTTACAAAGATGGTTGAGCAACGAAGTGATCTGATCATCTTGTTGAAGTTCCTGGGAAGAGAGTCATTATTTGAAATTCTAATCTTATCTCCCTGAGGTTAGGTACAGACATACTTATTTGCCAGCTCAAAGGAGATGAATGAGGATGTACTGCTTGCTTATTTTGCTTCAGAGTTTATGGTGGGCCTGATAAAAAAAAAAAAGAGTCACTCCTACAATCACCCCTCCTTTCCCAAGAGATCCTAAGGCCAAGAGTAGACTGGTGAGCAGCACCATGGCTGTCCTCTCTCTTGCTGAAATGGGTCACTGCCTCTCTTATTTTTCTTTTTTAAAATTTCTAATTCACAAGCATTTATTTTTCTCTCCCTCCTACCTCCATTTCCCTGCTAAAAAGGAAAAACATAATTGGTGACAAAGTATCTGTAGCAAATACGCATAGTCGGGCAAGACAAATTCCCACACTATATCCAAAAATGTATGCTTCATTTTGCACCAAGTTCATCCCATCAGGAGGCGGATAAACACTCGGCAATCCCCAAGATCCTTGACGGCTTTTCATTGTTCTAAGCAGAGTTTTTAACTCTTTCAAAGCCATTTGTCTTCATAATGTTATTGACATTGTATAAATTGTTCCCCTGGCTCTGCTCATTTGGTTCCATGTCTGAAACCTGGAACTCTCCTCTTGGACTCTGTGGGTCAATTGCAACATACTGCTGCGCAAAGACAGCCAATAGTGATGGTAACGCATGGGGGGAGGAGCGTCAAGAAGGAGAAGGGCAAAGAGGAAAGAAGAAGGCAGAAGGTGTATCCACTGACTCAGTTCCCTCTGGCCCACACTCAGCACTCTCTGAATCTATCCATGAAGGAGGTAACTCTGTGACTAATCACCATTTTTAATCACCTCAGCATAGAGGAGTAGCTCAGACCACAACCCAGCCCAACCTAACCAATTCAGCCACAGTGAGTTGGACAAATGCCCATTGTCCACATCCTTCACACAGAAGAGCAACATCCCCTCTTAAAGGCCCACTTAACTAGAAGCTCATCAAGCTGAGAGAGGAGGGAGAGCTCCTGGATGAACCCACTACACACAAATCTAGAATCTAACTGGAACATTTGGCAATCAGGATGGGATTTAAGAGAGAGAAGCTATTGGGGGCAGAGCCAAGATGGTAGAGCAAAAGCAGGAATTTGCTTGGGCTCTCCCCCCAAACCCTTCAAAATACCTATAAAAATGATTCTAAAGAAATCACAGAACTACAGAACCCATAAAATGACAGAGTGAAACAAATTTCCAGTTGAAGACAACCTGGAAGGCTTACAGGAAGAGTATATCACACTGGGCTAATAGCAGAGCAAAGCACACTCCAGCATGGACCAGAACAAAGACTGGGCAGAGCAGGTCTCAGGACACTGAATCACTGGAAGCTGTGGTGGTTTCCAGACTTCTCAACCCAGAAACACCAAAGACAAAGTTGAAAGTCAATGAGGAAACTCTGTTGGACCTGGGTGAGAGAAGAGTGTGGTCTGGCCCCAGCCCCCAGGCAGAGGAAGGGGTGGCAGCAGCAGCAGCAGCAGCCATGGCTGCTTCTGGAGCTCCAGGCCCACAGATGGTGGGGGATTAAGCATCTAATGAGAGGGGGATTGGAAGGATCTCTTCCCTGCTGCTGAGGCAGGATTATCTTGCTTTGCCCTGCTTGGATCCAGGTCACAGTACTAGGTGGCAGTCCTGGGGTGAGAAGAAGTGCCGGCATGGCAGAATTTATGGCAGCTGTGGAAAGGGAGTCTTCCTCATAGTTCTGAGGCAGAAAAGAGTGCTTGTGGTCACTCACAGACCAGACGACAGTCCAGAAGAGGAGTAAACACCTGTTCTTGGATTATACCACCTTAGCAGAACCGAAAATTTACAGGTGCCTAGAAGTAACTCTGACAACAGCTGTGCAAAACCCCTGAAACCTGACACAGAGCACTATCCACTGTGGAAGCAAAGTCCTATCTTGACAAAGAGCCTAAAAGTCAAGTAATTGTCTGGGAAAATGAACAAACAGAGTAAAAAAATCAGACTATAGAATCTTACTTTGGTGGCAAAGAAGATCAAAACATACAACCAGAAGAAGACAACAAAGTCAAAGCTCCTACATCAAAAGCTCCAAGAAAAATATGAATTGATCACAGACCATGCAAGAACTCAAAAAGGAGACTGAAAATCAAGTAAGAGAAGTAGAGGAAAAACTGGGAAGAGAAATGAGAGTGATGCAAGAAATCATGAAAACTGTATCAACAGCATGCTAAAGGAGACCCAAAAAATACTGCAGAAAATAACACCTTAAAAAAAATAGACTAACCCAAATGTCAAAAGAGGTCCAAAAAGTCAATGAAAAGAAGAATGCCTTAAAAAGCAGAATTGGCCAAATGGAAAAAGAAATTCAAAAGCTCACTGAAGAAAATAATTCCTTAAAAATTAGAATAGAACAAATGGAAGCTAAAGACTTTATGAGAAATCAAGAAATTATAAAACAGAACCAAAATAATGAAAAAATAGAACACAATGTGAAATATCTCATTGGAAAAACCACAGACCTGGAAAATAGATCCAGGAGAGATAATTTAAAAGTTATTGAACTACCTGAAAACCATGATCAAAAAAAAAAAAAAAAGAGCCTAGACATCATTTTTCAAGAAATTGTCAAGGAAAATTGCCCTGGTATTCTAGAACCAGAGGGTAAAATAGACATTGAAAGAATCCATGAATCACTTCTTTAATGAGATTCCAAAAGGAAAATTTCAAGGAATATTATAGCCAAATTCCAGAGTTCCCAGGTGAAGGAGAAAATATTGCAAGCATCCAGTAAGAAACAATTTGTGTATTGTGGAAACAATCAGAATAACACAAGATCTAGCAGCTTGTACATTAAGGGATCAAATGGCTTGGAATATATTCTGGAGATCAAAGGAGCTAGGATTAAAACCAAGAATCACCTACCCAGCAAAACTGAGTATAATGCTTCAGGAGAAAATATGGATATTCTATGAAACAGAGGACTTTCAATCATTCTTTTATCATCATTTTGTGTAATTTGTACCCACACCCTCTATTTATCTATATCCTTTTGAGATGACGCCATAGCTATAGAATTCACAATATTAACAGGTATCAGCTTCCCATATAGAGATGTAAAGAGTTTGCTCTTATTAAATAACAAGTTATGTGGGTATTTTTCCCTATTTACCTCTCTATGTCTCTCTTGAGTCTTGTAATTGGAGGTTGAATTTTCCATTGAGCTCTGGCTTTTTCATCAGGAAAGTCTGGAGTTCTGTTATATTACTGAATGTCCATCTCCTTGCCTCATAGATTATGCTCAGTTTCGTTGGATAGGTGATCCTTGGTTGTAACTCAATTTCTTTTGCCTTGCAAAAAATCATATTCCAGTTCCTCTGATCTTTCAACATTGAAGCTGCCAGATCCTGTGCAATCCTCACTGTGGTTCTGCAATATCTGAATTGTTTCTTTCTGGCCACTTGTAGTATTTTCTCCTTTACCTGATAGTTCTGGAATTTGGCCACAATATTTTGTGGACTTTTCAATTTGGGATCTCTTTCAGGAGGTGTAAGTGGATTCTCTCAATTCCTATTTTACCCTCTGGTTCTAGGATCTCAGGGCAGTTTTCCTTGATGAGTTCTTGGAAGATATTGTCCAGACTCATTTTTTCATCATGACTTTCTGATAGACCAATAATTCTCAGATTATCTCTCCTCAATCTGTTTTCCAAGTCAGTTACTTTCCCATTGAGATATTTTACCTCTTTTTCTAATTTTCAGTCTTAATGTTTTGTTTGACTGATTCTTGGTTCCTCATAGAGTCATTAGCTTCAGTTTGGTTGATTCTAATTTTTAGCTAATTATCTTCCTCAGTTAGTTTTTGAAGCTACTTTTATATATGTTCAGATTTCATTTTTAGTTCACACATTTTTCTTTTAAAGGAGCTGTTTTCTTCATTGTAATGTTTTTTCTAATTTCACAATTTTGATTTTAAAAGAAGTGCTGGTTTTATCTTCTACCTCTCTAATCTGGATTTCAAAGTTCTTTTTGAGCTCATCTAGGAATGTTTTCTGTGCCTGAGATCAGTTCATAATCCCTGTTAAGGCTTTAGCTGTTGGTGTGGAGTCAATACTGTCTCCTTCTGACTTTGGTTCCTCCCTCTCATAGTAATAGGATTCCAGCATCTTTGTCTTTGTAGACTGTTTTCCCATTTTGAGGCAGGACCTTAGCCACGCCCTTCCTCCAGGGTTCCTAAGCCTTTACTATTTAAAATTTTTCTCTGGGGCAATAATTACCATGTTTTCAGGGTCAGAAGTTGGGGGAAAAGGAGAGGGAATTGGAGCTACAAGGGTTCATTCTGCCATCCTGGTCCCTGGAAGTTCAAATAGGGGCTTTTTAAATTTCCAGGCAGCAGATGGGTAGTCCCAGTAGTAGTTGCTGCCCCTGCCACAGGCCCTGCCTTTGTGTCTTACCCAGCTCTGTCCAATCCCCACCCTGCAGTGATAGGCCTGGAAATGTCCCTTGTGGCTGGTGGATGAGCTTGCCACCACATTGACCAGTCCTTGTCTGGGCCTCTCGGCACACCACCCCCATGTCATTGTCTGGGCTTCACTTTCAATCGTTGTTAACAAAAAGATCAGAGCTGAACAGAATATCTGACTTTCAAATAAGTAAGAAAAATCTGAAGCCAGAATGGAGGAATTAAATGGATGTTCAAGAGTCTTCTGGGAAGAATGAAATTAAGGCAGGCTACATTAGAAGGTAGAGGCTTCCCCTTCACTAAAGGTCTTCAAGCAAGGGCTAGATGACCACTTATTGGGGATATTACAGCAGTGTGGCACCTTCTATAATACAAGAGGTAAAAGAGAAAAAACCTTAAGTGAGACACATGGCCCTCTTCTCAGTGCCTTTTTTCTCTGAAAACTTTTACCTCTAAAACATCCTTATGATAAAATTATGTGCCTAGTCAACCAATGCTTTGCAGAACACATAGTATCACTCCTATCCTGAGGACTAACAGCATTGTGGGGAACTGGAGAAATGATCTTGAAGAAATTTGTAGCCATTTTGCTCTAACAACTACCATCTCTACCTTATTCTTATTTCCAAGACGGTTTTATTGGTGTGTGACCACTGCACATGCTACAACTTCTTGGAGTCACAGGTGAGAATTAGGTGACCAGTTGGACACCAAAGGTGGATGAGAAGTCCTGAAAAGGGCTTGGCAAGCCATCACACCAGAGGTGCTAGTCATCCCTTAACACCCCACATTCCTTAATGGAAAGAGAAAAACTAGGAAAACCATGAAAGATGTATTAAAGGGTAACATGTGAGCTGTGTCTAGAAGGGTTCTAAGAGAAAGGGATGAAAAGAGAAATCATTTCAAACATAGACAGTCAACCTTTGCAAAGACACAGAGATCAGGAATGGAATTTCATTTATAAGCATCAAAAGTAGGCCAGTTGTGATAGGATGTAGGGTATTGGCATGAAGAAAAGTAATGTGTAATCTTTCTGTAAAGAGAGTCAGAATCAGAATGTGGGGAGCTTTCAAAAACAAAAATGAATTTGAATTGTATACTGAAGCTTAAAATTTGAATAAAATACTTATGGAAGAAAAAGAAAGAAAGAGAAGCTATTGATTATCTCACTTGAAGTTAACAAAGGTCAGGGAAAGCTCAGGAAATTTTAGGCTGGTTGAGTCCCTGGGCAGTGTTTTAGAACAGCTGGGCTCCACCACCCCAGAGACAGGAGGCTTTGGGATACAGAGGAAAGGAATGTGATTAGGAGATAAGAAAGAGCAGGAAAAGGACACCTATCTGTGACCAGCTACAAAAATCAGAGATAAGCACAGGACCTGGATAGGGGTAGGTACACCATTGTTACCTTTTTATCTGGGAAAGAAGATCAAGATTAAATGGCCTCTAGCTTCTGGTAGCTGTGATTCCATATGGAACAACCCATGGACAACCCAAGTCATGCTATGGCCCCTTACCCACCGTGCAATGGCATTGTCCAATCATTAAATGAATCTATCTATTTGGACACTAGACATTCTTGCAGAATACTATATAGAGTGTAGCCATACAAATATATCTTTGCAGAATACTATATAGAGTATACAAAGGCATTTCCCCAGTCTGACTCAATCATTTATTTTAACACTGGGTCTTATTATGCATTAATGATGATTTAGAGAATGTGTTTCCCTTGCTATTATTTCCCTTATTGTTATTTGAAGAGCTTAATTTCTATTAATAATCCATTGCATGACTTCTCTGTGGTCCCCTAATATAGATAATCTAGGAAGAGTATGATACATAGGGGTTCATACTCAACAATTTGAATTAAAATACCATATTTAACTGCATAATCATCACCACCATATACTTGCTGCACTCTGTTTTTTCAGCCCCAAAATTGATTTATAACTTTTCATTGTGTAATTATCACATGGTATAATTCTGTTCATCAAGCTGCTTAAAAAGTAAACAGAGGAGCAATATATTCACAATAGAATATGGATATTTATTTCTCGCCATTTCAAGCCAGGACCCTAAAATTCTCAGTGTATGCACATTGTCAGTATTCAATTTTAACATATATTCATTAGTATTCCATGCATCCTAATCTCACACCAATGGCAGTTTAGTAATAAATTATTTTTAAAGAATACTGGCACAATTTTAAAAGTTTCACATAATGGTTTCACATTTATTTGGCATAAATCTGCAATGATTATGTGGTGAAATATGGTAAACTCTACCAGGTTTATACTTTGAAAATAAAACATTTCACAATATGGAAAAAAAAGATTAGATAACCTCTGAGAGTCCTCCTAGCTCTAGATCTGTGCTCCTCTGGTAAAGATGGGGTCAAACTATCCCATTTGGCTCTAGCACCTCCACCAGGTACAAGCAAGGCTCCTTTTCATTGAATAAAACAATCAGAACTGAATGTGATCAGGGCCCCTACACCAACCTGGGTCATCAACACCATGACATAAGAGATTGGGTCATTCCCTTCATGTCAAATGGAGAACCTTTCTCAGAATGGGGAAGAGAATGAGACTTCCAGGAGCCAAGATGGTGGAGTAAGCAGCAAATCACTGTAGGTCTCCCATATTCACCTCCCAATGACCAACCAGAACACTCCAGAACCAATTCTGGAAGAGCAGAGTCAGAAGAAAGACAGGGTGCTGTGACCTTTTAGCCTGAAGGAAGAGTGCATTCCAAAATAGGAACAGTCCCAGCAAGTGAGCAGCAAGCCCCCTCAGCAAACCAGAGGGAGATCCTGAGCCCTACTGTGTGGAGCAGGCAAACAACAACACCAGGATCCCTGTGTGCCTTAGTATAGCCAGGGGTACCAGTACAATCCAGCTCTGAGTGATGAGGTGTAGGCTCTGGGACCCCCCTTGAGTTCTCCTTGAATCTTTGAGGTACAGGATCTGAGAAACCCCTTGAAGTCTGATTGAATCTTCCCACTTGATGAGGCATTTGCAGAGGCCATAAGTATTTCATTGTGGCTGGGCCCAAACCTCTGTTACTAAGCTGGCCCCCCATTGTCCATCTGCTTCCCACCCTTGAGCCTTTCAAAATATCAATCCACTCTTGCATTGACCTCATTAACTCCTCCTGAAGACCCTCCCCAAACTCATCACTGGACTCTGACCTCATTGACTCCTCCTGAAGACCCTCCCCAAACTCCTCCTCTAGACCACCCCTAGATTCCTCTGTATGTAAGATTCCCATCTCCCTTCCATGTGCTGTGAGATTGCCATAGAATAGCTTAGCACAGACTTGCTCCATGAGAGAGCCATAGAGATTTTTAGCACAGGCTTGCTCTGTCCAGTACAGGCGAACTTTTAATAAAGTTTACTTTTCTTTGGCCAAGAAGACTTGAGTCGAATTCTTTTGGCAGGACGTGGCATGTTGGTATTTTGGGATCTCAGGCAACCCTAACCCTCTTTGGGTAAACCTGTTCATGAGACTCATCATGTGTTATGGAGTATTCCCAAGCAGGCAGGTGTCCTCTAGCATCTGGACCTCCACATGCTTCAGCACAGTTCTGGACAGGCAGAGGTCCTCCACTGTCAGGAGCTTCCTGGTTCAGAGCAGCACAGGGCAAACAGGCGTTCTCCAATGTAGCCCTGAGGAAACAAAGAAAAGAAAATGCCAAGAACTGACAGACTTCAGATCTGCCATATGCTTTAGTGTGGCCTCAGGTAGGCAGGTATGGGCAGACCTCCACATGCTTCAGCACAGCACCAGGCAAACAGGTAGACATGAACTTTAAGGTGCCTAAGCAAAGAGGCAACCACCAGCCAATACAATACTGCCATGTGCATCAGTGTAGCCCCAGGCAAACAGGCAATCTCCAGCAGCCAGACTGGCGCATGCTTCAGTGTAGGCCAAAGAAACACAGAAACACTCCCACAGGGCCCCTCAGCACATGTCAGACACCACCACTAGGACCCCAGCTCAGCACAAGGTAAGCTGCCAGACCACTACAGGCTCCAGCAGCCCCAACCACCAACCACTGCACCCCCACAGACCAGCCCATGGGCCTCAGGGCAATATCAGTGCAGCACCAGGTAAACAGACAGGGCCTACAACCAGTGGTGCAAGAAGCCTGAGACAGTGCCCCTTCCAACCCAGGAGCAGAGTTCAAATAAAAGGAAAGGAAAGGGGTCAAAAAAAGAGGGAGGGTGTGAACAGAAAACAACAAAAAAGGAATCTGACTATATAAAGTTATAATTGTGACAAGGAACACCAAGACACAACACAGAAGAGGAGAGCAACTGTGCAAGTTCAGGGTAGAGGAATCAAAGATGGAAAATAATCCTGTGGGAGAAAAAAACTGAGAGTTTTAGTGGACTATAAGCTCAATGTATGTCTCCAGTATAACATGGCATCTGAAAGCTAAGAAGATGAAGCATCTATTAAGAGCTCACTCTTGCCAGGCTCTGTGATTACCACTAGAGACACAGAGACAAGCAAACAAGACAATTCTGCCTTCAAGGAGCTTAGGCAGAAAACAGCTAACGGGGAGCTGGAAAGAGGGCAAAGGGAACTCAGTATCAGTGACATACTGGAGCAGGCCCAGAGAAGCACAAATATCAGAGTAATGAGAGCCAAGAGGCCATGCCATTTCCATTAGCTGATGGAGCTCTGATCAAGAGAAGACTCATATGGCACATAATGGTTTTGTCTGAGCAGTTCTCATGGGAAAGAGCTTAATCGGCTGGCCATAGACTACAGAAGAGCAATGGGTCAGTCACAGGAAGGAGCATTGAGGAAGGATATCAAGAAAAGCTTCCTAATGTCAAGATCTGTCCACAGGAGGAAGGGGTTGAGATGCACGTAGTAGGTTCCTATCCCTGGAAGCCTTTAAGTGGAAGCTGTAGGATCACTTGTTGGAGAGTTTGTAGGGGCAGATTCAGGTTCAGTTACAGGGTGAACCTGATGACATCTACGTTCAATTCAGTTCTGGGTATCACAGTCTAGTCAGGCCCCCCAGGGTAATCCAGAGACTTGAGCATGGTCTTTGTGGTGATTTGGCTCAACCTTGACAATTTACACCCTCTGTGCTGGGTGATGTGGGAAGCAAGTGAATAAAGCTCATTGGATAGAAATCCTTTCCTTCTCTACCATCTTCCTTTTGGCTCCCAAGAAATGATTGGAGGGAGCTCTTGAAATACCAAGGAAACAATATGGTCCTGAGATTTAAATGTACCCACTATGGAGTGATGTTGTTCCATCCTCTGACCTTCTCTACCCACCAAGTAGAGATAATTTCCCACAGATCAAAGCATGCATAAGGTACCATGGTTGCCAGGAAGGGGAGTACTCAAATTCTGCAAAGTATGAGCTTATGGTTAGAATTAGATTTGCCAAGTCATGCAATGTCCAAATTGTAAAAGAAATCAAAAGACTTAAGAAAACATTAAAGGGCAGATCTTCAAGCACAGAATATAGTGTGCCAGAGCTCAGAGGATCTGAGGTCAGAGAACGCAGACTGTAACAGCTGAAAAGA
The DNA here is from genome assembly GCA_028627135.1 of Pseudochirops cupreus. Taxonomy (NCBI): domain Eukaryota; kingdom Metazoa; phylum Chordata; class Mammalia; order Diprotodontia; family Pseudocheiridae; genus Pseudochirops; species Pseudochirops cupreus. Next base: position 284,986,844 of record CM053581.1, read on the forward strand.
CCATAAGCATGGAATGTCTTAGCTGGAAGGAGCTCCAGAAACACAGAACATAGAGGAGAGATAATAGGATACAGATTTATTCTTCATTTTTAAAATTTTATTTCTTTCTCTATTAAATTTAACCATTTTTAACATTCCCTTTTTAAAATGAAAATTGTTGAGTTACATATTCTTTCCCGCCATCCTACTCCTCCTTTCTCCTTGAGAAGCTAAGTTATTTCTAATTTTTAAGAAAATATGTTCTGCAGTGACCTTTTGGACCTTCTTTTCCTTATGGCCAGTTCTGCTTTTTAAGGCTTTCTCCTCCTCTTTGGCTTTTTGGGCCTCTTTTGCCATTTAGGTTGGTCTATTTTTTTTTTAATTGATTCATTTATTTTTAGTTTACAACTTTTAGTTCCACAAACTTTTGAGTTCTAAATTTTCTCCTTCTCCCTTCCCTCCCCCCTGTGCAAAAAGGCATGCAATCTGATATAGGTTCTACATATCTATGTGCAATACACATACACAAAAAAGAAGCAAAACTAAACAAAGCAAAAAAAGAGAGATAGCAAAAAATATGCTTCAATCTGCACTCAGACTCCATAATTCTTTCTCTGTATGTAGATAGCATTTTCCATCAGAAGCCTTTTGGAGCTATTTTAGAAACTTGCATTGTTGAAAAGAGTCAGATCTATCAAAGTTAGTCATCACACAATGTGACTATAACTGTTAACAACGTTCTCCTGGTTCTATTCCCATCACTCAGCATCAGTTCATATGTACCTTTCCAGGTTTTTCTGAAGTCTGCCTACTCATTATTTCTTATGACATAATAGTATTCCATTACATCCATACACCACAAGTAGTTTAGCCATTCCCATATTGATGGGCATACCCTCAATTTCCAATTCTCACATAATATTTTTATAGATGTGGCATCTTTCCCATTTGTATGATCTCTTTGGGATACAGCCTTTTAAGTTCTATTGCTTGGTCAAAGGGTATGCACATTTTTATAGCCTTTGGGCATAGTTCCAAATTGCTCTCCAACGTGGTTGGATCAGTTCACAACGCTGCCAACAATACATTAGTGTTATTATTTTCCCACATCTTCTCCAGCATTTATAATTTTCTTGTTTTGTCATGTCAACCAATCTGACAGGCATTACGTGGTAACTAAAGGTTGTTTTGATTTGCATTTCTCTAATCAGTGATGATTTAGAGCATTTCTTCAAATGACTATTGATATCATAATTTCTTCCTCTGAAACCTGCCTGTTCATATCCTTTATCATTTGAGTAATGACTTGTATTCTCATAAATTTCACTTAGTGTAAGATAATTAATTTAGCAGGTACTTGGTCCTCAGTAACTGAGGGCTAAGTACTTCTATGAAAGAAGCAGAGAGTGTGAACTCTGTCTCCTGTGTGAACAGAGGGCATGAACTCTACCTCCTTTGTGA
>CM053581.1:284988783-285019737 GCA_028627135.1 Pseudochirops cupreus
CTCCACCTCATTGAATGACCATATTTTCCCCTGGAATACGATGCTCAATTTTGCTGGCTCAATTTTGCCTGCAGGCCGTGGGTGAGAAGCTGCAAAGCCGAGGCGGGTGCAAAACCTCTGCCTTTAGCTTTTCCACTCTGGAGGCCTTCTGGCCGGACTGCTTATCTCCCCCTTTCAAAATCCCCACTGGCAGCTGCTGCTAATCAGCTCACCTGAAGCTCCTCTGCTCCTCCCGTCCAGCCGCCCCTGGGGCACAGCCCCGGCTTCAGGCCAGGCTGGTTTCGGTTTGCAGTGCTGATATGGTTCCTCATAGCCGAGCTGACTTTAGTGGGAAGTATCTTTGTGTGCGTTTTGGAGTTCCAGGATTGGTTTAGAGTCCTATTTTATGGGTATTTTGGGGTGGCTATGTGAGAGCTGCGATATGTTGCTGCTACTACGCCGCCATCTTGGCTCCGCTATAAATTCTTTATATAAAGCTATGTTACCGTGTAATTGACCTATGTTTGGAGGGAGGTGCTGGTCTTCTCATGTTTTGTTAGCAGATTTAGGAAACTTGTTAAAAAAGGTGGGATTGGACTTGAGTCGGAGTAGAACTTGAAAAATACTTAGCTAATAAATCATGGGCCGTTGAGAAGCATTCTAGTCAATAACTGTGAATCGTATCTGGCCCCGGTGTTTTCCAGTTTTGCAGAGAAGTTAGAACTTCAGTCGCCTCCCTTGATTGTGCTGTGTTCTGTCATTTATATTTGTGGCATGTCAAGTGTTCTGTTTCTCACTTGAGCCAGCATGTGTTTTCTTGTTTTAGACATTTTGTGATCATATAGAGCAGCGGTTCTCAACCTGTGGGTTATGTTCAATTTGTAACAATGAAAATACATCCTGTATATCAGATATTTACATTATGATTCATTACAGTAGCCAAATTACAGTTATGAAGTAGCAACGAAAATAATTTTATGGTTGGGGGTCACCACAACATGAGAAACTGGATTAAAGGGTTGTGGCATTAGAAAGGTTGAGAACCACTGATATAGAGGACTAAAAATGTTTGTGTCTTTCTTCCTTACGGGTTCTTCCTTGATTTATTTATTTCTCAAGTTTCTGTGGTAAAACTTTTTGTAAAAAAAATTGATGTTGAACAGCTTAATTTTTCCTTGTGGTGAATTGATGTTTCAGGGCACTAAGCTTGAACTCAGATCTTCTTGACTCCAGACCCGGTGATCTATCCACTGAGCTACCTACCAGTTAACTGGCTACTCTATCTACTACTTCTAAAATAGCTAACATTGATATAGCTCTTATTACATTTTACAGAAGAAGAAACTGAGAGGGATGTAAATTAAATGATTTATCCAGGGTCAATCCCTACAGCTAGTCAGTTTCTGAGGCTATATTTGAACTCAGGTCTTCCTGACTCTGGACTCGGTGATCTATTGGTAGGTCAACTACTGTTAAGTTAACTAGCTGCAATTCATATTACTCCGTTTTGGCACAATTAATCTGCTCGTTGGATTCATGTCACCAGGCTCCAGAAAGAACTTTTTGTGATTGCCAGGTAAATGTGCCCATTTCCTTTTCAAAATCGTTTTCAGTGCTGTTGTAGTCACTTGTTTTATTATTAGATATGGCTCCAGGAATTTGTGTTAAATGAAGATTTTCTGTGACTTCAAAGTCTTCAATATTTTTCCACTTCAGAGTGTATTAGCTCCTTGACTTCACCCCTTACTTTGTCTCGTCTAGTTTTCTGGATATAATTAGGTTTTATGATTCCTCTATACTGGTCATCAGCATGATGTTTTGTGACCTGGAGTTTAGGGCAGCAGCAAATGACAGTATGAAGCCCTTGCCCATAACTTGTGAGAGATATTTCCAGTTTTGTTGTGATTTAGTACTAGTTCATGAAAATATCAAAATTCATGTTACCTCTAATTTCTTCTGTATTGATTCTACAATGTAATAAATCTTATGCTGCATTAATTTTATAATTGAGTCTACATCTGCCTAAAACTACCTCTCTATTTCCTTGAGTTAAGCTCAAGAATTTAATTTCTGTCTGAGTTAGTTTAAAGGCATAATTAAAAGAAAAATTGTTGTTTCCCATAACTGATATTTAAAGGTCTATAAACCAGTTTAGCATATTTCCACAAGGTATATTGTCCATTCTTATCTCTCCTTGTACAATTAAGGAGGGTCTTATTTCCCTAACAAGCCCATTTTGAAACCAGGGACTCAGCTATCCCTGTTCCACTAACAATGTCCTCAAGATACAGATGAGTCCCATCAATCAATCAAGAATTTTTTAATCACAGAGGGGGTGATAACTGTCCCCACGTGGGTGCAAGCCTGCTTTCCAGGATGCAACCAGTCGTGTTGTCCCCACCCCATGAAGTGGTTTACCGTGTAACCAACTGCATTGTCTTCCTCGTCTATCCGACTCTGTACTCCGCAAAACTATGTGAAGGCTAGAGAGCATTACCTCAAGATCTTTGGTCATTGAGAGAGGTCATTGACAGAATTTATTGGTTACTACTACTCTAACTAATAAATGGGTCATGCTCAGACCATTGTCTTGTAGTTTACCCCATTTTCTATGTTCAGAAGTTTTGGGCAGTTTTTTTTTCCTATTATTTCTTTCATTGTAGTGTTGATGGGGTGCTTGGGTACCTGTGCTTGAAGCCCAGTTTGTAAAATCACATCCAGTTCCAAAATCACATTTCTCCCTAGCCTCAAAATGCCATCTCATGCAGTTTCTCTCTAGCTCGAGGACAGCATGCCCTAACAAAATATTTATCTCTCTTCCTGATACAATAGCAAGCTGCACCTATAGAGTTTAGTAGTTTGACCCAACTGTGTACTGGCTGAAGCAGCTGTGTACTGGGTTATAAAGATATTTATTACTCACTGACCTATCGTATGTATCCTAGATTCTGTCATACATATACTCCCTAGTTCATATCCCTCATTATGTATGCCTTAGGCTTGGGATAAACTAAACTCCCAAATCCATTTTGTCAAACATGATATTGATGGGCGGCAGCTTGGTCAGCCCTGACCACTGGCTGACTTAGTGATATTTCAAGCCTAAAACCAACCCTCCATGCAGTTCCCCCCTCCACCGCTCCCAGGCTATTTTCCTGTGAATTCTGGGCATACTCCTGTGCAGAAGATATTAAAAGTGCATGTTCCTTTAATAATTGATCACTCCTTAACCACTCCCTAATCCTGCCCTGACTCACCTAGTTAACATATTTGGCACAAGATTTACTATAGAATATTCTATAAAAACTTTAACTGTACCCTCTAAGGTTGCAGGTTCCCTAAAAACTCTTGCCCACTGTAAAGCTCGACAATGAATCTTTGCCACCTAGAGAATGCTTGGGTACATGAATTCATTGCAGACTACTTTCCAGGGACTCTGGTTATTGGGGTTCCTGGACTCCCTTAATTCCTTGACCCTACATGTTAGTGTTAAGGTTTTTTTTGTCCTGTTGTGCTCTTCTAGGAGATCTATGATCCTTAGTTTGTATCTATACATCCCGTCAAATTCAGTATGTTTTGCTCATATAGTGAGCATATTTTCTTTTAACATTTTTTTTTGCTTCCCTTCTTCTAAGTTGGTCTTCATTTCTGTTTATTTGCATTCCCAATCTATTATCTTTTTTTTTGTTTGGTTCTTTGATGAGGCTTGCTGTAGCAGATTCAAGTTTTTCTATTCTGTTCTGTTTCTATTCTGTTATTTTTGCTGACATCAATTCCGCTCTAATAATTCTCATTTCTCTATTAAACCACTCAGGAATAGTGTGTTATGGTTTCATGTTCTTAAATTCCACAGGGTCTTCTGTCTCATCAAGTTTTAGATAATTTTTCTTTATTTTGCAGTATTTATTCATAGATGCCTGAACTTGTTTGCTAGATCTGGACTCCACATTTCCTTCTTTGTTGATTTATCTGTTTATATTGAAGGTCTGAGTTTTCTTCTTCCTGAAATCTTTGTTAATTTTTCCTCTTATTTTCCTTATCACTCATTTCCCAGCTCTCTCCTTTTTGATTATGGTTTCCTTAGGGGTTGGATCAATCTCCTCCAAAGTGGGACAATTTATGGTTCACTAGCCTAGATCTTTGCCCTAACTGAATTTTGTGTGGTCTGAACAGGTAGCAGCTGGATGCTGTGTTCTTTCCCTCAGGCCAGGCTTACCCTGGCCCCTTCCCACACACAACATACACACATTATCCTGTCCTGATGACCTGTCCTGCTCCCTTTGTTCCTCAGTTCTCTGACCTGGCGCCAACAGTTCAGAGACTGCTGGCACCAGAAGTTTAAAACCTGTTTTCCTGGGCATTAGCAGTATAGAACTTTGTAGTTTTGGAGCTTCCAGATTGATGCTCCTGGCAGGATTTTGTTTTGAAGGGCTGTAACCAAGCTGGCAGTTAAGATTGGTGCAAACCTCTACAACCTGGAACCAGAGGCTCTGAAACACTGGAAAGGGGGCCAGATTTGAGTTCAAGAAGATGAGTCTTCCCCACTCCAGACCTTGTCTTCTATCCACTGCGCCACTTAGCTGCCCATTGTTCTCTTTAGTGCCCTTTTAAAATATTTTCTGGGGGTATATATGAGAGGGCTGTGCTCCTCTGTGAGTCTGAACGTCTCTGTCTTAACCAGAAGTGACAGATGCTTTGATGACATTTTAATAGTGTTCGCTCCCTGTCTTTTTCCTATTGATTTTCACCCTTAAAAATGCCTCTTTTTGTTTTCTAAAGTTTCTAAGTGGATTCACTTATCTTGCAAGTTGAAAGACCTCATTGGGAAAACATTTAATGTTTATGAGAAGATCTTAGCTCTAGCTTTGGGTTTTCCACTTATTTGCTGTGCGTGACCCTGGGCAATTAATCTCCACTCAGTTTACTCCTACGTAGAACGAATGGGTTGGACTGTATGATTTCTACACTATCCAATAGGTATTGTCTTATTGGTTTGTATCTCCAGCCTGTGTACCTTCTTCTTATATTCTGTTTCCTCTCAGTCTTCCTCTGCCCCAATAAAGCCCTGGCACCTGATAAGCTGAACTCTAATTTTTCTGGTCTTGATTCTGATTCTGTGAACTGTTGTCTTGTATCCAGCAATGTAGGGAAAACAATAATGGTGAAATCTGGAGTTTGAAAAACCTAGATTCAAATACTGTTTCAGCTATTTTTTAAAAACTTGGATAAATCTCAGTCTTGGTAGCTCTGTTCACCTAAATGAATGGTTTGGGCTAATGAGCTACCGTTTTGTATCTAGCTCTAAATCTTTTGTTTGTGATTAATATTTCAGGAAGTTTGCCCTTCTCTCATTTTGTTTTTGGTTCACTATATGCCTCTATGCCAGGTATTCTTAATCTGGAGCCTGTGAACTATGTTTTAAAAAATAATTATGTTTGATAATTATATTTAAATGTAATTATTTCCTTTATAAACATATATTTAATGTTATGCGTCTAAAAACATTTCTAAAAAGGTGTCCAGAAGCTCACTAGACTGTCAGAGGAATCCATGGCATGAATCTGCCTTAGTCTTGTATGGCAGTGCAGGTCTCTCTGGTCACTTCCTCACCTAACTTCAGCAAGAATATGGGGAGCGTGCAAGTATGGGCCAGCTCCTCCTTAAGGAACTGCACACCTTTTGGCTAGGAGCTCCTGAGGGGCAGAGGTCTCTGTTTACCCAGCTTATCCCCCCACTCTGGGCTCCTCTACTCAGGGAAGTGATGTTTTCAAAATGCCAAAAAATTGGGAGGAAGCCAAGGAATGAAGAGGGGCAATGTCACCAACAGCTAAATGTGTCAAGAAGGAAGCACAAGTGGGCCTGGAGGGTGAGCCAAAGCACTCACCCTTGCAGAAGCGAAGCTGCCAAGAGAAGCATTTAGTAGTTGGAGTGCCCAGGCTGGTGGTTCAGACCAACCCATGGCCCTGAAGGCAGTTCCAGCCTCTCATTCTTCTGTTGAACTTGGCTCAAGTGTCTGCAAACACAGGCTGTTTGCCTACTCTAAGACAATAAACGCAGAGCTAAAATGTTTGCCAACTAGCTATGTCTGCCAGGAGCACCCTGCAGAGGCTTCTGATAACTCATGAGGGCTCCATCTAGGCCCTGCAGTGAGAATCCACCTGCCTCTTATGAAGGATGTTTCTTTGTTTCCCTGGCTCCATCCCCAAGCTCTCTTCATCTTTCATCCTCAGTCTTCTTGATCTCTTGTCTTCAATGCAGAGGCAGCTGTGAAAGACACTAACACTACAATTCAGTTCACAGCCTGTGGACCACTTATCGGAAATGTTTTTAAATGCATAAAATAAAATATGTAAGTTCAAAAGGAAATCAATTATGTTTAAATCTTACCCATATTTTTCTAATAAGAATACTGAGGATCAGAGGAGTTATATGGGATGCCCAGAATTATACAAGCCATCAGGGTTGATCATCAGGGTTGACCAGGGTTTCATCCCTGGTCCTCTCTGAGCCTAGTGCCCGTTTCTCTGCCCCAGGCTACCTCTCTGTTTAATTAAATTTTTCTTCAATGCTCCTTTGCCTAGCTGAATTCAGTAGCAACCACCCACATATCTCCTTGTTCCAAGCTTGATGTTCTTTTTGGGTCTCAGCAGCCCTTGGCAAGTCTGGTCCATTTCCTATAAAGCAAGTAAATGACTCTTTTAAATGTTCAGATGCAGAAGACAGAAAGATTTTAGTCAACTGCTTTTACACCATTCCAACCATTCAACTTTATACTGTTCTCTCTCTCTTTGTTAAACATTGTACTATCTTTTTTCATGCCTCTGGTGGCAACAATGTAGGGATTATAAAGGAAAAGCAGGAGCAGCCCTGGAATCGTTAAATATCACACTTGAAAGAACCTTTGAGATTATTTAGCCCAATCGCCTCATTTTACATACAGTGAGATAGTCTCTGAGAAATGAAATGACTTGTCAAGGACAGGTAATAGCAGCAAAACCAGGTCTTCCTAACTCTAAATCTGGTGCTCTTTTCACTATATCTCTTTATGTCAGGTATTCTTCCCTGGGTCCTGTGAACTATGTTTAAAAAAATTGATAACTGTATTTCAATATAATTAGTTTCCATATATATTACGCGTTTGAAAATATTTTTGAGAAGGGATCCAATGGCTTCACCAGATTGCCAGAGAGTCCATGACACAAAAAAGTTAAAAATTCTTTCTCTGTCATTCGTAGAATAGGTCTTAGTTCTAGCCAGGAATGCCATACTTTCAGCTTATCACAGTACCTGGCACATGATAGTCACCTAATAAATGCTTATTGATTGACTCACTGGTGTCTGTTGACAAGGCAGCTTACAAGAAAAGGAAATAGACTAAAGAGAGAGATCAATAGATGCTGCCAACCCATGCTTGTGACGTGGCATACATATGTTTTCTGCTTCCTGAGCCCCACAGCCTTTACCTAAGAAGGCTTTTTTGGTTCTTATTCTCCATAAGCCACCAGTCCTGGAGGGTCTTTAAGATTCCTGTGATATCCTGAAAATTCAGGGTCCAAGAATGGGCAAAAAAAAAAAAAAATCCCCCACCTTTAAAATATCACTTGAATCAGGATCGGGATTCTAAAGCCTCTGGAAGAAATGAAGAAAGTAAAGTAAAACATTATATATTGACCTGGATATAGTTTAACCTCAAATATTTCCAGAAATGAGTAATCTTTGAAATTCGCTTCAATGAATTCAATTCAACAAAGATTTATTAAATGCTTATTTTATGTAGTATACTGTTCTTGGTATTTGGTTGTCAAAATCTTTTCTCCTTGACTTATGGCTGCCTAATTAGAATGTCAGGACTTGAGCACCATTCCCCCTTATCAACCAACCATACCCACTCTAGTTGGGAACCAACTTTGCCTTGGTGGGGCTGATTCTGTATTAAGCCCCAAGGATGGCAGACTCACTGACTAAGGATCAGGGTGAGAGAAGAAATAGAGAAAACTGCTCTTATCTTGTTTTGGTCCCTATATAATCCTACCTTTCCCCTAGTATGACCAAATCTCTGACACCACTCTTTACTTGAGGATGATCTACTGCTCCTGCTCCCTTGGAGTACCTTCCTCTGCCTGTTCCTGGTTATAAATATGTGCTGGATAAGCCTGCTTACTTTACTTGCATCCAACCTTCAAAGTTCTTACAACAGCTCTCGAGCCATTTCATAAGTATCCCTTGAGCATTCTTCTTGATATGCCTACCCTCTGGCACTACATCAGATCACCCTCAGCTTATAAACCCTGCACAGAGATACAAGGTTTCCAAGATCCTCATTTACCTACCAAGATTCTTCTCAGAGAATGTATAAAACAAAGACTTGGTGCATGAACCCCAGACTGTGAACAGGGGCTTGCCCTGAGTCTTGAGCCCTTTACTTACTCTCCTCCTCAATTCTTAAGTAGACCCAATAGGAGCGTGTGTGGCCCACACTTAAATCAGTCTTCTGGTAATTTAAGTTTGATTATGGAATAAAATATGACACTCATAAGACTAGTCATTCAACAGTTAGCATAAGGATATTCACTTAGCCATTGCCATTGTAGCACAGCATATTTGATAAAGATAGTCATTGAGGACACCTTGAGTTCATTCAAGTGTGTATGTTTTCACACTGTGATCCACTAGCCAAACCTCCCCTGATTCCTTGGGTCCTTGGGGATACTTTGTACTTAAATGACGAGGAAGTGAAGCAGGCTTCTGTCCTTTGAGTCAACCAAGTCTGAAGGAAAGTCTCAAGGACTTTTTTTTTTTAAGGAAAAACTAGTCTAACTTTCAAATATTGCTCCTAAATGAAGTGGGATATAGAGATACAATACTTAGCTAAGATACATGGCTTTCCCCCTCTTCTTATTCTCATTTTTTCAGCAAGGTTGTGTGGTTCTTGAGAGTAGAGAGACTATATGCTTTCTTTGTCTTTTTAACCCAGAACTTAAAGTATAGTTATTTAATTTTGTTGAATAAAGAGATATTCAATGTCCTCCTAGAATATATAAGCAAGCAACCTGCTATGATATATGGGCTATAGTTTAACGTATAGGTTGATACCAAAAAGCAGTTATGCGAAATTGCTTTAATAAAATAATAGTAGCAGTATTTATACACCAAAATGCTTTTACATGTTATCCTCATAAAATATATTGGAAAAGACATTTCTTAAAATTTGTTTTGGGTTCAATAAAGATTTTTCCTTTATTTACATCACCAGTTTTTTCTTTGTAGTGTAATGGGAGGATACTAGAAGTCAGAAGACAGGAGTTTGAGTACGCACCTATTACTGACTACCTGTGTGAGCTTTGGCAAATCATTTCATCCTTCTAGGCCTTGGTATCCCCACAGTGGTACACACACACACACACACACACACACACACACACACACACATATGCACACACAAACACACACACACACAAACACACACATACATACACACACACACGCACACGCACACACAAACACACACACATACACACAAACACACACGCACACACACATGCACACACACACAAACACACACACATACACACAAACACACACACAAACATACACACGACTAATAATAATTCAAGAGAACTCCTGATGAAACATGCCACCTCCTCCCCTCCTCCCTCTGATAGAGAGGTGAGGGACTCAAGAGTACAGGATGAGCCTATAGAACATGGAACATCAGGACTAGATGGGGCTCTAGTACACAGAATATACAGTCAGTGTTAGAAGGGACCTGAGAACCTAGAAAGTTAAAGACCAACCTTAGGAGAAATATTAGAACATGTATAATAAAATGTCAGAGCTAGAAATAACTTTAAATTAATGATAATCCAACCCCTTAACTTAACATGTGATGAAATTGTGGCCCAGAGAGGGCATTTAATTTGCCCAAGGCAGCTTGTGGCATTAACTAGACTACAGCACAGCTACCCAGCTGCCAAAGTATAGGGCATGACCTCAAAAGATAGAATCCTTTTTACGTATTGTTATTAGCTTATTAATATCTATGAACTAAGCTTGTTAGTGAGCCCCTAGAGGATAGGGATTGAGTCTTGTACTACCTGGGACAATCCCCTCCCCCCACTCAATGTTTATCATAAGTCAATTCATTAAACATGTACTAAGAGCTTAGTGTGACACTGTACTAAGTGGTGAGAATGCAAATACAATGAGAAAGAAACATTCCTGCCATCAAGGAGCTTATATTCTCATATGAGAATGTAAAGCATATTATATTTTAATATATTATATAATAATATGATATATAATAAATAAATTATAATAAGATATAACAAGAACAAGGGGCATATGGAAAAAGTACTTGGCACAGGACATGGAGGAATATTGTAGTGAAAGTCCAGGATGAGTCAGGAGAATATCTTGGAGAGGAAAAAGGACATGGGTGGTCTAGATATCCTCTTTAAAATGGGAATTCTGGAAGGAACCAGCTAATCAGAGGGAGGAGCTACAGAAGTAGATAAAATTTCCAGTGTATAAAGTCAAGTATTGAAATGAGCTTCCAGAGCTGAGAGGTTTTTGGAGCACTGTAGAGAAAATCTGAGAAGAGAGTCAGGCATGTAGCCTGGAGACAATGTAGAGTCAAGTCAAATCAACAAGTATCTAATTAAATATTTACTGTATACCTGGCACTGGGCTAGGTGCTGGGTATTCAAACACAGTGAATGAAAAAATTTCCCATTTACAAAAAGCTTTCTTTTTAATCTGAGAAGGCAACAAGGATATTTCTATATATAAATCTATATATCTAAATACATATCTTTACATATTTATATATCTTTCTTGTTCAGTCATGTCCAACTTTTTGTGCCCTTATGGACCTTCTATTCTCTACTATCTCCCAATATCTACATACATGTATATAATAAATAGGTATAGATAGACATATAATGCACATGTATATAAAACACACAATATGTATATATACATATATGTGTATACATGTATTGTGGTGTGTGTGTGTGTGTGTGAACAGAATATGGCAACCTACCAGAGGATATGGGAGGAGCTGGGATGAAGATGAAAAGTATAAGTTTTGACTTAGCAAGAAGAAGAGACAGCTCATTGTCTGAGACTGGGGGGGGGGGCAGGAGAGAGTGGGAGATGATGTCTAGGAATTTTGAAATGGAGAAAAGAGAATAAGAGAAAGAAAGAGTTATGTGAAATGACCTCAGTTTTCTTAGTACAGTAAGATGTGAGATGGTCAACTAAGAAAGATGAAGGAGGAGAGAAGAGGTTTAAAAAAAAAAACTTTTGCACAAATTGAGATAGAGAATCAATTAGGCAAGAATAAGAGAATTGCCTTACTTCAGTGGTATTGTTTAACATCAATTTAACGTTTACACACTGAACATAGCAGTATGAGAATAGGAGTGAAGGAGGTACAAGATGGGAATAATTCATGGTTGAATTCTGGAAGGGAGGAACAGTGAGAGAACAAGAGGCAAAGAATTTGAGAGTTGAGGTCAGTATAGAGTTGACTTGGCTAACTTTAGGGTCAAGACTGCGGGGTAAGGGAAGTGAAGTCAGAACCTGAGAAAGTATTGAGAAATAGAGTCACTAGATGTTTCAGTGACGTTGAATAATGAGCTTAGGAGGTATGAAATCTAGGAACAGATGGAATAATAGGAGATTATGGTCAAATGGAGGAATTTTAGAGCTTTCAATTAGGGAAGTAGAACATGTGTGGGAAATGGAGAGATCCAATGTATTACCATTCCTATTTGGGGCTCTGGTACAGTGAAAGACTAGGTCATGGAATTTAAGGATAGTGAAGAACTGGGAAGGTAGAGAGTTTGAGGAATCCTCAATGTGGGTGTTATAGACCCTTAGCTAGAGATGGAGACAAGATGATGAACCAGATGCTGAACTCCTTGAGAAAGTAAGTAGAATGATCTGAGCAGTTACATATAATGCTGCCATGATCTGGATTGGGTACATAATCTTAATACTATTACCTTCAGCAGAGGAGAGTTGTTGATTGATGGTGGTAGAAGGAGAACTTAGAAGTTGCAATATGGAACAAAAAGTATTCTGACTCCTCTTTCAGGATTGGTGTGTGTGTGTGTGTGTGTGTGTGTGTGTGAGAGAGAGAGAGAGAGAGAGAGAGAGAGAGAGAGAGAGAGAGAGAGAGAGAGAGAGAGAGAGAGAGAGAGAGAGAGAGAAGGTATGGCCACTGGTGGAGAGAGGGGTTTAGGATGTAGTGTTGTCAGGTGTGGGAGAGTAGGGAGATAGGTCTTGCTGAGGCCTAGTAGATGGAAAGGGTATTAGATAAAGAGATCCAGGACAAATGAACATTTATTCATTGTGGAATAGAAATTCCAGAGGGCAGAGTGGAAGGGTTTCCAGGGTTGAAATGAGATATAGATGAAGTAGGGTAGAGGAGGAGTATGAGAGAACAGGGGGCAAGAATTGAGGATGGTTTTCTCCCTTGTGGACAGTTATTGATTAACACAGGGATAAGGAGAGAAACAATTATGTGTGTGGGAATTATTAGCCATAAGGATAGTAGTGGATGATATATGAAAAATAAAGCTTATGGTCTTCAAGAGTGTTATTGCCTAGCAAGGGCCAAGGCTGTAGGGCCTTATTCATTATTGTCTTTTTATTAGGAGGAAGGGAACAATACTATAGTCAAAGTATACATGTGTGTGTCTCACAGTATGTATATATGTACATATACACATACGCACACACATGTACATACATGTGTATGTATGTGTGTATGCATGTGTATGTATATATACTAGCCAGATGGCAGAAGGTGCTGGTGCTGAGTCAATTCCTTCCTGCTATTTTTGCTCAGCTTCTGGGTGGCCATGGAAGTGAGTAGGGTCAACAAATAGATGATGCATGCTGAGCTGTGCTCCATTTTGGGCAGAGTCTTGTGCACTTACTTCTCAGGGAAGCTGATGTCTGGTGCTATTTCTGCTCATCTGGTGCTCCTGCTTCAGATTTCAAAGGGTTTAAAAGTGAATGGTCAAAAGGGCACGTTCCTAGAGGAGGAGATGAGAAGGGAGAGATTCAAAAGCCCAAGAAAAGGATTTGACAAAGGCGAGGAGAAGGGCCTCCTCTCTCTTGGGAACTGTGTAAAGGACGAGAGAATGGGAGGTAATGTAGTGGAGTTTTTGGTGTAGAGTAGGAAAGAAGTAGGAGCTCATGGCAGATTTACCAAATGGCAGGTTTTTTTTTCTATTTTCTCAGTGAAGTAGAATATAAAGACTTTTTGATGAGAGGTACTTAAGAGGGTGGCATAGGAAACTTGTGAAAAGAAGAAAAAATCCAAAATAACCATTGCAGGGTAGATGTTAGGGAGTGAACATAGGATCAGTTAGGAAAGAATAAAAAAGATTGGAGAGCAGCAAAGAGCACCCATTTGATATGAGATAACCTCTGTATCAAGGCTGCATTGCAGGTTTACTGAGCTGCATGAATTCTCTACATTTTCATGACTTCTTTTGTCTTGAAGAGAGACTTACCCCAAGAAGTTGCATGACAGAAGCAAAGGAGAAGGAGAAAGTGACCGCTTCTCCTTCCAAACTATCAAGGAATTGGGATTGGGTACTTTTCCAACTTGGACTGAAACTAGGAGCTTTCTCAGAGGTGGAGAGAGACAAGAGCAAGAAAACAGTGTGAGGTGACTGGGATCAGTTAATGCAACAAGTTCTATTGCTGCTTGTTAGACTTTGATTTAATGCCAATCTATTTTTGTCTCTGGTATTTGATACTGCTGATAAAGACCATTTGTATTGTCTAAACCATTAAATCTGACAGTATGAGAATAATAGATGAGAAAGCCAGACTATGGGAGAAGGAAAAACTGAGGAGTCAAGCCATTTATTGGCAAGATGGAGAAGGGGGCAGGGAAGAGAGAGGGAGAGGGAGCTGCAGAGAGAAGGAGAGAGAAGAAGAGAGAGAGAAAGAGAGAGACAGAGAGACAGCAAGAGACAAGAGACAGAGAGACAGAGACAAAGAGAAAGAGACAGGCTGAGAAACAGAGACTGAGAGACAGACACAGAGAGAGGGTTAGTAAGACAAATACAGAGAAAAACAGATAGAATTTTTTTTTGCATTTTGGAATAATTCATAATATATTCCAGAATATGCATTCAAACATGGAGAAAAATTTAATAGAGAAATTAGCCCGTGAACAGAGTAGGAGGTGGCAGAGTTGTCTCTGTGTCCACTTGAGAGGCACTTCTAGCCATGTATAATACTTACATTTATACTTTGATAAATTTGTGGTGGATCCAGTAGCACAATTTCGTGACTCTCCAGCAGTATTTAACAACATGTGAGTAGGATCAGAGAAAATGGGATAGTGGTGTAAAAATTATGTTTAAGGAAGGTAGACCTGAAAAACTTTCCTGGTTGTTTGGGTCAGTAAATATCTGGTCATTGGTTTTCTAGGAACCCCTCCTTGACTAAAATTGTTCTTAGCAATGATTCCTTTGCTTCATCATAGAGGAGGGAAATAATGTGTAACAATAACTAAAAATTACAGTCAACATTTAAATAGAGCTTTAAGATTTACCAAAGTATTTTACATACGTATTTTCCTTTGACCCTCCTAACAGATCTGTGAAGTACAGTAGGTGTTATGGTTTCTCAGTGACTTGCCCTTGGCCATAAAGCTAATAATGGCCAGAGGTAGAAATTGAACTGAGATCTCTCTGACCACAAGCAGAGCTGTGCATACCTAGAAACTATTGAAAACATGGAGTATGACCATCCAGTCCTTGTCTGGGCTTGGCATGTGACTTTGGACACTGCCTCTCTGAGTTCCAATTTTTCCATTTCTAAATGGGGAAATTGATTAGACGGTTCCTCACATCTCTTCAAACTCTCAAATCCTAGAAACTCAGGTTATGGTTGGTTGTAAACCCTGCATCTGCAGGTCATATTAATATGTCTCCCTGGTCACTTGAGGGCCCTTCAATTAAATGCAGTGAACTCAACTATTCCAAGTGACTTTATTTCCCCAAAGGGAAAAATGTAGCCATATTTTTGGGGGAACATTTTGCAAATGCATTGAAATATAAAACCGTGAGGAGAATGATTCAGTGACTGTGTTGGGAGTAATGTAAAGAGATATGCCACGAGATTAGGAGGCTTTGGGTTTGAACTTAAACCCAACTGACAGGAGTATCCTGGAGCTATCCTATGTCAATTCATTAGAGCTATTTGTTAAAATTTATTGTGATCATTTATACTTCAGAAACGGGCAAATTCTACAAATCAGTGCTTAGATTATTATTTTCATTGTCTCAATTTGATTGATAGAGAAAATGTTAATAACACAGATCAGACTTAAAAGTTATCATGTATCTCCACCACTCTCAATCTTTTATAAACATTTATTAGCATATCCCTGACTCACTAACTGTGTTGTCTTGCACAAGTCTCTTCCCCTTTGTGCACATCTGTTTCTTCATCTGTAAAATGAGGACATTAGACTCTAATATACCTAATCATTTTTGTATTTTATACTTATTAATATTAAATGCAGAGTATGCCAATAGCAAGTCACTTAAACCTTTCTGAGTTTCAGGTACTCGTCAGTCATATGCCACCTATTTCAGGCAGCCTTTCAAGAACTGATATTAGAAGACATACCTAGGTCTATGATTTAGATGTGAAACTCTTGGTCATATGACTGGCTGTGGGCTTGGGATGGGAAAGGGAAGCTTGGGAAATAGCAGAAAATAAGGCAAGAAACAAGGCTAGGCTGGGGTCTCAAATCTCCCAGTCGCTGATAATAAGCTGTCTGGGATCCATATTTTAAAAGTAACCTCAGTCTCCAGAGAAAGATGTTTCTTTTGGGAGCAGGCAAGTGATTTAGCCAGATCCCAGTCTGAGCTAGATTTCAAACTCAGCTCTCTCTCTCTGTCTCTCTCTCTCTGTCTCTCTCTCTGTCCCTCCCTCCTCTGTCTCTCTTTTAAATATATACTTTATTTCCTCACTTAAATGTTAAAGCAATTTTTAACATTTTAAAAAAGTTTTGAGTTCCAAATTCTACCTTTCCCTCACCTCTCTCCTACCCAAGATGGTAAGGAATCAGATACAGGTTGTGCCTGTGCAGTCATGTAAAAGGTTCTCATATTTGTCATTTTGCATAAAGAGATGATTACAAGAAAGAATGAAAGAAAGCAAGTGAAAAATAACATGCTGCATGTATGTTATTCTGTATTCAGACAACATCAGTGCTTTCTCTGGAGATGGATTGTATGCTTCATCATTAGTCCTTTGGAGTTGCCTTGGATCACTGTATTGCTGAGAATAGCTAAGTCATTCACAGCTCTTTATCATACACTATTGCTGTTACCATGTGTAATGCTCTACTGGTTCTGTTCATGCCACTTTGCAATAAAGACATGTAAGTCTTTCCAGGTTTTTCTGAAATCATTCTGCTTGTCATTTCTTATAGCACAATATCATTCCAACACAATCATATACCACAGCATGCTTAGGCATTCCCCGGTTGATGGGCATCCTCTCAATTTTCAATTCTTAGCAACCACAAAAAAGAGATGCTATAAATATGTTTGTACAATTAGGCCCTTCCCTCACTTTTTTGATGTCTTGGGGATATAGGCCTTGCAGTGCTATTGCTGGATCAAAGGGTATGCACAGTTTTATAACCCTTTGGACATACAAGCTCAGGTCTCTTAATCCCGAGTCTTGACTGTTTCCCCAAAGTTATAATTGTAAAGCTCAGTGATTACCAATATTTTAAAAACTGCAGCAACAAAAAAAGTTTGTTGTCTTGACAGAACTGACTCCATTTTGTTTTGTTTTCATTTTGTGTTGGAGTAGTTGTTATATGAGGTTCTTCACACCTCCCCACCCCATATCCCCACTCCAGGTAATAAGATAAGGACTTCAGTGGTATAGTTTGGCAATGATGTGTGTGTGTGTGTGTGTGTGTGTGTGTGTGTGTGTCCAAGGTTTGATAAACAACTACTAATAATGTTTTCATTTCTCAGATTTGGTAGACAACTACTGATGATGTGAATTCTCCATATTTGGTAAACAGGTACTAATAAATTGTATCCCCAAAATCTGATAAACAACCCAAAGTTAGCTTTCAGTAACTGTTTTCTTACACCATAAACTTAGGTAATCTAGAACCAATCAAAACTTGTATGTATTCAACTAATAACCATAGCTAGCACTATAAGAAACCCACTGAAGATCCAGTCTTGAGCCTGATCTTGGGTTAAGACTGAGACTGGTTCTTGCATTTTCTCCTTACTTGAGACTCACACAACACCTATGAGATTTGTGGACTTGTCAGTCAACAGCCTATGAGGGAGATGTATAGCTGGCTGAGAAGAAAAGTCATCTTGTCATTGAATACTTGAATGGGAGACATGCTTATTGGGAAGCCCTAGGAAATCAGGTTGGTGGTTTGTTTGTCATGGGATTAATATTTGACTTTTCTAATATAGAATATAGACTAATGTTTGTGTGCACTTGATTAATAAAGTTTGCTGAGAATTGTCAATCTAATTAATGTTTCAGTGGCACTATTTGAATTAAGTAATGATATATCAATTTTGCATGTACACCATACATTTAAACAATAACACACAAGTTTTATACAATACACATCATCAGTATATATTTACTTTTTTGTAAATCATTAACATGCTGTGCTGTATGGTAATTGTGTGTTGTATTTTTATTTTAAATTTTATTTTTTATTTTAACCTTAAATATTAAAAAAACCTAAACCCAGAATTGCCATATGTGCAGCAGAACACAGAGAATTTCACGTGAAACTTTGACTATTTCATACTGTTTGCTTTTTTAAAAAGTATGCAATTGATTTTTTACATTACTTGTAAAACTGTCTTGTTTATCTGTGCTTCCTTCTCAATCCATTGTGTTCTCTGCAATCTTTAAAATGTAAAAATGGTCCTCATATTTTCCTGCATCACTTGCTAATCCTCTTTCCTTGTGCTTTCTTACCCTCTTAAGTTAATTAAGAAAAAGATGTTGGGGGGTGGGAACCTCTTATAAGAGATGAACATAATGAAGCAAAATGAATCCACAGATTGATCATGTCCAAAAATATGTACTTTATCCCTTATGTCTATTACCTCTCTGTTAGGAGATGGTGCTATTGATTCTCCAGAGATGTGGTTGGTCATTGCCCTGATAAAAATTCTTAAACCTCTGAAAGTTGGGAGATATCTATATCCATATCTTTCTGTCTATAGATAAGTCAGATACTTGGCTGAGGCTTTGCTGGGAATCTTGACCACGGACAGCTCCTTCCCATAATTATTCAGGTTAAAGGGCATTTCATACAGAATAAGCTTGGTCTTTCTCCAGGAAATTCAGAGCAGGGTTTGCACACTCTTTGCTCAGGTGTTCAGTATGTAACATCACCTGGCATGTACACCATGTGGCAGCTGCAGTTTTCTACTATATAATATGTTTCACAGTAAATTAAACAGACTGTGATGCTGTATGAGTTGAAGAAATATGAATCCACAGTAATAGCTTTACAAATAACCCAGGACAGAGGCAGGTAAATGAACCATTGCTCCCAGCATCCACAAAGGTCTGGAACCCAGAAGCCATACCAAAACCTATCTCAATGATGAAAGGAGGCTCATCCTGATTGTGGATCTCCACCTTGATCCCAGTCTCAAAGGAAGTTTCTTCCATTTCTCCCCAGACTGGCAGGTACTCATCCTGTTGGATGTCCAGCATTATCTCTAGGCCATTGCGTGTGCCACCCTTCATAGTCTTGAGCAGTTACCAATCATCTTGGCCTATGTCGAACATGTTGCATATTTCATAGAGTGTAAAGACCACTTTGAAGTCATCATCACTGCAGACTTTACCCTGAAAGTGGCAGGACAGCAACATGTCATGGATGTCATGTCCAGCTCACTCATAGAACTCCAGCATGTTGAAGGGTGTGGGCTTAAAGTTTCGGCATTTGACCTTGTCTTGTTTTTCATTTGCCATCTGTGTGTCTGGGATATCACACCTGGGGTAGTTCTGGGAATCTAGCTGTCGGCAGCTCCTTGATAGCTGGGACCAGATGCCTGCTTAGCACCAAACCAGTGATGGGTTCATGGTTGAGAGTGGGAGAGCTCCTGGCTCATGCACTGTGCCTGTCAGAGCCCCGTAGGGAATGGCCTGCTGGATCAGCTTGCCTCAGTTCTGTCTGACTTGGCTCTGCATGCTGAGCTCTCAGCCTAGGAATTTGCAGTCATCCACTGGTCCACTCAAAAAGTGGGCTGAGGAGGGGTCACTAGATTCACTAAAGAGCAATAATACCGCACAAGTTAGGAGTGATGGGAGAGGTCAGCACAATTTTCTCTTACATGTATATATGATAATTTGTTCAATCATTCTCCAATATCTCAAGAACCAATCTAAGGCATTCCCTTAGATTCAGTTCTTTGCTCTTCACCTCCCACCCAACCCCCACTTAAATCTTCCCCTTTCAGGATGAGAAAGTTTGTTTTGCTTGTGACTCTTCCTTCCCTGATATTGTCCTCTGTCTTCATCTTGTCCTGTCGTTCCATCTTTTAAATTTCTTCCCTATAAGTTAGATGTATCTGTAAACCAAATTCTGTGTGTCACACACACAGATACATACACAGACACACACATGCATGCAGGCATGCACATACATGCATGCACACACACATGCATGAGCACACACATACATGCATGAACACACACACACACCCAATCTTCCTTTATCCATTCCAGAGAAAAGTGGGACTCATTTGGTCTCAAATTCCTCTGCCCTTTTCTCCATGTTTGTGTATTCTAATGATGTACCCCAATTATAAGAAATGGCAGTGTCTACCTATTTCTTCCTTCTTTCTGCCCTAGGGCATTCCTTCTTTTACCAGCCCTCCTCTTTTCTCTCTTCAATTCTTCAGGAAAGAACTAACCTGCTCCCATGGCCTCTGTTTTGTTTTTATTCAACTCTCTCAATATCTTTTGAAAATCACTTTTCTGAAGGGGCAATTTTTCCCCTTCTTTTCCTATTAGTAGTAGTGTTAGTCTTATGTCATCTATAATTCCTTTTAATTACTCAACTAATGTAGTTTTTCTAGTTTTCTTTGGATGCTGGTGTTTATATTGCTAGTTTCTTACTCAGCTCTCTTTTTTCATAAACTGTGAAGCACTTCAAAATTCTCTGTTCAACAAAGGTCTATTCCCCCATACCCACTCCCATTGTGAGTTCAAATCACAGGGTAATATAGTCTTGGTTATAAGTCTATATCTTTCATCTTTTGGAATATTACGTTCCAGAAATCTTGTCTTTTTTTTTTTTTTAAAGTTAACAGATCTTGTGTGATCTGGACTATAGTTACTTGGTGCTTGAACTGATTCTTTCTGGTTGCTTGCAATATTTTTTAATTTGATATGAGAACTCTGCATTTGACTATGATATTCCTGAGGCTTTTCCTTGTTTTAGCTCCTTCAGGAGGTAATTAGTGAATTCTTTCTATATTCATTTTGCCACTGCTTCTAATAGATCTATAGAGGTTTTTATTGAAATATAGCATCCAGGCCTTTAAAAAAATCATGGTTTTTTAAAGAACCCAATGATTCTCATAGTATTTTTCCTTGATGTGAGTTTCAAGTCAGTTATTTTTTATATCAGAAATCTTACATTTTCTTTTCTTTTTTTCAATATTTTGATTTTATTTTATTTCTCATTGTCTCCTGATGTCATTGATTTCTATTTGGTCTCTTTTAGTTTTAGGATATTCCATTTCTTAAGCAAGTTTTGACTCTCTTTTCTAAGCTACTTATTTTTCTTTCAAATTGTTTGCTTCATTTATTGATAGATAGATAAGGTATTTTTAAGTACTTAATATGTGCCAGCCATTGTGCTAAGTCCAGGAGGTGTGAACATAAACAAAACTATGATCCCTACCCTAGAGAAATTCACATTCTTCTAGGAGAAGACAACATCTAAAAGGGAGCTGGAAAATAGAAGGAGTGGGAAATGAGATAATGATACCTATTTGAGGGTAAGCCTGCTGGAGCAGAGGTAGAAAATTCTAGACATTGAGGATTCGAGTGAGAGTGGAGTATGGAATAAATATGGCTTGTGTGCCTCACGAAAAGGTAGTATTGGCCAGGGACTCACCAACTAAAAGAGGGGTCTGCAGAGCAGAGGCATCTCTAGGGTGAGAAAACTTCTGTCAAATAGTTGGAAAATTTTGGAGAATGAAGAATATGTTCTGAAGATTCTAAGTGTTCATGTAGTTCTTGTGGAAAATTCATTTTTTTCCTTTTCCCCCTTTTTTAGAGGTACGATGTAATTAGATTTGCAATAATTTTTATATTTAATGTTATTTTC
The DNA here is from genome assembly GCA_028627135.1 of Pseudochirops cupreus. Lineage (NCBI taxonomy): Eukaryota > Metazoa > Chordata > Mammalia > Diprotodontia > Pseudocheiridae > Pseudochirops > Pseudochirops cupreus. Next base: position 285,010,166 of record CM053581.1, read on the forward strand.
TTTGATTCATTTATTTCAACTTTTTTGTTCTGAATTAGATTTGTACCCATGGCCATGCTCCACCCTCCCCTGCACTTTTGAGTCAGTCCTGCTTAGTCTTACCTACAGTCCCTTATATTCTTGCATAGGCATAGAAGTGGAAGAGTGGGGAACGTATTTATGGGGTAGAGAAGAGTCTTATTTGTCTGTAGTATAGTGTTTGTAAAGGGTAATAATATGAGATAAGGCAGGAATTCTTAGCACAAAGTCCTGTGCTTAGAACTAGGGATTCAAATAACAAACATTACATGTGTCCTACCTTCAAGGAGCTTGTTTTCTCATAGCATATCCAGAAAGAGTAATCTTGCTTACTACCTCTGTAGAAGACCTCAATTGTTGGGGAACTTACTACTTCCTGAGACATCCTATTCCTTTTTTGTTGGTGCTTCTATAATGAATTATGTTTGGATATGTTACTTTTTTTTTTAAAAGAAGATATTTAGTTTTAAATTTCTGTAAACTACCACACTTCTACATCCTATAAATTATTTATTAAATTTCTATTTTACAAATGAGAGAACTGACATTGGAGAAATGGAGTGACTTTTCTAGCCTTATAGTTAATGATGGAGCTTTAAATAGAAACTGAGACTCCTGATCCCAAGTCTAGCCCTCTTTTCTCTTCACTGTGGTTTTATCTTTTTTTTTTTAATTTTTCTGTTTTTGATGTCACTTTTAAAAAGTCAAAGAGGTTGTCCCTTATTTACTGCCTTCTGTGGTTGAGTTGAAGGAAGTTGAATCATTTAGCTTGTCGGGAAGGCTGGAGTGGTCATTGGGTCTGTATCTCAAAGAGATCATAGAAAAAGGACCTAGATATACAAAAAATATTTCTAGTGGTTCTTTTTGTGGCAGCAAAGAGTTGAAATTGAGGGAAAAGCCATCGATTGGGGGGTGACTGAACAAGTTGTGGCTTTTGAATGTAATAGAATATTATTATGCTTTAAGAAATGATGAGCAGGCAGATTTCAGAAAAAATTAGGAAAGACTTATGTGAATTGAAGCTGAGTGAAGTAAGCAGAACCAAGAGAATGTTGTACACAGTAACAGTAATGTTATGCAGGGATCAACTATCATTGACTCAGCTCTTCTCAGCAATACTGAGAAGTTTGGATCATCAATACTCAGCAATCTGAGACTATTCCAAGAGATTTATGATAAAAAACGCTATCCACATCTAGAGAAAGAACTGATGGAGTCTAAATGTGGATTGAAGCGTACTATTTTCACTTTTTTTTGGTGTTTCTTTTCTTCTGTTTCTTCTTTCACAACATGACTAATGTGGAAATATATTTTACATGATTCTACATGTATAATCTATATAACATTGCTTGCTGTCTTGGGAAAAGGGGAGGAGAGGGTGGGAGAAAAATTTAGAACTCCAAGTCCTTAAAAAATGAATGCTGAAAATTATCTTTATATGTGATTGGAAAAAATAAAATATTATTAAATACATTTTTATAAAAGAAGACTAGAGTGGCTGTGATAGCAGCTGGGTAGGACATGAGGCATTTGACTTATTCTTCTTGTCTCCAAAGGGTAGAACTAGAACAACTAAGGACTGAGGGGATGAGATGGGGAGTTCCAGAGTGGCCCATGGGTAGTGGCCCAATGGCCACTAGTTGTAGAGGCTGTAGCTTCATGCAGAGTTAGGATATGAATAAAACAGTTTTATGTATTAGAAAGAACAATAGATCTAGGGTCCTCAGCCCTGGATTCAAATCCTAACTCTGTTATTTAGGATCATAGATTTAGAGCTGGAAGAGACCTTAGGGATCACTTGATCCTCATTTTGTTTCATTTTACATACATTTTCTTGATGTCTTTTGTCTTTTTCTCACAGTTATTACCCAATTCCTTTACTCAGCCTTAAACCTTTTTTGTGAATTAGAAAAACTATTAAGCAAACTATCTTAAACATTATATCTAACAAGGTATGTAGTATTTTGTCCTAGTAATCTCCCACCTCTGTATCATGAGGAAGAATGTACCTCTTTTCTATTGTTATTTTTTATTACTTATTACTAGTGATCTTTTTTATTATTTCATTATTAATGACATAATTACATTTAATTATATAATTACTTTTCATTACAAGTGATCTTTTTAAATTGTGTCATTATAATGTCAATGTGTATTATTCTCTTGTTTCTGCTTATTTTACTCTATCAGTCAATGCAATTTTCTCATATTTCTCAGCATTTGTCATATCTCCCTCAACAATAATATTCCATTATTTTATATTCTCTAGGTTTTTTTTTAGTTAATTCCCAACAAGTACTTTGTTTCTGATTCTTTTCTACTATTAAGGGTGCTATGGTACATACAAAATATTTCTTTCTGCCTTTGACTTTCTTTGGGCAAATGCTTAGCAGTAAGAATCCTACTTTTTGTGTATAATTCCAAATTGAAATCTGGGAAGTTTGGATCATTTCATAGCCTTGACATCAAGAGTGCAGCAGTATGTCTGTCTTTCTGTAGTCCCTCAAATATGGATTGATTATGCTATTTGTGATCTTTGGTATAGAGGCATCTAGGTGCTATAGTGGAAATGGAGTCAGGAAGACCTGAATTCAAACCCTGTTACAGATCTTTACTAGCTTTGTGTCCCTGGACAAGCCTCTCTCAATCTCAGTTCTCTCATTGCTAAAATGGGGATACAGTACTTACCTCTCAAGGGTTGTTGTGATCAAAGAAAATAATAGATGTAAAGTGTTATGTAAATGCTAGCTATTTTTTAAATTTTCTGAGTATCAAGTGAAACCTTACAGTTTTAATTTTATTTTCTTTTCCTATTAGTAATTTGGAGCAAATTTTCACTTCCTTTTTATAAATGGGGAAACTGAGGTTGAGAAAGGGGAAATGATTTTTTCCAAGGTTGCTTCCGTAACTTTGAGTTACTCACTTCTTCCCTGTGGATCTCAGTTTCTTATCTATAAAGTGAGGGGATTAGATTAGATAATCTTGGAGAGCCCCCAAACTAAAAAACCTGTGGAACCTACAAATGCCAGGTGTGTGTGCATGGCCAAGTCACTTCATGTCAATGGGTTTGTTTCCTCATAGGATCATTATTTTTATACTCCATTCCTTGCAATAGCATGAGAACAGCACCGTGCAAAACATATGCCATAGAAAACAGAAACTATGATTAAGATTGTTCTTTTGGATCACTCATAATTCCATGTTTCTTGAACTATTTGAAACCATTTGTATGCTCAACTTGGTCTTCTATCTTTTGTTTCCTTTCCCCTCATATAGTTGGAGAAATTGCAGCACAATGACTTGCCCAGGCTCACACAGTTAGTCAATGTCTGAGACAGGATTAAAAACCCAGGTCTTCTGACTCCAAAGTCTACTAGTATACCACTATGCCTAGAGTAAATTCCCTCTACCTCTGCTTCTCAGAATCTGTATTGGAGACTTAATTCACATACTTCCTCCTATATAGGAAGCCTTTCCTCCTTGCCCCCCCCCTCTCCTTTTGTCTCTGTCTCTCCCTTTCCTAGCTCTCTCTCTTCCTCGTCCCCTCTCTTTCATCCCCTTTCTGTCCTGTCTCTTTCTCTGCCTCTTCTTCCCTCTTCAGAGGACCTGATATTTACTTATTTATGCACATTTTACATATACTCCAATAGAATGCAGTTTCTTTGAGGTGAAGGGCCATTTTTTTTCTTTGTAGCCCTAGCTAGCACCTAAATACAATGCCAGGCACAAAATGGGCATTTATAAATGTGTTGAGTGAATTGCATTGAATTGATGCCCTCTGAGGGTCCTTCCAGCTCTCAGATTCCAGAATTTTAAGGAGAAACTAACAAACAGCACTCCAAATATATCAGTTCTTTGAAGTAGAAGATGGTTTTGCTGCGTTCACTGGGGAGTATGGAGCAGGCAGATAGGTGATAATCAGGGAAGCAGGAGAGCCGGAGAGCAAGAACAGAATATCCCAGTAGTGGTATTAGAAAGACAGGCAAAACAAAGAATGAGAAGCAGTTCTCCATCTAAGTCTAGGATGGGTCCAGGAGGAGGTTGGGCTGGGCAATTGTTGCCAAGCATTTGCTTTCCTTTTAACCTTTGCAAATATACAGACTCCTGGATAACTGCCCTGCTGTCAGTCACAAGAATAATGGTAAGAAATCAGAACCAAGGCACGTAATAGGGAAATAGAGCTTGACAATGGGCCCTTGGGACTCTTAACTGAGTTTCTTCCTGGAAGTTACCAACACAAGTGAATGTGACATTCCTCAGCTTATTGGGTGACACAGTGAGAGCATTGTGGTGTGGTTTCAGAGGGATGGGCTGTGGTCAGTGTGTCTTGGAACATGGACTGTGTTTTTTCTATCTATGGTATGGAGGGAAGAATGGCTGAAAAAGGGAAGGAAATGATTTGAACAGAGCACTTTTCTGTGCTGAGTCTCAGCTTCTGTAGAGTAAGATATTTGCATTATATCATCTCTAATGACCTTACCATCTCTGACTCTATGGACGAGATATGATTTGAATAAGCTACTTTCCTTTTCAAAGCCTCAGTTTCCTCATCTGAAGGGGGATTAGACTGGTGCATTTCTAAGTTCCAATTTTTAAAGAAATTTTTAAGTTGTAAAAGAAGAGACTTAGTAGGGAGAATCCTAGGGTTTAGAGTTTAATGGGATCTGTCATCTAGTCCAAATTTTATTTTACAGATGAGTCAACAAACACATAAAATGACTTGAATAAAGTCATGATTGCTGCTTTCGGGCATCTGAAGGGCTGACATGGGAAAGAGGGATTAGAGTTTGTTTCACTTGACCTGAGAGAGCAAAACAAGGAGCAATGAGGGGAAGTCACAGGAGAGCTGATTTTGGTTCATTAAAAGGATGAACTTCTTCAGGATCAGAATAAACGAACATTGGAATGATCTAACTCCATAGTTTTAAACTCACTGCTTTATAAGCACTCTACAATTTACAAAGCCCTGGATTACATACAGTTCATAGGATTTTAGAGGTGAAGGCACATCCAAAAAGTGTCTCATTTTCCTCATGTTGTTTCTCTCAGTCTAATGTAAACTCCTCAAAGAGAAGTGGGGTTATTTAATTTTCATCTCTGCATTCCTAGCACCAAACTCAGTGCTTGGCATTTAGTAGAAACAATCATTTCTTGTCAAACTGAATTGAAGCCTACTTCCAGCTTTAATATTCTATTCCATTTCTGTTCTGACATTCTGTGTCCTAAGCTTTGTCTTCCAGCTTTGACATTCCAAGTTCTATGTTCTGTCATCTCATCCTGCTCTGATGTCTTAAGTTCTATAATACTTCATGGCAGTATTTTTTTGATGTCCTTTATGTCTACCATTTTGTGAATGATGCATTACCAGAGCTTTGTCAGGTTTCAAAAAAAGTTAAAGAGGAATTTCACTACTGGAACACACACACATGCACACACCCACTCAGATATAACATTCAGATTATCCTCTGGCCATACTTCTAGAACTGTGCTTCCTCTCCAGGTAAAGTGGATTTTTTGAGAAAGGGTAAGATGCACCCAGTATACTAAGAAGGAATTTATCAGGCATAATAGGAAAGCTCTATACTTTGGTTTGTGACAATAAGGCATGTAAAAACACATGCTCAATATGAGGTCACAGTATGATATGACAGCCAAAAAAGCTAAGTAATTGTAGACTTTATTAAACAGGAAGTTTAGGGAGACAAGGAGTGAGAGGGAAACAAGAGAAGACAGAATCCTACTGTCTTTTTCATTCAACAGACCACATATAGAGAACTGGCTCCAGTTAGGGCACCATCTTTTAGGAATGGCCTTGACCAGCTAGAGCACATCCTTGGAAAGGCAACTGGGAAAAAGATTGGAGCCAGAGGAGGATCTGTTGAAGGAGATCAAGAGCCACAGATACTAGCTAGGATCAGTGAAGTGAAACTTTGGGAGTGGGGAGTTAATAACTGTCACTAAATAGCTGAAAGGACTCTCGTGTTGAGGGGGAATTAGATTTGTTTTTCTTGATATTAATAGGTAGAATTAAAAGCAGTTGCTTGAGGATGCAGAGATTCATATTGGAATAAGGGGAAAAAATTTTCAAGAAATTAGAGTTGCCCCAAAGTAGAATAGGCTGTACCAGATTAATAGTGGAATCCCTGGTGCTGGATGTCTTCAAGATGACTCCAAATCCAGCATTACATTCACTTTCTTGACAAGTTCATAGACTTATAGATGTAGAGTTTGAAGGGACCTCAGTGGCCAGTTAATCCAATACTCTCATGGTACAGGTGAGGAAATTGAGGCCTAGGGAAGTAAGGTGACTTGCCTTGGGATAAGGACTGGAACTCTAACTTCATTGATATAGGAATGATTAGAGATGTAGGAATTTTCCTACTAGGGGAGAAATCTCCTTCTGCCAATGCATGTTGGTACCTTCTTAGCAAGTAAGAGACTTAGGTGCCTAGAGAATTAAGAGCTTAAGTGACTGGGTCACACAGCCATAGTAGAGGCAGAATTTATTTTTTTTAAAGTATACACACATATTTTTTCTACATTCACTTTTATAAGATTTCCAAATTTTCTCCTTCTCCTCTCCCCTCCCGCTCCCCAAGATGGCAAGCAATCATCTGATATAGACTATACATGTGCAATCATATTAAATATCTTTCCACATTAATCATGTTGTGAAAGAATAATCAGTTTTCACAAAAGGAAGGAAGCATGAGAAAAAAAGTAAATAGTATGATTTAATCTGAATTCAGACTTCATAGTTCCTTCTCTGGATGTGGATAACATTTTCCATAATGAATCTTTTGAAATTGTTTTAGATCATTATACTATTGAAAAGAGCTAGGTCTTTCAAAGCTGGTCATTGCATAATGTTGTTACTGTGTACAATGTTCTTATGGTTCTGCTCATTTCACTTAGCTTCAGTTCATGTAAGTCTTTCCAGGTTTTTCTGAAGTCTGCTTGCTCATCATTTCTTATAGCACAGTAGTTTTCTATTACATACATATACCACAGCTTGTTCAGTCATTCCCCAGTTGATGGGTATCCCCTCAATTTCCAATTCTTTGCCACCACAGAAAGAGCTGTTATAAATATTTTTGTACATGTGGGTCCTTTTTTCATTTTTATTATCTCTTTGGGACACAGCCCTGGACGTGGTATTGAGTTTTTATGGACCTTTGGGCATAGTTCCAAATTCAGAGGCAGAATTTGAAATCAAGTCTTCTTGGCTTTAAGGTCAGCTCTCCATCCCCTATGACAAGCTGCTTCTGGTCACATAAGATTGTTGTTGTTATTAATCACAGGTCTGACCAGGTCATTCATCTTTCCAAACAACTCCAGGGGCTTCCTATTGCCTCTAGGATAAAATTTAAGCTCCTTTGTTCAGCTTTTAAAGCCCTTAAGAACCTGACCCCAATCTACCTTTTCAGCATCATTGGGGTTTTTTCCATACCCACCAAACTCTCTGTTCCATCCAGACTGGTCTGCTCTCTGTTACTTCTATGGGACATTTCATCTCTATATCTGTATACTGGTCATCCTCCATAGCCAGAATTCATGTCTTCTTTACTTCAGACTCATAGAATCCCTTTCTTCCTTCAAAACAATGAACTGAAGAGGAAGTAAATTACTTAAACAACCCCATCTCAGAAAAAGAAATTGAACAAGCTATCAGGGAACTCCCTAGGAAAAAAATCTTCAGGGCCAGATGGATTTACTAGTGAATTCTATCAAATATTTAAAGATCAATTAATCCCAATACTATTCAAATGATTTGGGAAAATTGGTGAAGGAGTCCTACCAAATTCTTTTTATGACACAAATATGGTACTGATACCTAAATCAGGAAGAGACAACACGGAGAAGGAAAATTATAGAACAATCTCCCTCATGAATATAGATGCAAAGATTTAAAAAAAATATTAGCAAAAAGACTACAGCAACTTATCACAAGACTAATACATTTTGATCAGGTTGGATTTATTCTAGGAATTCAAAGATGGTTCAGTATTAGGAAAACCATCAATATCATTGATCATATCAACAATAAAACTAGCAGAAACCATATGATTATCTCAAAAGATGCAGAAAAAGCTTTTTGACAAAATACAACATCCATTCCTATTAAAAACACTAGAAAGTATAGGAATAAATGGAGTTTTCCTTAGAATAATAGGTAGCATCTATTTAAAGCCATCAGCAAGTATTATATGTAATGGGGATAAACTAGAAGCATTTCTAATAAGATCAGGAGTGAAACAAGGATGTCCACTATTACCCCTCTTATTCAATCTGGTACTAGAAATGTTAGCAGTAGCAATTAGAGAAGAAAAAGAAATCAAAGGAATCAAATTAGGCAAAGAAAAGACTAATCTATCACTCTTTGCAGATGATATGATGATATGCCTGGAGAACCCTAGAGAATCAAGTGAAAAACTTCTTGAGAAAATTAACAACTTTAGCAAAGTTGGAGGATATAAAATAAACCCACATAAATCCTCAGCATTCCTATATATTTCTAATGAAGTCCAACAGCAAGAGATAGTAAAAGAAACTTCATTTAAAGTTACTGTAGACATTATAAAATATTTGAGAATCAACCTGCCAAAACAAACCCAAACACAACTACAAAGCACTTTTCACACAAATAAAATCAGATCTAACTAATTGGAAAAACATCAATTGCTCATGGCTGGGTTGAGCTAATATAATAAAAATGACAAACTTACCTAAATTAAATTACATATTTAGTGCCATACCAATCAATCTACCAAAAAATTACTTTATAGAGCTAGAAAAAATAGTGACAAAATTCATTTGGAAGAACAAAAGGTATAGAATATCAAGGCAACTAATGAAAAGAAATGCTAGGGAAGGTGGCCTAGCTCTACCAGATTTTAATCTCTATTATAAAGTGTCAGCCATCAAAACCACTTGGTACTGGCTGAGGAATAGAGGAGTGGATCAATGGAATAGATTGGGTACAAAAGACTCAGTAATCAACGATTACAGTAATGTACTGTTTGATAAACCCAAAGACCTTAGTTTTGGGGATAAGAACTCACTATTTGACAAAAACCACTGGGAAAATTGGAATATAGTATGGCAGAAACTGGGCATAGACCATCATCTAACGTCATACACCAAAATCAAGTCTAAATGGGTGCATGATCTAGGTATAAAAGGCTGATACTGTAAGTAATCTGGGGAAGCAAGGAATAGTTTGCCTGTCAGATTTATGGAGTAGGGAAGACTTTATGACCAAAGAAGAGTTAGAGAGCATTATAAAATGCAAAATAGATAATCTTGATTACATTAAATTGAAAAGTTTCTGTACAAACAAAGCCAATGTAACCAAGATTAAGAGGGAAGTGGGAAACTGGGAAAGAATTTTTACAACCAGTGTCTCTGGTAAAGGCCTCATTTCTAAAATATACAGGGAATTAAGTCAAATCTATAAGAATACAAGTCATTCCCCAACTGATAAATGGTCAAAGGATATGACCAGGCAGTTTTCAGAGGTAGAAATTAAAAATATCTATAAACATATGAAACCG
>CM053581.1:285020237-285078251 GCA_028627135.1 Pseudochirops cupreus
CTCTACAAGTCTCAGGATGGAAGGAAATATCTACATTCAGAGAAAGATCTAGAAAGAACAGAGTTTAATTGGAGACTAAAGCAATCTACATGCTATTGTTCTTTTCTGTGTTTAGTTTTGTTTCTTCTTTCCCATTGTTCACTCCATTGGTTACAACCCTTCTATACAACCAGACTAATGCCCAATGTGAAAGTATTTGCAGATCCTATACTTCATTGCATGCTGCCATGGGCAGGGGGCGGCGGGCGGGGGGAGAGGAAGGGGAGAAAATTTGAAACTCAAGGGATTAGGGAACTGAATCTTGTAAACTAAAAGCAAACAAACAAATCAATTTAAATTTAAAAAATGCAGCTTAGGCACCATTTTCTCGCATAAAGTCTTCATTGGTCCCCCGAATACTAGTGCCTTCCTCCCAAACTACCTTGCATCTAGGTACTTGGCATTTATTTGTCTTGACATTTTATATTTATCCTATACACATTCATGTACATACTTCTTGTCTCTCCCATTAAAATAAAAATCTTCTTGGGATGAGGGATTTTTTCATTCATCATACTTGTATTCCTAACATCTAGCACAGTGCCAGGGGCATAGCAGGAGATCATCCAAGGTCACACGATGGCTGACTTGATAGTCGAGCCTCAATCTTCTGGCCCTAAATTGATGCTCTTTCCAAAAGTGTACCACTCTTGGGGAAAAGATGGCCTTTAGTGGAACAATACCACCTGCTACTCCAATTGCATCTGTAGGAATATGTTTGAGGGCCCACTTCTGATTCCCCAGAGGAGGCCCCTGTGCAGCAGAATCAACAAGGAAGATTTTCATTCCCATAGGAACATGAAGGAAGGAGGAAGGAGCCTTGGTCTGTTTGCTAGAGAAACATGACCCATCTATCATTCCTGAAAGGTTAAGGAGGCTTGGGGTTGCTGAATGGGGAATCCATGAGTATATATATATGTGTGTGTTTCTTGCTCATCCCAGGCTAGTTAAGTTCAATAGTGAGTCTATTGAGAACTCCTTTTAGACTTCAAGAATCTGAGAAGTCGTTGACAAGATAGCAGTCATGAAGCTGAGACATGTCTTTCTGTTTGTAACTTTTGCCATCTGCAGTTACTCTGGTAAGTTCTCTGAACAGAGGAAATTCCTGAAACATTTGCGGGGCTGAAAAGTAGTTGTAGTGTGGTGGAATGGACCTGGGCAGGAATTAAGGAGACTTGGTTTTGGGTCTCAGTGCTGCCCCTAACTCACTGGATGACCTTGGGCAAGTCTCTGTTCCTATATCCTTTTCTGTCAAGTGAGAGTTTGGGATGAGATGAGCTCAGAGGGTTCTTCTAGCTCTGACAAACTGTGGATTGAGGAACAAATGCAGTGAAAGGTGGCAGAAATAATAATACATGGGGGCACTGGAGACTCAGGGCCTAGTCCTGGGCCTGACGCCAAATTGCTAGCATCTTAGGATCATAGAAGGGGCTAAAAGGAAATGGAGAGGTTATTGAGGCCAATGGTCTCATTTTGCACATTAGGGAACGAAGCCAAGAGATGTGCCTTGGATGAAGTAATGCATATAGTCAGTAGCAGAGTCAGGATTGGAACTGAAAGCCTTTGACTTCTAAAGCAGCATTCCTTCCCCTGTACCATGTTGCTTCAATTTCTTCATCCTTTATGGATGATAACATTAACCTGTCCAACATACCGGGGATATTTTATAGAGTTTCTGTTGTTTGTTTTAAGTTGAATCCAACTCTTAGTGACCCCTTTTGGTGGCTTTCTTGGTAGATATACTGGATTGGTTTGCAATTTCCTTCTCCAGCTCATTTTATAGATGAGGAAATTGAGGTAAACAGGGTGAAGTGACTTGCCCAGGGTCATGCGGCTAGTGTCTGAGGCCAGATTTGATCTCAGATCTTCTTAATTCCAGGCCCAGCACTCTATTGACTGTTCCAACCTACTGCTCAATTTTATAGACTAATTAATATGAAACTAACAGGCATGATATGAACAGCTGATGTTTTCCCAATACACCATGATTTTCAAAGCATTTTACATACTCTATCTCATTTCATCTTTAAAACATCCCTATATGGAACATAGGTCAAGAAAGTAGTACTATATTCATTTTACAAATGGAAAAACTGTCTTGGAGAGGCAAGGACACTTGTGTAACATTCCATTGAATCATGCCTTTCAATCTTGAAGGGGCCTTGCAGGTTATCTAGAGCAATCCTCCTATTTTTCAGAGGTGACAATGAGGAACAAGAATGTGAGTAAGCTGTAAATGGTCGCAGAGATATGAAAGATTGGAGTTCAGAGCTGGGATTTAAGGCCAGCTTCTCAATCTCCAAATTCAGGACAGTTTTTACGGAATGCTAAGCACTGCTTCCAAGCAGAGGCTCAAGGTCAGGTCTTTGGACTCCAAAGCCACATAGGAGGAAAGTATTGTTGCTAATACTAATGAACTAACAGCTCTGTACAATAGTTAAAAGTTTACAAAATGCTGTTCTCACAATAACTTTGTGAGGAAGATAGCATGAGAATTATTAGTCCCATCATACTGATGAGAAAACTGAGGCTCAGTGGGGTTAGGTGACTTGCCTTTGATCACATGACTTGAAGGTATTGAAATAAAAACACAGGCCCCAAGTTGGATATCAATTTTAGTGCTCTTTTAATGACAAAAGTAATAATAACAGTATAAGTGAAACTGGACAGAGTAATAATTGCATTTATTTGGCATTGGTGATACACTTTATATAGATGTTATTTAATTTAATTCTCACAATAGCCCCATGACATAGGTGTTTTTATTTTCCCCATTTGATAGATAAGGAAACCGAGGCTGAGAGATCCTTGTCCAGGGTCATGGTGCTAATGAGTGTCTAAGGCAAGTCTTCCTGACTGTAGATGTCTAGCACTCTGTCCTCTGTGCCATCTATCACTACCTTAGAGTACAAGAACAATTATGATGATTGTACCTGTAAAGCAGATGAATGAGAAGGTAGGACAGATGGGCCTCTTCTACTGGAAGCAACTTGAAGGTCTTATCTAGCGGACTAAGCATGAGCATCTACAGTATCACCTGGTACAAAGAGTACGAGATCTGGGGTCAGAGGATCTGGGTTTGAATCCCACCTTTGCTACTTGCTACCTGTTTTATCTTTGGCTTGTGTCTTTATCTCTCTGAACTTCTCAACTGTCAAATGAGGGGGCTGGATGATCTGTAAGTTTCCCATCAGCTCTAAGTTCTATGATCTTAAATTTCCTTTGTTCCTATTTCTGATTTTTAATTTCACTGCTAAACTCTCTAATATTGAAAGATAGAGATGGAAAAAGCAAGGAAAATGTTTTTCTTTCCAGCAGGGAAAATTCCCACTCAATAAACCCATGACCTGCATATTGGTGGTGATGGTGAGGGAATCAGGGAAACTTAGAGATAGTTATATTTTTCATCTAGAGATGGGCTATATTTGGGAATTTTTGCCTGGAAATTCAAATGCTCTGTGGTCCCCATCTTTTTTTTTTTCTACAGCTACTGCATTCTTCATTAACAGTGGGTCTCTTCCCATCAATAATTTACTGCCCCTGGACATGATTCTCTCCATTATTGACCCACTAAAAATGGTCTTGAAAACACTGGGTATCTCTGTGGAGCACTTGGTTGAAGGGTTGAAGAAATGTGTGGATGATCTGGGCCCTGAGGCTTCTGAAGCCGTGAAAAAACTGCTGGTAAATACCCCTTTCACCTCTCTTGTCAATCTACTCTTCTCTGCACTGTACTCACTGTTTGGGTATCACCAGTTCTGTACAGTCATTTTGTAAGTATGGTACCATCGGTATACAGGCATTACCTAGTCACTTTAGAGCACGTATAGAGCCATTTCAGTGGAACCCTACATCCTCTGGACAATCATTCTACAATTCCTATATAGTCGTTGCACAGGATGGTTATACAGTTGCTGTCTGCTGATACAGTCCATCCTGTCACTGTATAGTCTTTGCAAAGTACTCTCCAAATTTACATAGTAGTCGATTACCTTTATTATACAACCTCTGAACTACTATTAGAAAGTCATTGTCCATTCATCAAAGGGCTGTACAGTTATCATGAAATTATCATACAGTCACCACGTAGCAGTTATGGAGTCATCACACGGTGTTATGCTGCAGTCTTTGGACAATCATTGTACAGTTATCATATAGTCATGACACAGTCACAATATCATAATTCAATAATTGCACATATAACAGTGATGGAATTTATCCAGTGACTATACATTATATAGAATTATTGCATAATCATTGTGTAACTATTATACAGTCATTGCATAGTTAGCAGAAGTCCCTCTGTAGCCATTTTGTACTTATTGCACAGGTATTAGTAGTCACTGTTCAGTAATATACAATGATTGTATAGTTATTATATAATTATTTTTTGGGCCTTCCAACCATTATTGTAGAGTTACTGTGCATTTGCATGATTGTTATTGTAAGACACCATGGAGCCATCGTCCAATTATTAATTCTTTAATTCATTATTAATTACTCCAAATTATTACATGGTAATATCATACTTATTTTAGCACATTATAGAGTATGTATATAGATGTATATTGTTACTATACAATTTTTAGCAGAGCAGCAGGGCAATTGAGGCGGAACCCTGATTGATTAGCCACATCTCCCAGACTTAAACAAGAAATGGAGGCTTGTCCAATATGAGAAAAGTTGGGTTTGTTGACATTGCCTTACTCTTGGGTTTCTGGACCTTTTCCCCTTCCTTGAAGGTTCCATGTAAAACAACTTAAGCTCAGTTTAAGCTGTTCCCTAAAGAAACCTCTCTTAAGTGCATGTTATGTATGATACTCTTTGCCACAGTCTTGCAGTCAGAATACAAATTCCAGTAGCAAAGCGATTCCATGAAGACTTAGAGTGGTTGAGTGGAAATAGTCAGGATGAAAGTCAACAAATGACCTGGGTTTGAGTCTAGGCTCTGGTACTAATTAGTTGTGATGATACATTTCCTATCTCTGAGTCTGTTATTTTCTCATTATGATGGGACTAACCATGTAACTTGTCTCCTTCAGAGGACTGTTGGGAAGATCTAACGAGGAGATGGAAGGGAAAGTACTTTGCAATGGGGAGATTTATTTGGCAGGTAGCTTGCACCATGGATTGAGGGCTAGACTTGGAGTCAGGAAGGACCTGAATTTGAATTCTGCCTTAGTCACTTACTGACTGTATGACCCTGCACAAGTCATCTGACCTCTCTTGGCCTCAGTTCCCTCATCTATAAAATGAAGATGAAAATAGCACCTATCTCACAGAATTGTTGTGAGGATCAAATGAGACAACACATAATGCACTTTGTAAACCTTAAGGTGTTATTGTTAACAATAATATTAAATAGTAGCTATTGCTTCTAGTACTTCCACTAGAGTAATACTAAATCCATACCAACTTCCAAGCCCTGGGGGAAAAATAATTCTCTGACCACTTATCCCAGTCCCTTATGCCCTCCTTCCAAACATTATCTCAGGCAATCTGTTTCATTATGATTACTCTTCTATCTTTCAGGAGGCTTTGTCCCACCTGGTGTGACTTCAGGATAATGGACAGAACAAGCAGCTGAATGCGTTGTGATCCTCCCACCTCTTCCTCTTATCATTTCTCTACCTTATCATTTGCCTGCCTCCAGGCATCCTGAACTGTTTCAATAAAGCACTTAGATAATTTTTTCATGGTCATGTCTTCCATTTCTGGGGAATGGGAGGAAAATGATTAGGGGAAGGGTTGCTCTCAGTTCTAGAAGGGGATTATTTATTAGAGTCATAGAATGTTTTAGTTGGAAGGGACTTTAGAATATAGTTCATAAAATGTTAGATCTTGAATTGGACTTTAAACATAGAACATGGAATGACAGAACTTGAAGAGACTTTAAAACAGAGGATGGGAGAACTAGAAGGACCCTTAGAAAACAGAATGAAAAAATCCAGAAGAGATCTTAGAATCTAGAATAATAGAATTGAGAGGCACCTTCAAAGACAGAGTACACAGTGCCTTAGGGTGTACAGTGGGGACTAGCCTCTGGTGCGAGGGTTTGCTAAGCCCTTTTCAGGGCTGCTCATTCCAATTTTGATGTCCATCAGTCACCCAACTTTCACCTGTGGCTCTAAGAAGATATAGGGTGCACAGTGGCTATGCCCTGGTAGGCTAGGATAACCCAGACTGAGGGTAACCAACAGGTCTCAAACCTGTCCATGAGTTAGGGGGATGTCTACTCCACACATATGAAGACTTCACCTGATGGAATGGGCAGATGAAAATAATGTGTTCCAACAACCATGAGGGTGGCTGAAGCAGGACTGTGGAGTGCTTAGAGCTTGGTCAGACATCAAAGGCATCAAGGTCATCCACTGCATCCCAGGCCATCGCCAGTCATCCTGATTTTTGTCTTGCCACTGGACTTCAATGACTCTGGAAGAGAGAGTGAGGCTGATGACTTTGTACGACTCTGCCCCACTTGAATCCAATTCACACATGAGTCAGGACATCTCTCTGTGATGTCATTGGTCCTCTTTGAAAAAGGACTAACAAAAATGACAATAATACAGTGCTTGAAGAGGAAGAGACTTTTGAACATATACCATGAAACATTTGACCAGGAACTAGCCTAATAACATAAGCTCTTGGATCATAGACTAGTTTAAGGGTGAGGTTTGTCCTCCTGTCCAATTAATAAAAAAAGCCCCAAATTTTCATTCTAAGACTGTTCTTCATCACTTTGAAAGGAATACGGGCTTTAGGTAATTGCATGAAAACAATGATGATATATAGGAAACATCTTGTAACTGGTAGAAAATATCAGAAACATCTGGTTTTATGTATAAAATAAGAAGGCAGCTCTAAGTCATACAGCTCAGTACCAGATCAACTGAGCAGTGGTTTAATTGAGCAGTGAAGGACTCCTGAGAGAGAGTTGCCTTTTTAGGTGGAGGGGAGAGCAGGAGCTTGCCTTCCTCACCATTGACTAATGGTCTGCCATTTCCTTCTCCAGCTCTTTTTACAGATGAGGAAACTGAGGAAAACAGGGTAAAGTGACTTGGCAGTGGTCACACAGCTAGTAGTGTCTTTAAACTCAGGTCTTCCTGACCCAGAGCTCTGTCCAGGGAGCCATCTAGCTGCTCAGATCTTGGATATTTGCTATTAAATAAGATATTAAGTTAAATAATAAAAAGAAAATCTGAAGTGTCTGCATGGTATCAGGTGCATACAGGAAAGTATGCTGAGACATTTTAGAATGATTTCTAACAGCACAAGTTGGAGTCAAAATGACCTGGGCTTTTTACTGTTTATTGTCAAGAAATCTAGTTACTGAGATGTATCTCCTTCTCTAGACACAGCTCTTTGTATGGTTCAGTGATGACATTTTCATGCTGAGAACACCAACATCCAGACAGAAACATTATGGCACTGGAATGACACAAGTTTCTGAGCTCTTGGACTTTATTCTGTCTTTTGGGAGTTCTGAAATGGAAGAGGTACCAATTATACACAGCCTTCCCAAGTGATCCAAGGGATAGAAACTGCTGGTTTTCTAGGCACTGACAATAGACCTGGGCCTCTAGAGTGGGCAGCCAGTGGAACAGACGGATAAGAAAGGTCTAGTTTGGCCTAAGAACTTGGGCTAAGTCTCCAGGAGGAAAAACAAGAGCGATTGGCCAGAAGTATGAGAGAGAGAGAGGGAGAGAGAGAGAGAGAGAGAGAGAGAAGAAGAAGAGGAGAGAGATAGAGAGACAGAGACAGAAACAGAGACAGAAAGAAAGAGACATAGGACAGAGACATAGAGACCAGAGAGAGACAGAGAAATAGAGAGACAGTGATAGAAAGAAACAGACAGAGTCAACCAGGATGAAGTGACTTGTCCAGAGTCACAGAGGTAGTAAGTGTCTGAAGCCAGATTTGAATTTAGGAAGGTGAGTTTTCCTGACTCCAGACCTTGTACTCTATCCACTGTGCCACCTAGCTGTCCAAGATTATTCTAAGAGTAGCATAAAATATATCATTCTCAACCTCTCTGACTGGAAAAGCAGGTAGACTGGTTATGGAGTGACAGAATGATGGCTACTGTGGCGTCTCTGAGATGCTCAAAGAACCAGAGGGAAGCCTCCAAAGTATCGGGTAGACCTTGGAAGGGGGCTGGAATATCGTATTTCAGGAATGAGACAGAAAAGATTCTTATGCAGGGAGGAGTGGGACTAATTGATCAATGAGATTCCTTCCTATGAGAGACCTACAGACCTTGTAGCTCTGAGATTCTCATCAGCTTAGGGCTAACAGGATCAATTTTGTATGAGGGACATCTGCTAGATGGTCTTAGCTGGACTTCTATTGTGTTAATTAATAATAGTAATTGTAGATTTTGAGCAAGAAAAGAAAGTAAGGAGGCCAGTGTCAGTGGATCAAAGAGTACAGGGAGTAAAGTTTAAGAAGATTGGAAAGGGTGGGATGTAGGTTATGAAGGGCTTTTAAGACCACACAGAGGATTTTGTATTTGACCCTGGAGGTGATAGGGAAGCCAGTCAAGTTTATTTAGTGTGGGGATGACATGTTTTGCCTGGTGCTTTAGGAAAATCACTTTAGCAACTGACTAGAGAATGGACTGGAGTTAGGAGAGACTTGGGGCAGACAGACCAACTAGCAGGCTATTGTCATAATTGAACGTGAAGAGAGGAAGGCTTTCACCAGAGTGCTGGCAGAGGAGAGAAAGCACCATCTGTGTGAGATGTTTTAAAGGTGAAATGGACAGGTTTTGGCAACAGCTTGGATATAGGGAGTGAGAAATAGGAGCAGAGAGTAACAGATGGGCTGGGAGGATGGTGGTGCCCTTGATAGTCATAAGGAAGCTTGGAAAGAGGAAAGTTTTAGGGGGAAACATAATGACTCCAATTTTGGACATGTTGAGTTTAAGATGTCTACTAGACTTCTAGTTCAAGATGTCTGAAGGGCGGTGGGACATGGGAGACTGAAGGTCAGCAGAGAAATTAGGGCTGGATAAGCAATTCTGAGAATCACTAACACATAGGAGTTCTATGTTCTTCAAAGGATCTTTTTGTAGTGTGATCCCAAAGCCCCATATCAGCCTCTCCTACTGGAGAATCCTAGAGCATGGGTCCATTTTGATTTAAACCAATTCAACCCAATGCTGTTCATTATTCTTAAAACATTTTGCCTGCAACCAAATAATGATCTAGATGTCATCTGATTAAGACAGAGAACAGTGGGATTATCATATCAATGTCCTTCTTCATACAACATAAGATTGCAGGAGCCTTATTGTCTGACAAACCATGCTGTTGACTCATTCAATGCCTGAATCATTGGACTTTTGGTCCATCAAGATTCCACATATCTTCTTCATTGGAACTACTATCTAACCATGCCTTCCCCATCTAGCATTTATATAGTTGATTTTTTGAGCCCCAGTATAGTACTTGACATTTGTCCCTATTGTTTTACCTTATTAGATTCAGAGCAGACGGTATGAAATAAAGGTTTGTTTTAGAGTCAGAAGAGTTTAAGTCCTTCTTCTATCACACAGTAGCCCTGTGATCAATGGGAAGTGACTTAATCTCCTAATGCATCCAAGCACTAACATTTAACATTAAATATTGCAGCTAGTTCCTGATTACCACTGTTAGAGGGAGTTTCCATGGAGGAAGTTTCCATGCTGGTTGTTTTGACTGATCCACACAGCCTCCACTGCCTCCCTCCCATACCTCCCCCCCCCAATCCTTCCCCCCAAACCTGATTCATTCTTAGGCCTTTAGAGATCTTTTTCAATATTTATCTAGAGTTATACAGATCCATTTGTCTAGAACTCCACCCAAATACTCTACTACAAAGGGCTAGGCCTTCCAAGAGATTCTTCCTCCTCAGGAATGAACTTCACATGAATTAAGTGATTATTATGCAAATGTGACATTGGAAGTGACTCACTAAAACAGCTTCTTTGGTGTTGGAAAGAGCTGGACTCCTGAGTTACCATTAGTGAATTGCCTTCTCAGAGGCTCTGAAAGGCACCAAAGCATAAGAAGCCTCAGCTGTCAGGTCCTTTTGCTTTTTGGGGAGTATGTCTCGGTCCAAGAAACTAGAACTAATAAGGGAGGGGGAGTGGGAAACATTACAAGGAAGTAGATGTTGGTTCTATGTAAGTTAAAACTTCTTAAAGATTCATTTAGATCACGTCGGACTCTTTATGACTACATTTGGCATTCTCTTGGCAAAGATACTGAAGTGGTTTGACATTTCCTTCACCTAATTTTACAGATGAGGAAACTGAGGCAAATAGGGCTAAGTGACTTGCCCAGGGTCATACAGGTGGGAAGTGTCTGAGGCTGGATTTGAACTAAGGTCTTCCTGACTCCCGGCCTGGTACTCTATCCACTGTGCTGCCTAGAACTGCCCAAAAGAAGAAACTGTACTCTCCTGGACAGAAACGTGGTTCAGTGGGTAGAGCCCTGGGATGTGACCCTGGGTAAGTCACTTAACCTCTGTTTGCTTTAGTTTCCTCATCAGCAAAATAGGAGTAATAATAACCCCTACTTCCCCAGGGTGTTGTGAAGATAAATGATATAAAATTTGTAAGGCATTTAGCACAGTGCCGGGCACATGGTAGGTGCTTGTTTCCTTTCTTCCTTCCTGCTTTTCCTGTGACATTCACTCCATTTGATCCGACAACAATCCTTTGTGGGAAGCAGGGCTGGGAATTTTTTCTATATTTTATAGTACAGAAAACTGAGGTTCAGAGAGAAAAAAACAACTTGCCTACGGTCATGTAGTTTTAATAGGTTTTAGAGCCATAATTTAAACTCAGATCTCTCAATGCCCACTCCAGTACTTTTTTCATTACATAAAGCTTGTTTGTGTGGGCTTGAAAATTGGGTGTTAAAATCAGTCTTGAACTTACCAGTCATTTTCCTGGAGTCTTTCCTTGCTTGTCTTCCCAATTCATATACCCACTTGAAAGGAAGGAAGAGATGAAATTATATGTATTTGAAGGGATGTGAGAGCACTGGCCAAGACGATTTCTAAAATCTTTCTTTTGTGCTTCAAAGATTTTTTTTATAGTTTTTATCGGTTTGTGTTTTGTGTTCTAAAGACTCTTTGCAGCTGCAGAAATGTATGTTCTGTCTTTTATGAGGCATATCGGGGGCAATGTGGTAGAGGAGCAAAGAAACTGGATTTTGATTCAGAGATCTGGGATTGAATATTAACTCTGAAGCTGAATGCTTTGTGATCTTGGCCAAGTTGTTTAACTTCTTAATTTCCTCGTTCAGTTAATTAGGGGGTTAGATTAAATGGCTTCTTATAATTTTTAAAAATGTTCTAGGGAGCTTTGTTGCTATGGCATTCTAAGGTCAATGTTAGCTTGAACATTCCATAAAGCATTTTCTATTTTTAACTTTCAGTATTCTAAGTTGCCTTCCTAGTGGGATTTTCTGTGTATTCTATGTATGTTTCTAAACAAATCAATTGGTGAGATTGTCTTCTCCTCCATTAAATGATAGGGTTGGGCTATAAAATTTTTGATGGAGAGAAACTGATCCCCCTTATTTCTCTACCAAGTAGAGGGACAGTGTTAACTTCCCTCAAAGCCCAGAGGGTTTTGTACACAACATATATAAACAAATACTCAACACTGATTGACTGATTTCTTATTTTTAAAAAGTTTTATTTTTATCGATGCTTTTTGATTCCAAATATATCCCTTCTTCCTCCCTTATCCAGAGAATTATTTCTTGTAACAAATATATACCTGCATATATGCACATTTCTTATAACAAATATATGTATGTATGTGTACCTACGTGTGTATACACATACACACACACATACCATATATTCTCATTGGTATTGGAAAGAGCTGGACTCCTAAGTCATCCTTCTCAGAGGTGCTGAATTTTATATTTATATAGGTATACACACACACACACACACACACTACACATAAATGTGTGTATACACAGTTATATGTATGTGTGTAAAACAGTGTGTGTGCATGTATAAAATCTTTCAGTAAAATTAACCAAACTTTGTTTGAGAGCCTATGTGACATTTCACATCCATAGTCCCTCCCCTCTGCAATGAAAAGAAGGAGATGAATTTTTTCAGCTTTTCTTTAGGGCCAAGCTTAGTTCATTCAGTCAGGCATTGTGTTAGGCACCAGATTTGAAAGATAAAAATAAGACAAGTTCCTGCCCTCAAAGAGTTTAAATTTCATTATATGACATAACATGTACATAAATAGGCATGTATACAATATATACATAGTAAATATAAGGTAATTTTTTTTCTTCTTTGTCTCTACATTGTTGTTGTCAAAGCAGACTTTTTTTTATTGTTCTACTTGATATATTCTGTATCACATCATATGTCTTCCCATGCCTCTCTGATTTCTTTCTATTTCTTAAGGAACAATAATATTCTTTTATTTTCACATATCAAGTGTTTGGCAATCACCCAAATAGAGGGGCATCTACTTTGTATCTAGTTCTCTGCTACCACAAAAAGTGCAGCTGGTTATGGTGCCATTTTTCTGTCTTTGGCCTCCTTGGGGTATATGCCTTACAATGAGATCTCTGCTTCAAAAGATATGGACACTTGAGTCACTTTTAAAATGAAAACAATGCATTGTTCTCCGGAGTGGTTGGATCAATTCATTGCTCCACCATCAGTGTTGCAGCGTGCTTGTCTTTCTGAAACCCTTTCGTCATTGACTGCCTCCTTTTTTGATTTTGTCATCTTTGCTAATTTTCTGGGTGTGATGTAAAACCTCAGGTTAGTTTTGATCAGCATTTCTCTTTCCATTAGTAATGCAGAGTAATCAGTCTAGTGCTTGTTAATAATTTTTCAATTCTTTTGCAAATTGTTTATATCCTTTGACAAATTAGCCATCGAGGAATGGTTCTGGGTCTTACATATTTGTGTTAACGCTTTATTGATCTTAGATATCAGAACCATATAAAAGATATCTGATGTAGAGATTTCCTCCCAATCATTTTCCTTCTTATCCTAGCTGCACTAATTTTGATTATGCAAAAGGTTTTCAATTTCATGCAACCAACGTGATCTATTTTGTCTTTTGAGAGCTCCTCTATCTCTTGTGAGGTTAGGAATTCTTTCTCTAATCATAGCAGTGAAAGGTACCTGATCTCACTCTCTTCTAAAATTTTTACGTGGTGACCTTCTGATTGCCTTTCTTGAAGCTTTTTTGAGGTATTTGGTATGAGATGTTGATCTAAATCTAATGACTGGCAAATAGCTTTTCAGTTTCTGCTTTCAGTTTATTATTAAATAGGGAGTTCTTTCTGAGGATTTATGTTCTCAGCTATAGTGAACAATGGGTTATTCAGTTCAATTATTTCTGATTTTTGTTTATCTAATCTGTTTGCTTCTCTCCGCTCACAAAGTCACAACTCTAGCTCAAATCCATATCACACCCCTCCTGGACTACTGCCATTTCTAATTGGTTCCTTTTCCAAGACTCCTTTCTAATCCACCCTTCATAAAGTCATCAAAGTAATATTCCTAAAACACTAATCTGATTGTGTCATTCTCCTGCTGAATAAAATTCCAGGGCCTCCCTTATTATCTCTAGAATTAACTACAAATTCTTCTGTGTGGCTTTAATGCTTTTTACAACATAACTGCATTAATCCATTTATACACTCAATGGGCAGGCCTACACAACTTGCAAAAGATTTAGATGGCCCAGGAAAAATCCTCTGCATTTTTTGCCGGCTGCCCAAAATTCTTTGGGGGGCTGCAGGTTGTACAGGCCTGCTCAATGGCGCGGCTAACCCAACCTTCTTGCTTAGCATTCATTCTTATCTCTCATGCCTGAAATATACTTGCTCCACACCTCTGGCCCTTAAAATTAATATCTTCTTTTCAAACCTCACTCAAATGTTACCCTCTCATGCAACCTTTCTTGATCCCTTCAGTTTCTAGTGTCTTGCTTGCCCAATTACCTCATATTTACTTTGTATATACCTATATATGCACATATTATATCTCTTGAGAAAATAGGGCAGAAATTGTTTCATTTTTATCCATGCATTCCTAGTGCCTAACACAATGACTGCTTGACAACAGGCATTTAATAAATACTTATTGATTGATCTGGTTTTCTATTTTTTAGCTGGTACCAAATAGTTTAGGTGGTTCCTGCTTTATCATAGAATTTGAAGTCTGGAAGTGCTAATCGCTCCTCTTTACTCTTTTTTAATTGTTTCTTTTAAATTCTCTGGACCCTTTGCTCCTCCAAATGAATTTTATTATTACTTTATCTCTCTCTCTCTCTATAATATCCCTTTGGTAATTGGAGCAGTAAAGCATTCAATGAGTTAATTAGCTTAGGTACCACATCATTTTTATTATGTTGGTATGGCCTAGCCCTAAACAATATGGGTTCCTTCAATTATCTAAATCAGGGGTGGGGAACCTGTGGCCTCAAGGTCACATGTATAGCCTTCTAGGTCCTAGGGTGCGGCCTTTTGACCGAGTCCAAGTTTTACACCACAAATCCTTTTATTAAGGGGATTTATTCTGTGAGGTTTGGATTCAGTCAAAGAATTCAAGTCTAGAACATAGAAAGTACTTAATAAAAGTTTATTGCCCTGAATTGAATTAGATATGATGCTTTACTAGTGTATTTATTGGGAAAACCTCTAGCATTTCCCATTGTCATTTGGTTGATTCTTGCTTTATTCCTCTTAGTTTTCCCATTATACGCTCTATTTTTTTTTTGCTAAAATGGCCTACTTGCTATTTCTTTAAACAGCATTCCATTTCCTACCTCCACACATTTGCATAAGCTGTTTTCCAGTGCCAGGATTGGAATTCTTTCTTTCCTCATCTGTACTTTTTGAAATTCTTGGTTCCACTTAAAGTTCAGCTCTAATGCCATCTCCTAAATAAGATTTCTCTTGATTCTTCCCTCCACCCCACCTCTTACAGCTCTCTCCCTGCCTAAATTACTTTACATTTGCTAATATATATGTATCCACATGAATATGTGTATTATATATGTATACATATATATATGTAAATATATAATACACATATTTACTTGCATGTGTACATATTGTTTTCCCCTGGTAGAATACAAACTACTTGATGGGAAGGAATTTTTTCATTTTAGCCCATGTCTAGCATCACATCTGGCACATAGGAGGTACATAATAAATGTTTGTTATTAAATTGCATTCCATATATTTGTCACTGGATAGAAAGTCAGAACACCTTGAATGCCTCTGCCACTAATTTGCCTTGCTTTCCCTGCTGTGTTGCCACTCACATAAAGGCTATGATCATGTACAAGAGAAGAGGGGTAAACGCTGAACTGCCAAAACAGAAGTCTATCTGCTTCTCCTAAGCCTCACCTGATATTGACTTTGGTTCCTTTGGAGTCCACAGCAAAAATACATATCTGCACTTTCAATCCAGTCTTTCTTACCATTCTTCCCACAATATGCTAACAGAAACCTAAAGAGACATCTGCTTGGGTTTATCACTTACGAGCTCTTCAACATTGAGTTGAGAATATACTCCATAGCAGATTCAAAAATTCCCGTGCCCAGAAATGAAAATATTTCTGAGATGTCTTTGTCCTCGTTTTGATCAGAGGCAGAACTGTTGTCACCTGGAACACAAAGTATTTTCTTAGCAATTTTGTCCCATAAAATGGCAACAATATCAGACTGAACTTGTTCTGTTTTTTCTGCAGGGAATTTCTCTAGCCATTCTTGTTTCTGTTGTAGAATGTCAGAGCTAGATGGGCCCTTAGTTAGAATATTAGACTATAGAAAATAACTAGTGTCTTAGCTGGAAGGTACCTTAGAGTACAGTCCATAGATCATCAGAGACAGAATAGAACTTAGAACATTGATCATAGAATTGTAGAGCAAAAAGGAAATGGAGACAGCTAGATGACACAGTGAATATAGCACCAGCCCTGGAGTCAAGAGGACCTGAGTTCAAATCTGGACTCAGAGACTTGACACACTTACTAATTGTGTGACTTAGGGCAAATTACTTAACCCCAAATGCCTTGCCTTCTCTCCTTCCCTCCCTCCCAAAATAAAAAGGAAACTTAGAACATAGAATGTCAGAACATAGAGCATAAACTATCCTAGCTGGAAAAAATATAGAATATTAGAATAGGAAGGAATGCAAAATATGCCAAGTTAGCAAATAGAGCATAGAATATCATAACTGAAGGATACTTTAGAACACAGAATATAAAAAAATATTCAATTCAATCTAATAAGCATTTATTAAGTACCTTTTATGTGTAAGGTCCTGTGCTAGGTAATGAAAAGTTAAAAATGAAGAGAATGCATCATGGGTCAAACTATGTTTTCTGCTTTTGAGGAATTTGTACTTTGTTAGATGCTCAGTCAAGAAGAGACTTTAGAATATAAATCACAGAAAGTCAGAGCATGAAAGCTGATTAAAACATAAACCACAGGATGCCTATGCAGATGGCAGCTTGGTACAGTCAAAAGAGCTTGGCTTCAGCTAGGACTTTGCCACTTACTACTTAGGAGGCAACCTCTTTGGGACTTGGATTCCTTGTCTTTAAAAAAAGACTAGGTGACCTATAAGGTCTCTTACAACTCTAAATCTACGGTAATATAATCCTATGGAATTATCCTTAGACTATAGAACATATACTGGTAGAGTTGGAAGATTCTTTAGAAGATCAAGGGGGCAGGTAAGTGGTGCAGTGGATAGAGTTCAGGCTTGGAGTCAGGAAGACTCATCCTCCTGAATTCAATTCTGGCTTCAGATACTTACTAGCTGCATGTCCCTGGGAAAGTTTCTTTAACCCTGTTTGCCTTAGTCTCTTCATCTATAAAAGGAGCTACAGCAGGAAATGGCAAATCACTCCAGTACCTTTGCCAAGAAAATCCCAAACGGGATAACAAAGAGTCAGACATGACTGAAAACAACTGAACACTCACCTAGAAGATCTATGAACAGAATTAGCACTTTCCTTGGACCAGAGGATATAAGTAATGGAAGAGACTTTAGAACTTAGAAATCATATTTAAGACATAGAATATTAAAACTTGAAAGGTGCAGAGACCATAGAACACAAAATGTTAACAATTTAATCCAACACCCTCATTTTACAGATGAGAAAATTAGTCCAGAGAATTTAAGTAACTTATTCAACTTATTGAGTCATAAATGGATTCAGAATCAGAGTTCTAACATTCCTTTTAATGTTTTTTTCTCCATACCACATAGATTTCAACACACAACATACAACAACAATTGTATCACATTTATTGAACATTGCTTAGGATACAAATACAAAAGCAAGACCCCCTCTCCACCTTGTTCATGAGGAGCTTATCTTCTAGTTTAACCATCCTATCTCATCCTGTCTTATTTCATCCCATCACCTCCTCTCTCCTCCTCTCTCCTCTTCTTTCTTCTCTTCTCCCCTCCCCTCCCACCCTGTCTTATCCTATCCTATCCTATCCTATCCTATCCTATCCTATCCTATCCTATCCTATCCTATCCAATTCTATCTTATGTTATGCTAACTAGCTCTGGAACCTCTGGCAAGCCAATTCTCTCACTGGGTCTCAGTTTGCCCTTTTGTAAAATGAGTGGAGAGTAGAATATGATTCCATCCATCACTGATATTCTGTAATTTTTTTTTATTAATAGTAATGGCTGTTTCTCCTATTTCACATCATGAAAAACACTCACCAGCATAAGAAGGAAGAATCAAAGTAAGTAGCCCTATGGCCATCATCATCTGAAAGACTGAGGAAGCCATTCTTGTTGCCCTGAGTTCAGGTCAGTCATCAAAGTGCTCATGAGCTCTTCCTCCATTTATACAACAGGGCCAATGACATCAGTCACCTGCAGTGGAGTTAATTAACATATTTGGCAAGACACAGCTGTGTGCAAAGTGACTTCTAGGGAAACATCTTGGTTGGGTAGTAAGATTGCCCAGGTTGTGGATGAGGAAGTATGATTCTGATTTCAGCTCTATCAATATCCAGCTTATTATGTGAACTTAGGCAAATCATTTTCCCCCTTTAAGTCTCAGTGTTTTTTCATGTATATATAATCTTATATAATCTCTATGGCCCCTTCTATCTATTGTTCTAATGGTCTGTGTTCTCTTTTCTAAGATCCCGTCCAGATCCAATGTTCCCTAGTTCTCACTCTGATATGTTAATAACATAACATCATATTTAAGATCTTATCCATCTCCAGGTTTTTTATGCTTGATTCCATTAAATTCATCCAATTATTAAATATTATACTCAGAATAAGGTGCTAGGTTCTGGGGGAGTCCCAGCATTCTTTTTCTTTTTTTAATGACATAATTCCTGTTCTCAAGTGGCTTAAATTTATGTTCTAATGTTACTCCTACCTGTTACATTCTATGTTCTATATTCTGACACGCTTTATTTTCTAATGTATGTCTCAAAAATTGCTTCAAAAGTGTTTCTTAAATTGCTGATTAACTAGCCCCAGCTGACTACATCCAGAAGACTTCATCTCAGCAAGGAACAGCTTTTTCATCCTGGTACTAAACCAAGAATTATCAGAGCATAGAAATGCAGAAAGATGAAATGGAGCCTTCAAGATCCAAGAATAAAGAGAATTGGAGAGTCCATTTTAGCTCTGTCACTCAATGTTCTCAGGATCTATCCAGCTCTGATGTTTTATCTGGCTATTTTCTGACATCTTTTCTGTCTCTAACATTGCTTGTCCTTTGTTCTAAGGGATCATGCCACACTCTTTTATATTCTACGTTTGAGATCTGTTGCAGATCTAGTACTTAATTTTTAGAGTAAGACTTTGATTTTTCAAGGATTACTACAGAAAAAATGTTTTTTGGATCTATTAATGTTTAACAGTTTTTGCTGACATTTGAGCAGATACCACTGGGACCTACAAGTATGTTTAGATAAGAGACAGGGCAGAATAGGCAATGTTTAAGGGATGAGTGACAGAAAAAAAAATAGGTTGGCTGGAGGCTTTAGTAAGAAGAAAAGTTGTCTCTCAAAATTCTGCCCCCTCCCAAGTGGTTAATGAACAAAGATTGATTAATTCAAACACTCATGCATCCAACAGGTGTTCTTTAGCACCTACTATATGCAGATCCCACTAATAAAGTCACTTTTATATGCTTTATTATGGCAAGAGGAGAGGATTCTGGATTTCCTAAGACTATGCCTTCAAAGCCCAAGTTTTGTTAGGTCCAACCCAAGTAGTAAGGCTTCAGGTTAGTGCCCAGGGGGCACAGTGATGGACTGTGCCTGTGCTGTCTGAAGACCAGGCTAGCTAACTTCAAAGAAACTCATCACTGGATCAGCCAATGGGGGATGAATTTTCCAGGGGCAGCTACTCTTTAAAACCATCTACTAAGTTATAGAAGGGTCATAACTGCGCTTGGGTAGGACTTACCCTTATTGGTAAGAATTAAATTGAAGAAATAGGTAGAGCATGTAAATATTCATTGCTCTATGGAATCCACATAAAAATTCAATCCCCATTCACTTTGCCTTCTAGGCCATACAGACATGACGCTGATGATGATACCGGAACCAATAACAATAACTCACATTCATAAAGTGCTTTATGTTCCCTATTACGTTTCATTTTTAGGCTGTGCAAGTATTTTTATTTGTGGTTACAAATGGGGACATTGAGATCCAAAGACTTTAAGGGTCTTATTCAGGGTCACTCAGGCTTCTATCAGGGGCTGCTTCCCTTTTGGAGCCTTTCTGATTCCTCCAGCTAGAAATACTCTTCCCTCCTCAAAATTTCCCAGGTTACTTGCTGCGGATTTTTCTCTAATCCTCCTCTTGCACAATTATTCCAAGCTTTGAATTACACTTAGACATGCATGCATTTATATATTCTTCTACCAACAGAACCTAAGTTTCTTGAGGGCCCACACTCTTGAACTTTTTTTTTGTCTTTGTATTACCAATGCCTATTACAGCATTGAATATATGCCAGACTCTTAATAAATATTAGTTGAATGTGTTGAAAGCATCATAGTCCTGACTTTCAAGCCCACTGCTCCTTTCATGGTCTCAAAATTCTTTTACTCTTTCTGTGGAGTCTGAGTGATTTCCATAAGACAGAGGGAACTGTGTGAAGGACTGTGGATTGCTCAGTATGGCTTCCTTCCATTTCTTGGGAAAAAAACAAACAAACCTGTAACTCATGTAAGGCTGAATGGGAGGGGAAGGGAATAAGCATTTATATAATGCCTACTATGTGCCAAACACTGTTCTAAGTGCTTAATGAATATTATCTCATTTGATCCTCAGAACAACCCTCTGAGATAGGTGCAATTATTATCACCATTTTACAGTTTAGGAAACTGAGGCAGACAAAAGTTAAATAGTATCCAGGGTCACAGGGTTAGTATCTGAGAACATATTTGAACTTAGGTCTTCCTCAATCCAGGCTCTGACCCTCTCTATCCATTGCATCATCAGCTGCCTCAGAGGGGTATCAGGATCCTATGAACAACATGTAGGAATGAAATCACATTTCCTTCGATTGTCACTGAAGGAAAAATTTAGCTTTATAAACCTCTCTCCAAGCCTCAGGTTTCTTATCTGTAAAATAAGGACAATCATCCCTCTCCTACCCTTAGTGTAGTCATCAAAGGCTGGATGTAGTCTGTAGTTCTTTGTCCCACCTCTGAAGTAAAGAACTTACAAATTTGGGACTTAGTCTGCACCGTCCTGATTTATGAATTATTTGTTATCATCAAATAACAACCATAGCAGGTTGTGAGTCCTTTGAGGATGGAGACCATGTTTCAAGCATTCTTACATTCATTAGTATCTCTCGAGTTCTCATGAATACAAATGGAAGGGAACCAACAAGAATGTCATTAGAGAGCACAGACTGTGATAGCTGGAAGGGACCTGAGCACATAGAATATTAGGGCTGAGGCAAACCTTAAAAGACAGAACTTAGAATGGCAGAAAAGCAAGTAATTGTAGAAAATTGGACATCAATTGTTAGAGCTGGGGTGATGATGGTATGGGGACTTTAGAACCTAGAGTAATGTTCTTTACCTGGAGTTCATGAATTTGTTTTTAAAAAATGTTTTGAAGACTAATTTAATGTGAACTGATTTCCTTTATAATCCTATATATTTTATTTTATGAATTTATTAACATTATCCTGAGAAGGGGTTCATAGGCTTTATGAGATTACCAAAGGAATCCATGACACAAAGATCAAGGACCACTCATCTAGAGAATGGAATATTGGAACTGGAAGACCTTAGGCACAGTTTAGGTCATCCTTCCCCTTATTTATAGATAAGGAAACTGAGGAGCAGAAAGGGGAAATAATTTTTTCTTATAACACAGTGAACTAGTGACTACTTATGCCACATCTACTAATATCCATTTAAGAGATCTCAAGGGGGCTTAGCTTTTTTTTTTTTTTGTAATGAACATAAATAGATATGGCCATTTGCAGAGGAGGGACAAGGTGATCAAAGCAAAGGGTTACAAAGTTTATTTTCATAGTTTCTGTGGTACACATTGGAAGCAGGAGGTGAGGCTAGAGACAGGTTGACTTCTTAAGGGGTTATTACAACAGTTTATACAAGTGAGGAGGAAGCTCTGGACTGTGAGGGGCCTGTGAGAATAGAGAATTGGCAGGCCATGACAAGTGCTAATTATGAGGTTGAGGGAAACAAAAGAATCAGAGTCCCTGAGCCATTACTGGAAGGATCCACTGGCAGAGAAAAAGGATGTCAAGAGATGGTGGGAAGATAGTGATGAGCTGAGTTTTAGAATATTATATGGGTAGGTAAGCCATTGGACAATGTAGGGCAGGATTTTCTAGGTGCATTACCTTTGTTGATCTCATTTTCAATGTTTGTTTATTGGGATAGAATAATACACACAAAATGGAATTTAGAAGAAATTTTTTTTCCTATCTTAACCAATACTTCCCCTCTGTGGCATTACGTGTCTTATGTATTAAGGTCAGTTTTAGCTGTGATATTCCATAGTCTAGCAAGGGTAGGGAAACTGTAGCCTCAAGGCTGCATGTAGCCCCCTAGGTCTTCAAGTGTGGCCCTTTGGCTGAACCCAAACTTCACCAAACAGTTTGTATTCAGTCAGAGGGTCACATTTGAGGACTTAAAGGGCCCCATGTGGTCTCGAGGTCACAGGTCCCCCCATCCCTGGTCTAAGGTCTCTTTCAGCTCTGTTCTGTATTCAAAGTTCTCTTCCAACTCTAACCCTTCCTGATATTTCCATTTTCAACTATATCCCAAATTCTTAAAAGACATCATTTTTATTTCCAAGCACTTTTATGTGCTTTAGAAATTTATTTGGCTTTTTCCTCCCTAGCTTCAGTTGAAGGAAGACATGTTATATTATAAGACTCTGGGTTGGATCAGACCTTAACCTCCCTGGCCTAGATAACATGTAGCTTTCTGGTTTTGCCTCTAAGAATTTTTTCTTTCCTTATCTCAAGGTAAAGGAGTACCAGACTAGGCTATGACCTTGTAAGCTTTGAAAGGTTGGCACATCTAACCTTTAGAGTTCTGGGATCTGGGATCTATGGCAGGTTTTATGGAGCGCTGAGTCTGGTGAAGGTCAGAGCCCCAAGTGATCTGCTTGACCCAGCATAGAAGAGAGTCAAAGGCTGCCAAGATGCAGTAATAGTAACTCATCCATTGATTATACTGAATTTGTATGTGACCTTGGTGGGCTTAATGTTTTGTAGAAACTGCTTTAAGGTTATGATCACTCTCCCAGAGACTGAGGTGGTTTAGGGTAGAGAGTGCTTCTGGGGCATTGATTGGAAATGTTTAAACTTCTGGTCTTGCTCTATCCTCTCGACAAATACACCTTGGTAAAAGCTCCAAAAGAGAAGTTTATCTATTATTACTCTTAGAGGCAGGAGAGCTTAGTGGTTCCTCCTTTGACAGAAGAGGGAAGCAGATTCAGAATGGGACACTGTCCATTCTGTGTCCACGCTATTCATATCACACAGCAAGTTTGTACAGAACCTCCAAATGTCCGTTTCCCAGTTCAGGGTTCTTTCTAGAAAACCAAGTTAGGTTTCTGTATGTACCATGAGGATAAAGCTTCTGGACAATGTTTGTCAACCAGATAGTAGCCTAGACATGCCCTAGATTTTCATATAGCACAGCTATGACTCAGAATTAACTTTAAACAGCATAAACAAATACATGTGAAGGAATACTTCTTGGCCCCAGAGACACTGACATCTGTTTCTTTTCTAATGTAAAAAAATGGATTGCTTTTCTCCTTATATGGGAATCTCTTATTTCCATGTCCTTAAAAATCCTCCATAATTCTCTTTCTTAGCAGAAGTGTTGATTTCAGATCACTGATACTGAAGCACATATGGGGAAAAAATGATCCTCTGTCCAGACAAAGCATTGCAGAGACCCTGGTTGCTTTCTCTGGTAAAAACAGAGAAGTGGAGCGGCTAGGTGGTGCAGTGAATAGAGCACTGGCCGTGGAGTCAGGAGGACCTGAGTTTAAATGTGACCTCAGACACTTGATACACTTTCTAGCCCAACTGACCTTGGGCAAGTCATTTAACCCCAATTGCCCTGCCCTGTCCCCTCCAAAAACAAAAGACAAAAAAAACCCCAAAATAACCAAAACAAAGAGAAGAAGCCCACTCCCTAGGATGCCATCTCTAACCCTGTTTTAGGAAAGTACCAATTCTCAGGACCCTTTTCCTCTCTGAGCCTCAGTTTCCTAATGTGTAAAATGGAGATGGACTCGTGTGAAACTCTAAATAAATGGTACATTGAAAACCCCTGATAAAGCTCATTAGTAATTGATTATATTATTACTAATTAAGTATTGGTTACAAAGTAGCAAAAAGATTAGGTATAAATTGATGTTCTTTTGCTGCTCTGGAAAGTGAAAGTTTGCTAAAGATACAAGGGAAACTGTGAGATTGGGATTTGTAAGGACTTTATTTCAACTAGTTAGACGAAGTTCAGATAGCTCAGGGCTTGAGTTCTAGGCTTGGCTCTACCACTGTCTCTTTGAGTGACGCTGGGGAATTTCCTCTCTTCTCCTGATCTCAATTTCTTTGACTTTAAAAGGGATGAATTGGACTAGATGGTCTCTCAAGTCTTGCCAAGCTTTAATACTGTATTCTAGGTTCTTGCCAGTTGTGATATTCTGTATTCTGAGGCCCCTTTAAACTCAGGCATCCTGTGCTATATAGGTCCCCTTCAGCTCTGCCTTTTTGAGTTATAAGGTTTGACACGTGTCTGTATTCTCTCAAGATGACTCTTTTTGTTAGGAAGAAAGAGATGATATGAGGGAGGCATAGAGACGAGAGACAGAGAGACAGAGACATTTATCTCTTTCAGCATTTCCAGTGAATCCTCTTGTTCATTCAATGATAATAATACTAGGATCAGGGGAATAGTGTGCAGGTCAGCTTGGGTCCCTGGACTCTACTAGTTGTCTCTCTTACATTCCTCACTCATGCCTGCCATATTATTCTCCAACCTCGTCCTACAGGGTGCCCAGTGACCCATCTACCTGGGACTGAGTATAGCAGGAAGAGCATTGGTCTAGCAGTCAGGAGACCTTGAGCAAATCACTGCTTCTCTTGGAATATTAGTTTCCTTATCTATAAGATGGAGCCAATAACTCAAATCTGCTTCATTCATAGAGCCATTGTATAGATCAGAGTAAATAATAGATTGGAAAGTATCTGGTAAATTAGTCAATCTATCACCAAGGATTTGCTAAGCCTACACACTGTACCAGGCACTGTTCTAGGGGCTACACATAGAGCTTGGGACTGATAAATGCAGAGCAGTGATATTTTTCCTCAGGAGTCCTATAGTACCATGTGCTAATCTCATTTCCACCCTGGCCCTGTGTAGGGAGGTTCCCTTTTATATTCTTTCTTGTCTGCCCCGGTACACTGCTTAGGAGACAATATCTCCTGCTTCTATGACAGCTCACAGTTATATAGCCCTTTACAGCTTACAAAGCGCTTTTCTCAAGTCGCTCTAACAGCTGGGTAGTTCAACATTCCCATTTTGCATATGAGAAAATTGAAGGTCAGTTTTGTCTAAGTTAATGCAGCTAGTAAATGTCAGAGCCTGAATGAGGCTCCAAGCTCAGGGTTCATTTCACTATAGCAGGCTGCCTCTCTGGAGTTCTTCACAGTTCTGTAAATAGTACCACACTCTCTAACTGCAATTCATGGCTCTGACCATAGCCCTTCTCAGCTCACAAACCCTTGATTAATCCCCATTGACTCCTTCTTATGCCTGACATTAAAGGGACTTTGTAATTTGTCACCATCCTGCCTAGATTTGTTCCTCTAGGTTTCAAAGATCAGAACTGAGAGAAATGAAAGAAATTACGGAGAGACAGATTCAGGTTAACGTGAAGTAGTTAATATTATTGTCAATTAGTCACGTCCAACTCTTTGTGAGCACATTTGAGGGTTTTTTTTTTTGACAAAGAGTGATTTGCCATGTCCCTCTCCAGCACATTTTACAGATGAGGAAACTAAGGCAAACAGGGTTAAGCACAGATTCACAGTTATTAAATGTCTGAGGCTGAATTTGAACTCAGGTCCTCCTGACTCCAGGGCTGGCACTCTATCCACTGTGCCACCTAGCTGCCCCCTTAAGTAATTCTACCTGGCAGTAATCACTAATCAATGCCGATAACTAAGAATTTACTGTTCAAGTAAAATTCAGTTCAATACACTTTTATCAAGGCCAACCATGTGTTTCCTGATTTCTCATCACGAAAACAAGTCTGCTCCAGGGTACTCAAAAGACTCAAAGCAGTCAAACACGAGTCTTGGCTGGTCTTATCTAGCTGGAAAGACTCCAAGTAGAGGACAGGTGATATATCGCTTTTATTGATCAAAGACCAGCCTAACTCAGACTGAAGAGGCTCCACAAGGGCTGACTACTTGATGAAGAATTTCTTTGCCCACAGCAACTCATGGGCTCTCTACGTGGAAAAGCTGTGCAGTATGTTGGTGAAGGGAACCACACTGATGAAATCATGGATATGTGGACCATAGAGTGTGGTATGGTAGAAAGATAATTGACTCTGGGATCAGAGGTTCTGAGTTCAAATCCAACTCATATTTCTATGTGGACTTGTGCAAAGTTGATCTATCTTCATCTGTATGTAAGAGGGGAAAAAAGCATGTGAAAAATGTCTTTAATATTACTCCCCAAAAAAGGTTTAAATGGAGACTGAAGCAATCTACATGTATTGTTCTTTTCCATATTTGGTTTTGTTTCTTTTGCCCCAATGTTCACTCCGTTGGTTACTCCCTTTTATATAACCGGACTAATGTCCAATGTTAAAGTATTTGCAGATCCCATACTTGATTGAACGCCGCCATGGGTGGGAGGGGGGGAGAGGGAGGGGAGAAAATTTCACACTCAAGGGATTGTGGAACTGAATCTTGTAAACTAAAAGTAAATAAACAAATCAATTAAAAAACTATTGCTCCCCAAAAGGAATAGATAAATGAACCTATTTTTAATAGAGTTGTGATGATGTATAATAAAAGTCCCTTAGAAATTCTGTAATATTTGTAGTGAAGTGGATTCTGGTCTGCCAACTTTGTGGTGAAATGCCAGCCTCTTTGATTAGCTTCAATTATAGACCTGGAATTGAGGGAGCCTTGAGAAGGCTTTAGTTGAATACTGTTCTCTCTGTGTGTCTCTGTCTCTTTCTTTTCTCTCTCTTCTCTCTGTCTCTGTCTGTCTTGCTCTTCTCTCTCTCTCTCTCTCTCTCTCTCTCTCTCTCTCTCTCTGTCTCTGTCTCTCTCTCTCTCTCTCTCTCTCTCTCTGTCTCTGTCTCTGTCTGTCTGTCTGTCTGTCTGTCTCTCTCTCTCTCTCTCTCTCTCTCTTTCTCTGTCTCTCTCTCTCTCTGTCTCTCTCTCTCTCAGTAGATCTTCCTCCTGGTTTGAATCCTTTATTGACAGCTTCTGGTGAAAGACAAAGCTATAAAGGAAGAGACCTTGGGATCTCTCCCTTCAAGGCCAACATGTTGACTCATGAAACTAGACCTTATTTCTTTGCCTCAGAATTAGTTCTTTCATCTTAGGTGGAGTAATCAAAGGCCTTTAAACCTCATGGTGTTTAAAAGTCAGGAGAGTGAGCCATCTGGGTATCTGGAAGTCCCTGATTTTGGGAGGTGTCTTTGTCATGCTTTGCAGTTAGCACAGCACCATTGTCCCAAGGAATAAGAAGTAAACTTAAGGATGCTGCCCAGAGGTAGCTGTAATAAGGACTAATGCAACCATCAATGATATATTTGGATCTGAACTTGGTGAGACCAATATTATGTAGAAACTGTGCTAAGTGTAAGCCTACTCTTGCCAGAGCCCAGAGAAGTATAGTAGATGGTATAGGGGAGACTGTGTCCCTACAATTTTAGGGGAAATGTTTATATTTTTTCTTAGTGTATCTTTAAAGCAAATGCCCTTTTAAAACATTAATTAATGCTAATTATTTCTGAGGAACTGAATTGCTAGTCACAAGTGGCTAACAGTAAGGAGGGCGCTCAGGTAGATGATATTAGAAAAAAAAGATGCCCCCAACCTATCTGTGTTACCCCCTAGAACCCTGAAGGGAAGACATAGCTGACCTGGTTCTAGGATTATGAATCTTGTGCAGAGAATACTCACTACATGAAAAATGATGCAACGGATAGTATCCAAGGTCTCTTCCAGCCCCATGTTTATGATTCTATGATGTGGGGCATAATGGCCTCTAGTTCACAGTCTAGGGGTGTGGATGAGATATATGTACAAGTAACTATAAAACAAGTTATGATATGCTGAATGCAAAGGAAAGGTCTAGACAATGAAAGATTCAAGAACAAGATAATTTTTGGTACAGCCTGCAGGCCAGTGTGGGCGTTGGGGAGGTGCCAGCTGGCACAATGTAGGGCATTGATTCAGAGGTCAATGACACTCCTTGTCCTAGCCCTCAAATTGACAAATTATAACTCCCAATTCTCTCTCTCTCTGATAGGTTTACAAAGCCCTTTCATTATCAAAGCCCTATAAAGTAGGCAGTATAATTATTCTTAACCCCATTTTATAAAAGAGGAAGCAGAGGCCCCAGATGGGTTAAATAATTGTCCGAGATGCATGTTTACTAAGTGGAAGAACTGAAATTTATCTTGTTTTTCTGCTTCTGACTCCAAATTCAGTATTTTCTGCCTTATTCTAGGCTGGCTTTCTTTAAAGTACTCTTCCTTCCTCTGGAAAAAAAAATGGAGGGGGGATGTCAGAGTGGGTGAATGGGCTTCTAAAGAGCTTAGGGGGTGATGGCCACTTTTGCCTGACCTGGACCCAGTCCCTTCGTTAAGACAGACAGATCTTCAGTCTCTTAGGCCAGAGATGTCAACATAGCCCATAACCCTCCAGACTGCTCTGTACCAAATTAAAACATAACTGGGAAATGTTTAACAAAATAGATAAAAATCAAATGAAAATAGATAGCATTAATATGTAATTTTATAAGTTAATATTCAGCTCATAGTAATTTTTATGCATGGTTTTGCGGCCCAATTTCTATCTGAGTTTGGCACCACTGCCTTAGGTGCCCAGCAAGCCTATTTCATCAGAAGCATTTAGACAGGACTCTTACCAAAGCTTCCCTTTCAGGGCCTTTTTGAGTCTTCTTCCCCCAGATGTCTCTAGACCTGATTAGATACTCACCCACAGCCTTTCCTTTTGAACAATTTTCCCTTCATGTTCTATCCCTCCCCCTATCCTTGGGAAAGGTGAATCATAAGACCAAAGAAATTAAAGCTGGAAAACCTTCCACTTCATTTTACAGAGGAGGAAACAGGCTCAGAGAATGACTTGCCCAGGGTCACATAGCTAGTGAGCTGGTACCAGTCTCAGGTAGGATTTGAACTCAGTTCTTCTTGACTTTCAGCCCAGCATTCTGTCCATTATATGACCTAGGTGTATCTCAGGTATTGCTTAAAAAAAAAAAGATCCATTTCTCATTCTTTTATTTCCTGGAGACCCCAATGTATCACTGTATATATGTCTCCTGGAATTTTTGTGTGTCTGAGTATGTATATGTGTCTCTGGGTATTTATGTGTAGCTGTGCGCATCCCATGTTTGCTACTGGGTATGTGTATGTTCTGCATTATATTATACTCCTATATACATCCTCTTGCATGTATGTCCCTCTGCCCATGCCCCTTTAGCATATGTGTGTATCCTCTGTTGTGTATCTGTATTTGAGTGTGCCCCTTTGAATATGACCCTCTGTGAGTGACACAGAAGTGTATGCCTTTGTATTTTGTATTTATGCTTTGATGCTACATAGGTGTCCCAGTATGTCCCCATCTCATGTTGGTTACTGTACATATGCATGTAGTAAGCACCGATCCCCACCTTCCCCATAATACCTCTTCCACATTCTAGTAATAGCAGCCACCTTTAGAAGCAGTTACTCCTTTAAGATGCAAAATCCCTAAGGGGTTCAATCTATTGATCAGTCACACCTTAGTGTCAACTATTTTAATCATATAAACACTCCCAAGGAGTCCAACATCCTGGAGTGGGAGTATGATTGAGGGGTGGAGAGGAAAAACAAGAGATCAATGGCATCTCTGAGAGTCATGGCATAACAAGGGCTTTAGAAAGTGGAATTCAAGAGCTGGAAGGTACCTTCAAATACTGAACATAAAATCTGAGAATTGGAAAAGACTTGAGAACATTCAACATATTGGCACTGGAAAAGAGAGATCTTGGAACATAGAAACAATGGCCTGGATCCTGGGTTGACAGGAGGGAAACAAGTCTGGTCTAGTGGAATCAGTGCCTAGAATGAGGTTTCCAGGTTTCAACTATTCTCATTTATCGGGGCAGAAGTACTGTTATCCCTTCCACATTGCAAGGGTTAGGGATGCTATGCCCCCTACAATCTGGAAAATCCATGTCAAATTTTTGGCCCTTCCTTCATAGCAGAGAAGAAATTTGAATTATTATGCTACTAAAAATAAAGTATGTTTATATTATACAATGCTATACACATATTTTATGCATTTCTGAGTTTCTAAAATTTTACTGTGTTGTCTACTAGTCTTTGCATGTCACGTATAGCTTCCACAAAACTCCCTCAAAATTCCCATTTAATTTCTTATGCCAACCCCGGATATATTGAAACCACAAT
Source organism: Pseudochirops cupreus (assembly GCA_028627135.1). Classification (NCBI taxonomy): domain Eukaryota; kingdom Metazoa; phylum Chordata; class Mammalia; order Diprotodontia; family Pseudocheiridae; genus Pseudochirops; species Pseudochirops cupreus. Next base: position 285,050,519 of record CM053581.1, read on the forward strand.
GGGGACAGTCATGATGTTGAAGGGATAACCTTACACATACCCTGAAGACTTTTCCATTTAGGAGTTGTATGACCCAGGATTAGCTATTTCCTTTCTCTGGGTCTCAGCTTCCTCCTTGTGACTTTAGAAGACTGGAATAGATGACTTCTCCAACACCTTCTAGCTTAAACATTGCATGACTTTGTCTTTCTGGTCTAGATCTTTTCTTCTGGACTTATCCTAAATTTGTTCCAGGACTAGAGTTGAGACTGGGTGTAAGTGAGGGCCAGAGTGACTTATGCACTGGGTAGAAGTCCAAGGACTCACAGTGGCCTTCTAGACGTGATTGAATTTCATGCTCGGTTTCCTGTCATGTGTGTATGTGTGTGAAGAAATAAAAAAGTCACACCTAAATGTATACTCTACATAAATAAATAAATAAAAACAACAAATATATACCCTAAATAAATACCCTAAGTAGAAACAACATTGTATTCCTGAATATCCAGCAGGATGGTTATTCCTATTTCTACATTTAGAAGCTCTTCAGCTTGTGCAAAATATTGTTATTTTCATATGTACGTGAACCTCAGAAAACAGGAGCATCTAGTCTAAACTCTTCATTTTATAGCCCAAGGAAGTTATATGACTTGTCCAAAGTCACACAGGTAGTTAACAGCAGATTCAGAGTTCAAATCCTATTTTTCTGATTTCATATCCAGAACTCTTGCCAACAGACTATGATGCCCCAAACACAAGCCTGACCAAATAGAATATAATATGTTAAAGCTATAAGGTAACTTAAATCATCTAATGGTAGAGTTGAAAAGGAACTTTAAAACCTAGAACAACAGAGCTTAGAGCTGGAAGAGACCTATAAACATAGAACTTAAAATGTCATAGCTGTAAGAATCCTTAGAACAGGTTCTCAACCTGTGGGTTATATTCAATTTGTAACAATGAAAATACATCCTGCATATCAGATATTTACATTACGATTCACAACAGCAGCAAAATGACAGTTGTGAAGTAGCAACGAAAATAATTTTATGGTTGGGGGTCACCACAACATGAGAAACTGTATTAAAGGGTCGTGGCATTAGGAAGGTTGAGAACCACTGTCATAACCCCCTTTAAAATATCACGTTTTAGAAATGGAAAGAACATTAAAGTATATACCACAGAACATTAGTGCTAGGAGAGATGTTAACCTATGGAAGAGAGACTGTCAAGTTGGAAGAACCCTTAGAAGTTGAATGTTATTCTAGAGAGGAGTTTGGAACTATGCCCAAAGGGCTGTAAAATGATGCATATCCTTGGATCCAGCAATACCACTACTAAGTCTTCGTCCCAAAGAGATAAAAAAAAGGGTCAGGGAAGAATCTATATATGCAAAAATATATATTTTTTTGTGGTGGCTAACAACTGGAAATTGAGGGGATGCCCATCAATTGGGGAATGGCTAAATAAGCTGTGGTATATGATTGTGACGGAATATTATTGTGCTATAAGAAATGACAAGCAGGGTGCCTTCAGAAAAACCTGGAAAGACTTACATGAACTGATGCAAAGTGAAGTGAACAGAGCCAAGAGATCATCGTACACAGCAATAGCAATATTATATAAAAAACAAATGTGAATGATTTAGCTATTCTCAGCAATAGAAGGATCCAAGACAATCCCAAAGCACTCATGCTGAAATGTACTACCTGTCTCTAGAGAATTTATATTGTCTGAATACGAACTGAAGTATATTATTTTCCTTTCCTTTCTTTCTCTTTCTTCCTTCCTTTCTGTCTGTCTTTCTGTATTCTTTTCTTCCTGTCTCCTTTTTTCCTTCCTTCCTCCCTTCCTCCCTCCTTCCCTTCTTTTCTCCCTTCTTCTCCCTCCCTGTCTCTCTTTCTTTCTCATACAAAATGATTAATATGGAAATGTTCTTCATTTTTACCTATATATAACCTATATCATATTGCTTACCATCTCTGGGAAGGGGAAGGGGAAGGAGAAGGAGATGACCACTCAGAAAAATGTTAAATGTTAGAGCTGGAAGAGACCTTAGTAAGTAAAATATAGACATTTAGAACTAAAAGGAATTTTGGGGGTTGACTGAGGGAGTGTTCAGATACTGATTTTGTCAGTGTAGGGCTCTGGTTGGTCATTTATAGTCATAGAGTTGCACTAAATTATCAAGTAATTTGACCTAATTACCAAGGCTATAATTGGGGTCTGGCACATGTATAGAGTACCTGGGATGACATCTCTGTCCATGGAGAACCTGGGAAGAATAATTCTAGGAGAATTTTGCTGATATGTAAAGGAAGTACCAATACGGACTGTGGAGCATGTATTGACACTCTTTATCTGAATTCTGGTCATATTTAATAGGTGATTTTTTTTGCTGGGGAAGCATTCAAAAAAAGCCTGTCAATTTCAGCTATTCCCTCTTTGCCATGGCACCCATGACAGACCTAGGGGACCAGTGAAGGGAGTGGAACCAATGATGTTGCATGCTTGAAACGTTCAAAAGACATTGCATCATTCTGGAATTTGGGTTTTCAGCCAGTGCAGCATCAATGCCCTTAAGTTATGAAGGCAGTGGAGTAAGCCTTAGCATTCCAGCATTCCAGAGGTCAGGATTACACCTAAATCAGTATTGGATGCTTCAAGGAGACCATTTCAGTGGCATTAAGTAAGCCTATTCACAGGTAGCTAAGACAAAAACTCATCCAGCAGAGATGCCACATTTGAATGTGAACTCAGTTTGACCAATGCTTTATTGGAGTGGAGCAAAGTCCCAAAGACTAAGGTGACATAATGGGAATTTTGCCCCTGAGGTGTTGGAGGAAGTGTTCTTGGTTTTGCTATATCTTTGAAATAAATATCCCTTTGTAAAAGCTACCTATGGCAGCTAGGTGGCTTGGTGGATAGAGCGTTGGACCTGGAGTCAGGAAGCCTCCTCTTCCTTAGTTCAAATCTGGTCTCAGACGTTTATTAGCTGTGTGACCATAGTCAAATCATTTAATGCTGTTTTCCTCAGTTTCCTCATCTACAAAATGATCTGAAGAAGAAAATGGCCAAGAAAACCCCAAATGGGATCGTGAAAAGTCAGACATGACTGAAAACAACTGAATGATAACAACTAAAACATCTACCTGGTGTTAGGTGGTTAAATAGAAATGGAGTACTGGTTGTCAGTTGCCTCAAAGTCGGGGGAGACACAGAGGGTACCTGGAGCTGATCTCAGTAGAGAAGAGATGCTCTATGAATCCTTAAAGAGCACCACTGGACAAAGAGGGATTGATGGAATCCTAACAAAGCTGCCTCCAGCCCCAATATTCTAACTTCATTATAGGCATGGCCCTACTGAACAACAGGCCCCCCTGTGCCTACCTAGCCCCCTCCCCCACCCCCAGCCAATGTCCTAACTTCTTCATATATGCCTCGCTGCTCACTGGAACAACAGGTGTGTCCCTGAACTCTTAGTTCCCACAGAAACAGCAGGTGTGTCCATGTAATGGAAATGGAGCTATTGCATCTCCCTGGTCACTGCCCCCAGACCTATTCCCACAGAAACAGGTGTGTTCTTGTATTCAATCACAATCACATCATCCATCTATGCTAGGACAGGACCACAATACCTAACTATCTGTCTTAACCAGACAGGACCACAATAGCTAGCCAACTGGAGGGCAGAATTGCAGAATGTTTAACACCGAACCATAGATGGGACCCCTCCTCCATTACCTAATCCCTTAACAAACTCCTCCTGCCCTTTTAATATTAATGATATTCCTCTATTCTATGTAAATTTCTGTTATGTAATTGCATCTTTACCCTATAAAAATCCATTTTGCTTTCTCTGAAGTTGCTGGTTCCTCTTGGAATTTAGCCCACTTCATGAGAGGTGTCAATTCAATAAATGCCTATGCTTGGATTAGAGGTGGTCTGACTCTGAATTCTCTGAGATGGTTCCACCACAACACATCATGAAATTGTAACAGTTTTTGGGTGGACAGAGCCCCCATCTCAACAGTTTTTGGCATCTCTGGGTTTAAACCGCAACAGGGTGAGGTAGTATACTTGGCCCTGAGAGAGTAGGCCAGAGATCCCATGCTTCATGTAGGAACTTGGGATAAATTTGGGCCCTGTAATCTGGGAGGATCCCTGGAGATTTTCTACCTGGGATTTTAAATTTTGGAAATCCTTGCTTTTGGAATCTTATAGAGAAATTGACAGTGTTTTTTGGGCTGTCACTGTATTGTTGTTTTTTTCCTAGAGTGTGTTCCCTTACAAGTCTCTTCCATTGAGGTGATTTCTAGACTTAGAGAATTGTCTGCAGCACTGAGGGAGTAAATAACTTACCCAGGATTCCTCAGCTCGTAGGTGTCAGAGGTAGGACTGGAATCCTCCTCCTCCTCCAAAAAGCATTCAAGTTCTTTTGGCTTTATAAGTGCATACTATATGCCAGACATTGTATTAAGTTGGGGTGAAGCTAGGAGGTGCGGTGGATAGAATGCTGGGCCTAGTATCAGGAAGACTAGTCAAATCTGGCCTCACACACTTATTGACTGTGTCACCCTGGATGAGTCACTCAACTCTGGTTGCCTCAGTTTCTTCATCTGTAAAATGAACTGGAGAAGGAAATGGCAAACCTCTCTAGTATTTTTGCCAAGAAAACCCAAAATGGAGTCACATAGAGTTAGACACAACTGAAATGACTGAACAACACGTACTAAGTGCCAAAGATACAAGGAAAGGCAAAAAACACAGGCCCTGCCCTCAAGGAGATCACATTCTAACGGGGGAGACAAAAAGTAGACAATTACGTACCTAGGCAGTATGAATGGGAGACAATCTCAGAGGCGAGGCACCAGGGCCTGAAAAAGATGTCCTGAAGAAGGAGGAGGCTGGAGGAAAACAGGAGATGGGAATGAGGAGGGAGAGCATTCCAGAGCATAAAAAGGCACAGAGCGGGGAGATGGAGTATTGCTTTACATGAGATAAATGGCGAGGAGAACAATGTCTCTGGGTCTTTAAATCCATTATGGGGGAGTAAAGTATATGAAGACTAAAAAAGTAGGAGGGGCCAGGTGGGAAAGGCCAAAAGGTGATTTTATATTTGATCTTTGATAACATCGTATCTATCTCAGTTAAAATTTTCCTTTAGAGCCTTTGCTATTCTACCTTGCTCTGGTTCCTGAATTCCTCACTAGATTATGCCTTCTTAATAAACAATAATATGTTGGCTTATTCCCCTTTATCTACGTTGTTACTTTTCTTTTCCTGGCCCTGTTCCTGATTTTCAGGAACTCTCTGAGTTCTGCCTCTGTTCCATCCTGGAATTTCCCTCAGCACCTTAGGCCTCCTTGCCGTGGAATATCTTCTTGTGGCCTTTTCAATCCAGAACATCCTTCTGTAAGTCCCAGTCCTTCATCACATTGTAAGTTTCTTCTGGAGCCTCCATTCTGTATGAGGCCCAGCTGATCTTCACTCTTCCCTTGGCCCCGTTCCTATTCCCAGATCCCATGGCCATGTCCTCCTTCCAGGTACCTTCCTTCCCTCCCGTCCGCCTTCTCTGAAGATCTCCTTTGTGCATTGCAGTTCCCTATTAGAATCTAAATTCCCTGACCACAAACTGTCTTTTGCCTTACATTTGTAGTCCCACTGCTCAGCACATGCTACTTGGAACGCTGTTGTTCAGTGTGGTTCAGTTCATGATCAATTCTTTGTAACCCTGTGGACCACAGCATGCTGGACATGTTTTTTTTGGGGGGGGGGGGAAGTGGGAGTAGGGTAGGGTGGGCAAAGATACTGAAGTTGTTTGTCATTTCCCTCCCCAGAAGTTAAGTGACTTACCCAGTGTCACACAGCTAGTAAGTGTCTGGTCAAGCCATAAAAGTACAGTAGGAAATGAATCAATTTAATTTACCAAATTACCTACAACATGTACACTCCCCTCTTACAAACCTTTCTCTGGGTGCCTTTTTCTAACTTGATGATGACTGAGTTATGGAAGGTATGACATTTTGATGTGAGCTCTGACACATATTAACGAGCTAGAAAAAACTATAAAGGCATACAAAATGATAGACTGTGTCTGCTACTCAAGCTTCAAGGTTAGTATGGAGAATCTCATTTCTAGGAGGTTAGCCATTGGGAAATGATTTTTCTTCTTGGTTATATTTGAAGTCTACTAAATTGTGGTAAGGCTCCAATATGATTATATCATATGCGCTGATGTGGAAACAGTGATCTTTGAGTTATCGAATTATTTTAAAGACATGAATGATTGTCTTATTCTCTTCCTTCCCTACTTTGGCATCTTTGGATAGGGTATATTTGATATAGCATCTGGGGTAACCTCCCTCTCACAAGCTACTCTAAGTCAGTATACTCCGGTGGTCAATATCCGCACGAAACTGTAGCTCATGTGCCCTCAGGAATGCATCTACTACTCAGCTACAGACAAGAACTATTTAAAAGTAAAGCATTTAATGAAATAGCATAACTAAAATAGCAAAACGGTATTTTCTTTATGAACTAGGGCATATTTTTCAATAATTATATATGTCAATGGGATGAATGGATATACTTAGGGAATGTACAGGATGAAGACAGATACATAAGGAACATTTATAGCCTGGGAACGTGCATGCATGCAGGGAATATGTGTGGCTGGGGTATGTATGGGGCAAGACACATGTGGAGGACCAATGCAAGCTTTTGACATCTTGGGACCACTGATGTATTCTGGTGATATCATAGAACTTAGTCCTACCAAATCTGCCTTCTACTAATCTCATGGTATAGAACGTCTCTACCTAGTGGCAGGGTTTGGTGTATGGCATAGTCTGGTTGATACTTTCCACTGAGATCTACTGGGCCTAGTATCCATTGCCCATTATGGTCCTTATTTTCAAAGATCTTATTCTAATAAGGAAAGACAACTCACATAATGGACTGGTGGCCAGGAAGTGGTGCTGTGGACTAGGAAGTCCCAGTGGAATCATAAAACAATTGGTTCACATATGGTTTCTAGGAATGATAGTGTTGATTTGATTACTGTTTCCAGACCTGGAGGTGGAAAGGGTTCAAGGAAAGGAGTTTGGGATGGAACAAAGATATTTGGGAGAAAAACAGCTTGGTGGATCTTACTCAACTCATTATGGAGAATTCTTGCCAATTAGGTGAGTGAAGCTGGCAGGAGTTGTCAGGAGCTCTGTGGGAGTCAAGGAAGTATGATATTAAGATGTCCAGAGACCAGTAGCCCACTCTTCAGTTTTTCCTGATGCTGTTCCAATTTCCTCCCTCTGCAAACCATTATTGAAAAGGTGAGCTGCCTGGGCTAGGTGATTTATTTGGTCTCACTGCTAAGATTCTTCCATTTGTCCTTGTAGAATCAGGCAGAGGACTACTGTGTTGATTCATAAATAACACTCTCCCTCAGGGGAAAATAGGAGAATGAAGATGGAAAGGCCCAAGGAATAAGCTGTCAGTTTCAGGGTTACTGTAGGTATTCTACCTGCAGTAGAATACTGAGTCTGATTCCTGAATAGTTCTTAATGTCACAGCGAAAGACTTTTAATGCTTGAAGTATAAGAATAGCCAAATAAGATAGCTGAGGTGGCCTCTTCTTGGGGATATTTATTTTCTGCTTTGACTCTTTTTGTTTGTTTTTTGTCTTTGTTAATTTGTTTGTTTACTTTTAGTTTACAACATTCAGTTCCACAATCCCTTGAGTTTCAAATTTTCTCCCCCTTCCTCTCCTCCTCTTCCCTCCATGGTGGCATGCAATTAAGTATAGGATCTGCAAATACTTTTGATTCTCCTTTTTAAGGCATTAGGTGAATCATTTTCACTTTAATAAAAAAAAAAACTCATTTCAACAGATATTAAGCAAGAAGGATAAAGCAATCTGATGAAAAGTATAGAGAGCTAACTTAGGAGCCAGGAAGGCCTGAGTTCAAGTCTTGCCTCTGACAAATACTATATGGGTAACTTTGGACAAGTCATTTATTTCTTAATGCTCCAAGGAGTTGTGGAGATACATTGATAGAATGAGCGTCCTTAGTGGGAGTTTTCTATAAAAATGAAATGATAGGTTCATCCCCTTCCCACCCCAAGCACACACACACCTGCACACACCTCTGTGCTAGGCTAATCTGAGTATAGTTCTCATGCTTCAAGCATGATTATCTGGGACCATAAAATTCATTATGCCCTGATAAGCCTTTCTACACTTTCTCTTATATTATAGCTGAGGAAATTCGAACTGTAGAAAGGAGGGAAAGAGGGACCTTCTAGGAAATATATAAGCCAAAGTTTGAATTCAAATCTCTTGATTTCAAATTGGGTACCAGCTGTGTGACCCTGGGCAAGTCATTGCACCCTGGGTGCCTCAGTTTCTTCATCTATAAAATGAACTGGAGAATTAAATGGCAAATCATTCCAATATCTTTGCCAAAAAAGCCACAAAACAAGAAAGAAACCACAAAACCACAAAACAAGACTCTCCATGACGGAGAGTCAAGCACGACTGAAACAACTGAAAGACAACAATAAAGGGTCTGTCACAAATTTTGTCTGGCTAGAACAGCCTCTGAGGCTCAAGACTTATTGCAAGCCACGGCCAAACATAGGAGGGCTTCAGTTAGAAGTCTAAAGATGAAAAGTTGCAGGCAGTAACTACTGGTTCACAGTGTGATAAAAAGGGAAGGGGATATATAAAGGACACCCACAAAAGTTAGACATGAAACAGAGCGAGATAAAAGCTAAGGATAGAGAATTGACTCTAGTAAAATTTGGAGAAGTGATCACTTTGAGCTGGAAGGCAGTGTGTGTGAATGTGTGTGTATGTGCATGTGTGTGTATGTGTATGTGTGTGAATGTGTGTGTGTGTATGTGTGTGTGTGTGTGTGTGTGTGTGTGTGTGTGTGTGTTGGTCAGGAAAAGCTTCACAGATGAGGTAACATTTCCTTGGAGGAAGAGAAATCTTTCAACAGGCAGACATGAAGGTGACAGAGCACATTTTAGGCATGGCCAGTACAAACCTGTGGAGGCAGGAGAGGGTGGAGGCAGTGTCAGAAGAGGGTGTGCATGAGAAATGTTTTGAAGGTAGAATTGTCAGCTCTGAGCAATACATTGGATAGAGGGGGTGAGAGAGAGAGTAAAGAGTTGAAGCTGTCACAAAGGTTGTGAACTTGGGTGAATGAAAGTGTGGTGGTACTCTTGACAGTAGTAGGGAAGTCAGGAAGAAGGGGACTTTTGAGGGGAGGCATAATCAGCTCAGTTTTGGAAATGATGAGTTGAAGATGTCTATAGAATATCTGGTTCAAGATGTCTAATAGACAGGCGGAGATTTGAGACTGGATAACAAGTGCAATATAATAGAAATCCTTCCACTCTTTATTTCCTAAGTATTCTGATCCGTATGTAAAGTGGTTCCTCTACATTTAAGTGACTGAGAGAAGAGTTGGTTAGATGGCTAACCTTCTCCCTTTTCACCCCAGAAAGCAAATACAGGAAAGATTAATATTCCGTGTTGGAAGCTCCAAAACCTTATAAGGAGAATCAAGTATGAAACCCTGAATGGGGCATGTGTGATGTAGGGTCCATGGGCCTGGGTTTGATTCCCAGTTCTGCTATATCCTACAAGGGTGACCGGGGCCAAGTCAAACTTTCTGAAGCTCTGTTTCTTCACCTATCCAACGAGAGGGATGAAGGTGAATTAGATGATTTCTATGGTCTCTTTTAGCTCTAAAGCCTCTGATTCTGAGGCCTCCATATTCTTGCAACTTCCTAAATGTCAGCACCTTGAAAGTTAAAGAGGTAAGAAAGCATGAGAGAGGAAGAGGGAGGGGAAAAAGAAGAGAGGGAGGGAGAGAAGGAGAGAGAGAGAGAGAGAGAGAGAGAGAGAGAGAGAGAGAGAGAGTGAGAGAGAGAGAGAGAGAGAGAGAGAGAGAGAGAGAGAGAGAGAGATTGAGATTGAGATTGAGATTGAGAGAGAGAGAGAGAGAGAGAGAGAGAGAGAGAGAGAGAGAATTTTTCTTCCATAGGTCTAAACCTCACCCAAGTACCTCTTGAATTTCATTGGGATTGGGGGTAGGAATGGTGTGGGCATGCAGAAGAAGCTCAAGATGTCTTTATTTGGCCATTAAAGGAGTAATCCCTTTTGGTCTGGAAGCTCAAGAGCTTAGTGTTTTACCTCATGTGGAGCCATCTCCAGTCATCCTGATCTATATTTTGCCACTGGACCCAGATGGCTCTGGAGGAGAAAGCAAGGCTGGTGACTTTGCACAGCCTTTTCTCACTTAAATCAAATTCACTTACAAGTCATGGCATCACCTCCCCGATGTCATGGTCCTCTTCAAGAATGAAGGACAAACAACAACAACCTGTTTCACCTCATGTACTGTGTCACCCCTTTCCCCCCAAATCTCCCTTGCTCCATAGAGCACTTTATTCTACATTCTCCATAATGCAGCATCCTCTTACCAAGAACATTGACTGTCTCTGGACCCCACCTCTCTCATTCTGCTCCAAGGGAAACTGCTCCTGTCAAATGTAGGCATCTATTTCAGTGGAGAACCAAATTAAGGATTGAATGAATATGTGGAGGAACTCAAGGTTCCAGATTTTGTAAAGAAGCTGCTGGCAGTTATGAGCTTCAGAGTTCTTCTGATACTATTCTATTCTACACTGGAGTCACAGAGCAGTCATGACACAGTTATATGCATTCACTGCCCAAGCACTTCATGGCATCTGTACCGTTATTATTGCATGGTCACTGTGCAATCACTCTATAATTATTGCATAGGCATTATAAAGCTATGTAGCTATTCTGTAGTTTATTGCATAGCTATTATAAAATTATATGTCTTCTCTACAATTATTTTATCCTTATTATAAGTTACTGTTCCTCTACTACACATTTAGTACCAAATGATTGTATAATGGAGGCGTTTGACTGGGTTATTTGTATGGTGACTGAATTGGCTATGTCTGTCAGACGGCTAGGTCCTCCCCAGGTATTGGACTTGAGCCAAGTAACAGCCAATTGCATATACTTGCTAAAGATCAAGCTGATCTTTAATGGGCAAATGTCACACATCAGATAAATGTGACATTTCTGCTCAAATAATTCCTCCTGGATCCCGGAAATCCCAGGCTTTAAAATATACAGGGGCATGGATGTAGTAAAAATTCTTACCACCTGGAAGACTGCCCTGATACCTCTTAACATGCATGATGCTGGGTAGGGGCACCTGCCAGTAAATGGAGATGCCAGATTTTTTATACAGCAAACAGAATGACTCAAACATATCAATTAGCTTGCAGTGCCTGAGGAATGTCTCAGTAGGGATCAAGCCTTGTAACCTATGCAAAAGTCAGTTCTGCCAGGAGAATCAAGTACTGTTATATGAGGGGTCTTTGGCATTTGAGAATGTCACTGACTTCTTTTATTAATAAGAGCATTATTAATAAAATGATTAATTACCCAGACATTATGTCTCTTGAAAATTATGTCATACTAGCAAGAATCCTGGAGTTCGAAATACTTGGGTTTCAGTCATGTGACCTTGAGGAAGTTATTTGCTTTTATGATACCTCAGCTTCCTCATCTATAAAATGCGTATAATCCTACTTGTACTTTTCTTCTTCAGGTAGCATTCATGAACAAAGCCCTTTGTAAACTGTAAAGTGCTAAAGAAACAGGAGTTCTTGCTATTATTGTCTATTTTTTTTTATCACGGTATGCAAAACACTTTTCTAGATCCTAATTGGCATATGAACTATGCCAAGACATAGTTCATACTTCCGCGCAACTCATTGGCTAGCTGGGAATTTATAATCTATTAGTGTGAGATACATAGTTCCTCTGAGACACAGCCCCTCTGTTATTAGAATTTACAATCTCTGGGAGGGACGTCACTGTAAGGAAGGTGCTTATCCTTCCACATCATCTGATGAGGTCACAAAAGGGGGGGGAACAAGCATTTATTAAGTGCTTCCTATGTTCCTGGCACTGCGCTAAGTCCTCTACAAATACATCCTCTCATTTCAGTCTCCCAACAACCTTGGAAGCTGAATGCTATTATTACCCTCATTTTGCATTTAAGGAAACTGAGGCAGGCAGAGGTTAAGTAATTTGCCCAGGGCCACCTCGCTAGTAAAGACCAGATTTGAATCCAGGCCTTCCTGACTCCAGACCCAGTGTTCTCTCCACGGTATCACAGAGCTAGGGCAGGAGGTAAAGGGAGGTGAGAAAGAGAGCGATGGTCTCAGGGTTTACCATGTCATAACAAAATGCCAAATCCTTTCAGTGCTGGATCATCACATGACTGGAATCAGCTGTGTCCAATAGGCCCTAATGCTGAATATCTATAAGTGTGCTATGAGAGGAGATGCCCCTCTCTACACTACCCCAACACATAACTAAGACACACAAGATATAATGACTACAGGTATTAGAGAGATACAAGGTATGTCTGACCAGGAGAATAAGGAAAAGTACCGAGGAGGAGGTTGTATTTGCCATGGGTTTTAAAAGATGGGTAAGAATTCAGTAAGTCTATCTAGAAATACAGGACATTTGAAGCAGGACCCCTATACAGCAGCTATGTGCTCTCAGCCTCAAGTTATACCATAAGGGCTTAAGTCTCTCTCGTTGTTAACATCCTACTCTGAGGGAACAAAATTTCTCCTCTTCCTTCAGTATCACTGAAAAAAAAATCCAGTTCAGTTGAAATGTTTCATTTTGAATTGGATGTGGTGGCATTCACCTGTACAGGGGAGGCTGAGGCTGGTGGATCTGTTCTGAGATGTAGTGGGCTAAGCCAATCAGAGATCTCATTAAGTCCAGCATCTTTGTTAATGGAGGGGCACCAGGCTGTCTAAAAAAAAAAAAAACCAAACCCACTCAGGTTGGAAATGAAACAGTTCAAAACTATCAAATGGAGTTGAACCGAGTAGCCCCTTCATTTCTGGTAAGATAGGGACACCCAGTACCAAAAAACAAGAACAAACAGACAAAAAAACCCCCAAAACAAAAAACCCTTTCACTCAGCAAATCTTCCCTAAGCAGCTATTACTGTGTTTATGATGTTCTTCAATAGATACTAAGAGAGAATGAGATGGATAAGACTTAATCTCTGCCCTCAGAGAATTCCCTGTCTAGTAGAGGAGACAAGATCACAGATGCCGTAGCTAAATAACATAAGGTAAGTTGGGTTAAGAGTGAGGAAAAGGAAAATGTTATGGCAGCTTTCTGGAGAGAGTAATTGCTGTTAGCCTGAAGTGTCAGGTGGTTTCCTGAAGGTCATAGCATCTGAACTAGATCTTGACAGATGGTCAGGATTTTTTTTAAGTTTTAAAAATTTTAGAGAAATAAATGCTACAAATGTACAGAAAACAAAATCCAAAATGCTATTCAGAAATTTAAATTATTGATATTTCTTAATGAAATTCAACATAACTACTCTCTCATGCTATTCAATGTTCTAGCTGATTTTTGACCTTGGTAATCGTTTTCATTAGCTGCTGCTCAGTGATTGAAAGGTCTGAATTTGTCATTCTAGCCATAAGGTCTTCCAAAGAATGAGGTTTTGGCATGTACATGACAATTTTGACATGACTCTGCAATAAAAAGTCTAATGGATATTGATCAGGCAAGAGGATTTCTTCTGCTGATCCACCGGTCTGAGAAAGTGTCACCCAGAAACTGCCATGGATGTGATGTCTAATGACAAGATGCTGTGTCTTGTTAAAATAAAATATATATTGTTCAAAATCTATGTAAGTAAAATAAACGTAAATATTTGTACTTTGAAAAGACTTTTTTGGGTAAGATAGTAGCATTTATACTTTAGAAGGTATTAACCCTAAAAACTATTCTAAGACTTTTGGAACATGCTGTTTTTCCAATATAATTGTTTTTCTTGGTAATCTTCTGTATTTTATCTTACATATTTGAAAGTATTACTCTAAGAAGGGATCCATGGGCTTTGCCAGACTGCCAAAGAGGGCTATGACACACAAAAAGGTTAACCCTACTTAATGGAAAGGGCAATGATTTTGGATTCAGAAGACCTGGCTCTGAGTGGTTTTGTGACCTTGGGCAAGTTATTTCTTTGATTCTCAGTTTCCTCCTCTGTGATTTGAGGATAAAAATACTTGACGTACCTACCACATAGGGATCTGATGAGTAAAATCCTTTGAAAACTTTGAAGCACTCTAGGAATGTGAGCTGTATTAAATATGCATTGAGAATAATTTATTCCAGTCCCTTAGCCCTGATTGCCTCCAAAAAAAACCAAACCAATAAACAAAAGTATTCCCTGGGAGAGACATAATCCTTACCCTCAGGACTATATTGTAGTAGTCAGAAGATAGGTCTCAGATGCAAAATTATTCCAACCAACCTCAGGGTGGTTCAGTGGAAAGAAGTACAGGAGGAAGGTCAGATGATCTGTAGTCAAGACTGGTCTTCCCCCAACCACCTGTGATACACTTTCTACTTCTGAGCCTCAGACTACTCTGTTCATTCTGGTTTTACCTCCCTCTCTATCCAATGGCAGCTAGGTGGTGTGGTGGATAGAGCACTGGGCCTGGAGTCAGTAAGACTCATCTTTCTGAGTTCAAATTTGACCTCAGATACTTCCTAGTTATGTGACCCTGGGCAAGTCACTTCACCCTGTTTGCTTCAGTTTTCTCCTCTGTAAAATGAGTTGGAGAAAGAAATAGCAAACAACTCCAGCGTCCTTGCTAAGAAAATCCTAAATAGGGTTACAAAGAGTCAGATATGACTGAAAAAAGATTGAGGCATAAGAACTACTGGGTGACTGTCACAAGAAATCAATGGGGAAATACTTTGTAGCGAGAGTTTCTTTTACTTATTTCAACAGAGTGCCTGTTTGCTAGACCTTGGGGAAGGATGATCCAACTAGAAAACTCAATCTATCCACAAGTCGCTCTTCTGCCTTTCAGGTAATAAACTAACTTGAAATGAGGACAGAGCAATGGCAAGAACGAAAACTTCTTTCAAATAGGGACTGTTGCAATCTTTGTACTTGTATCCCCAGGGTCTAGTAGGCTGCCTGGAACTCTGTAAGCACTTAATAAAAAATAGCTTGTTGATTGTGATTGAAGAATGAGTATGACTATATGCTTCTGGGTAACTATATGGTGCAGTGTAGAGTGTTGGGCCTGAAGTTACAAAGCCTCATCTTCCTCAGTTCAAATCCAACCCCAGACACTTACTAGCTGTGTGACCCTGGACAAGTCATTTAATCCTGTTTGCCTCAGTTTCCTCATCTGTAAAATGAGCTAGAGAAGGAAATGGCAAACCACTCCAGTATCTCTGCCAAGAAAACCCCAAATGGGTTCATGGAGAATTGAACATGACTGAAATGGCTCAAGAACAAAATATGTTTCTTGGTGCTTCTCCCAGTCTTCTGACTTTTCTCTCTCCTCTCCCATGTCTAGTCAACCATGATGAATTGTAACAGACCCAGAGCTATGTCAAAAAAGGTCATATGAAGCAGATTTTTCTTGTTCTGTCCTTCATTTCTGGGGGAAAATGTGCCCAGAGCTAAAAGGGGGTTATTGTTATAGAATCAAAATTGTCCACCTGAAAAGGGCCTCAAGCACATAGAACATGAATTGAAATGGGCACGATCACATATTAACAAATGAAGAGTCCGTGATGGTTACTAGACTCCTCTAATGGTACCTGGTGGTAACAGGACAGGTCCCTTGCACATTTTGAGAACTTTTCCCTCAGTACAGGATTAATCCAGAAGGGTTTGGAACTTTAAGTTGTTGCTCTTAGAAAATTTAGTTATTAAGGTGTCTCCTTGGCCAGAGAGCATCTCTGCACTGGTTTAGTACTGACATTTTGATTCTGAAAACACTAGCCCTCTGAAATAAATGCTTTGACATAGGAAAAACTTGACTGTCTCAGCATGGGGACTTTATTTTGTCTTCTAGGACAGGAAAGGTTGAATCTGGTCCAGGAGCTGGCTGGGTCAGGGCCTTCAGGAAAAAAACCAAGAACTAATAGTCAGAAGTATTTCTAGAGAGGGGATGTCAATAAAATCACAATATTAATTTATCGAGATTAATAGTAATTTAGTTAATTCAAATGGATTGTTACCTAAACAAAACTAATCATTTACTAATCATTACTTAGTCAAAAGACTTAGTGAATTTGTACACACTTATAATGCCATGTTTTTAGAATGTGAGCCCTCTGTCAGGGATTTTTTCCATTTGGTTTTGTATCCTGGTGACTTCATAGTCCTTTGCATGTAGCAAGTACTTAAAAACTTGTTGAATTAAATTATTAGCATATAGTAATTTAATTATTTCAACATTTTAATCATCAAGTCAGTAAAGATAACAGAAATTGTAGGAATCTGATCAGAGTTAAAATGTTATTAATATTGCCAAAGCCTTCGATGGCTGGGTTGGGGAAGAAGGCTTTATTCAGCATGTTCTGATTGATGACATGTTGACCCTTCTGTGTTTTATGTGCTAAGCTACTTCTAGGAATGGTACAGAAGATATTGTAAGAACATGAATAGTTTGACATGACTCCAGGGTGAGACAACAAACGAGCAGCCTGGGAAATGAACTGATAGTCCCTAGAAGACCAGAGTCTTGTTATTTGTTCTTGTCTGTATCACAGATGAGTTCCTTTCCATCTTGGTGCACCATATTCCTCCTCTATAAATTAGCTGCTGAACTTCTGGTATCTCTGGTAGAACTTGTGAGTATCTGGGCTGAGACTGGGAGATTGTTATGGATAAGACTGAGATTGGTGAATAAGAGTTCACCTGGGGACATGGGCAGCCAAGCCATTGTCATCCTTTATCCACTGTTCAGGCAAGATAGAGGAGGTAACTGCCCATTTGTGAATTGGAGGATGCTGGTAAGGCTTCCCTGGCTACAAACAACCTCCCTTACTTACTTGCTGATGCCTGAAATTTCACTATTATAACTCCATTCTTTTGGGTTGAGCTTTTAATTGGGATAAGTAAGAATTCCTGTTAAAAACCTTTTAACAAATCTCCCAATCACAACATCACAAAATCATAGGGAATCTGAGTTGAAAGAGATGTCAGACGTCATGTATCCCAACCCATATATAAACTCCAGACACTCTCCCTTGGATCCACCCTGTACTCAACTGCCTATGTAATCTTCCTTTTTAAAAAACTGAAAAAAAATTCCTTTTGTGTTTATAACATGATAATTTTCAAATATATTCTTCCCCATCCCCTATCTCATCCTCCCATCAATTGTTTTATAACAGAATACAGAAGAAAGCAAGTCTAGCCAACATTATTTCCCAAACCTTAGAGTGCAGTCCACGCCCATGTCTGTAATAAAGAGAATGAGTTGTATCTTCTTAGTTGCTATCCAGGGACCACCTCTATAATTTTCCTAAAACATATCTCTGACCATGTCCCTTCTGGACTTTGAAACATCTAGTGGCATCCTAGCATTCACAATATTTATTGTACCTTTTATTATACCTTTCCAACCATATTTTCTGCTATTTTCCTTCACATACCTGGTACTCTATCCAAATGGGTCTGCTCAGTATTCCCAGAGTAGGATTTATGCCTTTTATTTTAACCCCCATGCCTATGCTCATACTATTCTTTATGCACAGACTCCTCCTTCCTTGAATGCAAGATTGTATCTTACTCACCTTTATCTCCTTCAAAGGCCCAAGCTTTAAGCTTTGTTCCTAGTGAATGTTTCCTTTTCAAGTAAAGATTGGCTGAGGTGCTCTCTGGAATTCCTTCTCCTTCTATGATATGATTATGAAATAGCTTCTGTGTCTTGAAATTTATTTTTGACCCCCTAAAACATCTGGGGCAAAGATCTGGGACAGGTCAGCCCCACCTTTTAGAGTCCTTTATGATTCACAAAGTACTTTCATATCCATGATATCAGTAATTCTCATAGTCCTATTAAGAAAGTAGGTCAGAGATTTATCTTCCCATTTTGTAGAGGAGAAAAATGAGTCTCAGGGAAGGCAAATGAGTTTCCTCTGGTTACATAGGTAGTGAGTGGCAAAGCCATGATTCACACCAAGGTACCCTGATTCCAACTCCAGTATTCTTCCCATTACATCAATATTATTAATATTAGACTGTACATTAAATGTGAAAATCATCCACTTACCTGTTAATCTGAATCCTTTTTTGATTTTTCTGGTGATTCCATAAAGCCACTTGACAAGAGTGAGAAAAAGAGACAATAAATTGCCTTCGAACCAGATTAAAGGGAATTAGGCAAGCTTGTCTCCAACGTTCTCTGTTCTATGTTTAAAAGCATTTCTATAGGTAATAATCTGTGTACTATTTTCTAAATACCTTTCCAATGCTAAAAAGGGCAGCGACTACTTTCATTTATTTTAATTTTTGAATGCCCAGAACCTGGTACAGTGTCTAGTGAGTGGCCATTTAATAAATGTTTGTTGAATTAGTAAATTTACTTATGTTCCATGTTGTGAAGTCAAAGGATAGAATCTAAATTTAAATCCCACCTCGAATGTGTACTTTTTTTATAGATTTGGACAAATCATTTCACCTTATTTTCCTCATCTGTAAAATGAGGGAAGGGGTTGGACTAAATGACATCTGAAGTTCCTTCCAAATCAAGATGCAAGACCCTATAATTCTACATGGCTTCCCAGATGTGCACAGTAATTGAAAGAGCCTTACATTTAGAATCAGAGCCTCCTACTATCAATACTATTTTTCAGTAATCCAAAGTGACCTGCATTTCTTCCTGTTCAATGATATATATGTTGTAAGGGTTCTTCCATTTCTGGGTTTCTACGTTCTAAGGCCAAATTGTGCTCTAACATTTTATGTTCTTAGATTGATTTTTGCACAAATGTTTCATCTGTTAAAGATTTTTCTAGTTCTGTCTGTTCTGTCATAAGATCTTTTCTAGTTCTAACATTCCATGTTCTTCAGGCTCATCCAACTTATGACATTCTATGTCCTAAGGCTTTATAAGCTCTAACATTCTATGTTCTAAGGTTCCCTATGGTTAAAATGTTCTACATAGTATGTTCTAGGGTCCCTTCTAGATCTACCATTTTGTGTTCAGTGATTCCAGTTCAATTATTCAATTCAATTCAATGATTCTAGTCTGTGTAGGCTGTTTTCTCATCTGTAAATAATGGGATTGAATTGTAAGCACCTGATATGAAGGGGACTGTGGTTTATTTATCCCTCTGCTTTCTTCAAACTCCAGCCCTTGAGTAGTTGCTTATCAAAGAGTAGTTGTTTGATTTTGCTTCTTTCCCTTAGTCTTTTTTTTACCTGATAGTAAGGAGACCTGAACCATAGTCCTGACTTCAGCACTATTAGCATTACCTTGCCTGGAACTTCTACCACACACATAAGGATGGTAACCCATGTTTGCACCAACGTCACTGCTTGAGGTACCTGGCCCTGAATTAGGAAGGCCAGGAAAGGAACCAGAGCAGAGCTTTTTCACAGGACTGTGAATATACATATGCATATGTATTGCATATGTAATAACATATTATGTTATAAATCTATATCTATATATTGTGATTATACCAAACATAAAATGTAGGCTTTCTTGATGGTCATGATATTCAGGCCTACATGAAGCCCATAGGGTAATAAAACATGAGTTTTTGGACAATTTGGTCTTAACAATATGCCCCATGTTATACGTATAAGAACATCCAAAACACAATCTTGGTGGATTTCATGTTACTTACGATTTCCGGAATATTGAATTGAGAACATAGTCTACTGTAGAATCAATGATCCCAGTGCCTAGGAAGTTTAAGACTGATGGGAGATCCTTGTCTGAATTTTCACCAGAATCAGATGACTTGTCACCTGGAACCCAAAGATTTGCCTCAGTCATTTGGAGGAAATGGCAACAATATTAGACTTTATGTTGTCTCTTATCTCTGAAAGAAATTTCTCTGGATCTTACTGTCTATATCATAGAATCTAGATAATAGGTTTTAAATGTAAAGCTCCTTAGAACAATGAACGTAGAAATGGTGACCTAGAAGAAACTGTGGAAAGTATGTTACACTACCAAACACGGAATATCAGAACTGAAAGGCATCTTTGAATATAGAATATAGAATGTCAGAGTTGCAAAACAAAGAGAATATATAATATTAGAGTAAGAAGGCATTTTAGAACATACAATGTTAGAATACAAGTTCTAGAAGCTGAAAGAAACCTTAGAATGTAGACTCTAAAATATTCAAACCACTTTAACAAAGTTTCTCTGTCTCCAATACATGTCTCAGTGTTAGATGCTGTGAATTAAAAGAAAAGAGTCCTTTACCTTAAGACAATGTTCTAGATAGAAGTTCTAGAACACAGAAGATAGAATGCCAGAGTGGATCAATTCCTTAGGACAGGAAACATAAAATGTTGATGGAAGGGAGGTTATAATATCATAGACTGACAGAGTTGGATAATTCTTTTAACAAAGAATATCAGAAATGTGAATTTCTTTACACTCTAGAATGTTAGAACATAGAGTAGAATGTCAGTGCTGGAAGGATCCATGTAATATAAAAGATTAGAAAAAAAAGTACTGGATATAACATGAGTTACCCTCATCGATAGATGAACAAATTGAGGACTAGAGAGTTTGAGGATTTTCACGAGGTCTCACAGCATATAGGCAGTGGCATAGGGCCACTGATTTCCGGTTTTGAGTGTTTTTCTACTGTACTATGTGAGATATGATATCAAAATATGAAATAACTAGATATACTCATTATATTGTTTTTTATCATGTCATATTACACATATAAACCACATATCATAGTTTAGTATAAAATAACATATCACATCATATAACACATGTTATGCTATCCTACCCTATGAACTATACATGTGCAATACTTGACTAGAATATACATACTGTAAGCTACATTAAATTATTTTTGTGTTGGGTGATGTTAGGTTATGTTGTATTATATTAGTTACTATATAACATGAAGTAATCTTATATCATGTTATGCCATATTTTCTTATAATTCATTAAATATTATAGAATTATAGGATAGAATATAGGATGTGGTGTGATACTGTAAGAAGTAGCATAATATGATTTGATGTAACGTAGTGGGATAAGATGTAATATTATATAACGTTGATAGAGTGCCAGGCCTGTTGTCACAAAGATTCCTCTTGGTGAATTCAAATATAGCTTCAGACAAAAACTAACTGTGTGACCCTGGGCAAGTCACTTAACTCCAAATTGGGTCATGAAAAATTGGAAATGACTAAACAATAACATTGTAACATATCATGTAATTATATCACACAAAAGCATTATATGACATTGTTATAACTATTATAACAATGCAATAATTTTATTATAGCACATATTGTTATATTATAGCATATATTATATCACATCACATCACATATCATGTCATATCACAACCTATTCTATTCTACTATTCTGTATAATAGTAGACAAACTGTACATTATATTGTTTTACATATTACATGTTCTTATATATTATGTCATGTCATATTAAATATAGCATTAAATTATATTACATTGTAGAAAGGCAGTGTTGCATGGTGGCTAGAGAACTGGCCTTAGGGTCAGTTGCTTCAAATCTGGCTTTGCCTCAAGCTGGCTGTGTGACCTTTGGCCAGTCACTGAACCTCACAGTGGTTTAGGCAAGTCTCTAAGACCATAAGTTGTAGAAAGGGTCATGCCCTGTATTGGTAGCGGGAGTTTCTCCACCTGGAAATTTCCTATACCAATGAATCACACATCTAGTCTCTATCCCTATCCATATATACATGCATACATGCATACATACATACATATGTATATATACACATACACACATATATCAACACATACATATGAATACATACACACATAGATTCACACATTACATATATGTGCCTGTATATAACATATATGTGTACGTGTATGTATACACATACACATACATATACACATACACATTAGCTTTGCATTCACAGGTTGGCTCCACTTCCTGAGCCTGAGTTTCTCTTTTGGTGAAATGAAGAGTAGATAGTGTTGTGGCAGACAAGATGCTCTAAGTCTAAGGTTTCATCTCTGACGTCTAATGATTATATAGTAACTGCACCAACTCTTTCTCCTATTCACACCTCAAACACTCACCAGCATGAGAGGGAAGAATCAAAGTCAGCAGCCCTATGGCCATCAGCATTTGAAGGACTGAGGCAGCCATTCTTGTTCCTCTGGGTTCAGCTGAGTCCTGGAGGTAACGATGAATTCTCATTCAATTTATACAACAGAGAAAAATGACATCATTCACCTACAGTGGAGTTAATTAAGACATTAGTCAAGACTGAACCATGTGTTAAGTGACTCCTGTAAGGCAGTCTGATTTGGTGGTAAGAGCACAGGACTGGGAATAAGAAGCTGTGGGTTTTACTCTCGGTTATGCCACTAACCAGTTATGTGACTCTAGGGAAATCATTTCCCATCCCTTTGTTTCAGTTTCTTCATCTGTGAAAGGAAGCAGAATATTTCCAGGGCTTTTCCCCTGTTCCAACATTTTATGTTCTATGGCGTAATATCTTTTTCAGTCCAGATTTTCTCTTTTTAATATTCTAAGGTGCCAATGAGTTTTAATATTCTATAGTTCTGTAGTCTACATTTCCTTCCGACTCTGATATTTCATGTTAATTACTTTTTAACATTTTATGCTTCATGATCTCTTCTGGCTCTAACATTCAACATCCTATTCAGTTGAATGACCAATTCTTAAGCATCTATTAAGTTCAGTACAATGTACCATGTCCTGGGGAAGTACAAAGATAAAAATGATACATACAGTTCCAGCCCTCAAGATGTTAAAACTTTATGTTCTAAGGATCATTTTACCTCTAACATTTTATGTTCTAAGGTGCCTTCCCCCCCTTTTTTGCTTTAATTTTTTTGTTCTTTTATTCTAATATCTATACTATAAATTCCAGTATTTGATAACATTCAAATATCCTAAGGTTCTTTTCTAGTTCTATTTATGTTCAAAATATCTAATTCTGAATTTTATGTTCTAAGTTTTAAGATTCCTTTCAAATACAGCATTCCCTTTTATTGCTTTAAGGTACTTTCCAGTTTTTATGATACCCCTGAGAAAGAAAACACATTGCTCAGCTGTCCTGATATTTACCAGTCTTTATTGGCTTTCAACAAATGATATTTTAGCAGGTGGCCCCGAGTCTGTTCCAACTGAGAACTGAACTGATGTTTAGATAAGTGACAGGACAGAACAGATACTCCTAGGAGGTGAGTGACAACATCTTAGAAGGGTGGAGTGCTTGGTGAAAGAAAATGCAAGTGTTCCTCCTTCTCTCTCACCGCACTTAAAAACTGTTAATGAGCATTCGTTGCCTCATTCATTTATACACACATTCAACAAACATTGAATAAACACCTATGTGCAGAGCCCTCTACCTAAGTTGAACTGAGATGCCTCATCCCAAGCTTCATTGTTCCATGGAGAAATGATCCCGGATTCTTGAAAGCTGGGATTGCAGAGTGCTGCTGGTTCCCATATGGTCTACAAAGATGGAAAAGCATCTAGTTCAGGCTGAGTGATAGATGCCACATCTGTAGGCTGAGGACCAAGATAATTAAACTCAATATGTTGAGTTGTATATATTGGAGGGTGGTCCATTTTCCTTTTGTTATTATTGAATGCAAAAAATCAGGGGATATAATAACCTTTCTCTGAGTCTATTCATCTGCAAAAATGGATAAACACACACACACACACACACACACACACACACACACACACACAGAGGCATGTATTTACATATTGAAAGAGAGAGAGAGGGAGGGAGGGAAAGAGAGAGAACCTGGTAATGAGACTCCAGCCTTTTTGAGCATATAAGCATATATAGCATAGTCCAGGCATCTGGAACTAAAGGTACATACAAGAGACTGGGGATGGAGGTGGGGTTCAGTTCAGCCTTTTTCCTCCTTGGCTTCTTTCATGCGAGGAGGCGGGCAGTAATTGCTAAAAAGCCTTAGGCTCTTCCCCACCCAACTCTCCCCACCCATATTGCTATGAAGCCATCAGCATATGGCACTGTTGTTGTTTCTGACCCTTCTATGTATATTTTTTTTTCTGTCTTACTTAGGTGAACTATTGGACATGGAATGAACTATACTGTGACCTAGTTTTATCTATTTATTTATCTATTTATTTTAAATTTATGGAATAAAACAAAGATTTCCATAACAGTATAATTTAAAAAAAGATGATTGTACATGAAACTGCAAATCTACTACATATGACTTACTACTCCTTTTAAATATACAACAAAGTTTTAATGTAAATTTCTTTTTTTCCTATTTTTCTTCCCTTCCCCCCACCATGACTATTATTAGAAAAAAAAACAGGTGTATATGTAAAATTATTCCACATATACTTCTATTTATCAATTCTTTCTGTGGATGCAGATAGCATCTGTATGTACATGTCATTTATAGTTAATTTGGGCATTTACAATAGTCAAAATAACTTATTTGCTCAAAGTTGTTATTTTGCCCAATTATATGCCAGTAAATTTAACAGTTTAAATGAAATGGAAGAATTGCAAAAAATATAAATTGCCCAGATTAGCAGAAGAGGGAATAGAATATCTAAATAGATCTATTTTAGAAAAAGAAATCGAACAGGCCATAGATGCACTTCCTAAGAGAAAAGCACTAGGACCAAATGGATTTACAAGTGAAAATTCTATCAAACACTTAACGTTCAAGTAATTCCAATATTAAATAATTTGGAATAATAAGTAAAGAAGGATCCTACCAAACTCCTTTTATGAAACAAATATGATACTGATACCTAAACCAGGAAGAGTAAAAACAGAGAAAGGAAATTATAGACCAATTTCATTAATGAATATGAATGTAAAAATTCTAAATAAAATATTAACTAAAAGATCACAACAACTTGTTACAAAAATTACCCATTGTGCTGTGACCTTGTGAGCTTTGACATGTGGGGAGGGCCCTGAGAGATTCAGGAATGGGAGTTCATACCAGAATTTACTGCCAGCACAGTCCTAGGGGATTCGTGGGACCTTGTCTAGAAAAGAATTAGACCCATACCTATCTGGTAACTTAGATGCTGTTTTCTGGAGTAATTTTCTCAGTCAGTTATGCTGCATTCTGAAATGAACTTAATGGGACAAATGCTTTGTAGCAGATACTTTCGGAGTGTGCCATCTCTCACCAAGGACCATGATGGCACAGGGCAGAATGTCCTTACTAAATAGCCTTTCATTTTGAAAGCTAAGAAAATCTCCTTTTCTTAACTGTTAAATGCTCCACAAGTATCATTTCATTCCGGTCTCCAACCTAAACTGCCAGGCCAAGACAGGCCTTTCCTACAGTAGTTGCAGGAAGTCACGTCCTCTATCAACCTCTGTTTCCACATCTGTGAAATGGAGATAAGGGGAAGGAAATGAACATTAATACCTACTATGTGCCAGGAATTGTGCTAAGCGCATTATAAACTCTATCTCTTCACAAGATTGTTGTGAGGTTCAAATGAGGTAAATGTAAAGCTCTTTGCAAACCTTAAAGTGCAATATTGATATTAGTTATTATTATTATTATTATTGTTACTTATAATAATAAATTGACAGGAATTATCATCCCCCTACTCAGTAAATTCCAGTAGCTCCCTATTGCTTCCAGGATTAGAAACAAAGTCTTCTATTTAGCATTCAGGGACCTGCATAACCTAGGGCCCCCCCCTCCCCCAACTTTCTGGCCTTCTTGGATCTTACTCCTGTTATGGGAATTATTCATTAATTTTTATTATATCAGTCTCAGGGCCATTTCTCTTGCAACTGTTTAACTAAAAGTCTGTCTTCTGTTAATATTAACCTCACCTGACCAAAACCTGACTCCTGCAATACAGTGTTAAGTGCAGACCGTTTGACATTCAGATGGAAGCCAAAGGAGAGACAAAGTAATGTAACTTACTTGAAGAAAAGTATCAGCCGTCCCTGACTCATCCTTATGGAGACGTGTAAATTCCTCCCCTTCAATCAGTCCATTGCAAACCCTCTAAGTGTAGCTTAATTTGCAACCTGACTTAGTTTACCTGGAGAGTCTGCTTAACTATATTTCCTTAGAGGATGTATGAGATTAGGGTTGTTTGACTAAATTTATTTAACTTTTATGACATTGAAGGGAGCATGGGATTATAAATTTTTTTTAAAAAAGACTTTTATAACCTAAAAGAATGTACAAGTTTGCAATATTTTAAAGAATTTATTTCTCAGTCTCTCTGTTGTAATTGTCTTTATAAAAGTTTCTCGAAATTCCAATCAGGTGTCAGGATTATTTTTCTACCTCCTGACTTGTGCTTAAGCTTAAACATAATAAAATTTAGTACTTTATCCCTGTAAGTTCTGCTTTGTGGTAGAATTATTCGGCAGCAATCACCTACCACATGAACTCAAAAAGGAGATATTTCTTCCATAACACTCCACAACAGGTCCAGTGACACTAACCTCCTGGTTGTTCCATGAATAACATTCTCCAATTATTGGCTTCAGATATCATTTTTGGCTTTTCTCCCCATGTCTGGAACCCTCTCCCTCCTCAACTATACCTATAGACTTCCAACTAAAATCTCGTCTTTTATAGGAAACTGTTCCCAACCTCACTTAATTCTAATGCTTTCTTTCTGCTAATTATTTCCTATTTGTCCTGTTTACATCTTATTTGTTTATATTTGTGTACATGTTGTCTCCCCCACTAGATTATAAGCTCCTTGAGGGCAGGGGCCATTTTTTTGACTCTTAGTCAGAAAGTGCTTTGCAGTGTTTTGCACAGTGCTTTGCGCAGTGCCTGGCACATAGTAGGTTGCTTAGTAAATGTTTTTTTTAAAATTGATTTGTTTATTTACTTTTAGTTTACAAGATTCAGTTTCAGAGTCCCTTGAGTTTCAAGTTTTCTCCCTTCCCTTTCCCCTCCCTCCCATGGCAGCATTTAGTCAAGTATAGAATCTGCAAATACTTTCACCTTGGACATTAGTTTGGTTGTATAGAAGGATTGTAGCCAATGGAGTGAACAATGGGAAAAAGGAAACAAAACCAAACATGGAAAAGAGCGATAGCATGTAGGTTGCTTCAGTCTCCATTTAAACTCTATTCTTTCTAGATCTTTCTCTGAATGTAGGTTATCTCCTTCCATCCTGAGACTTGTAGAGTTGTCTTATAGCTGTGCATTGTTGAGAAGAGTCCAGTTTATCAAGGTTGGTCATCACACATACAATGTGTCTGTGACTGTGTACACATTTCTCCTGGTTCTGCTCTTCTCACTTAGCTTCAGTTTGTATAAGCCTCTCTAGGTAAATATGAAGTCCATCCCCTCCTCATTTCTTATAGCGCAATAGTATTCCATTACATTCATATACCACAACTTGTTTAGCCATTCCTCAATTGATGGGCATCCCCTTAATTTCCAGTTTTTTGCCACCACAAAGAGAACCCCAATAAATATTTTTGTACATATGGGTCTTCCTCCCACTTCTATGATCTCTTTGGGATACAACCCCAGAAGTGGTGTTACTGGGTCAAAGGGTATGCAATTATTTATAGCCCTTTGGGCATAGTTCCAGGTTGCTCTCCAGAATGGTTGTATTCGTTCACAGCTCCACCAACAATGCATT
>CM053581.1:285078751-285107473 GCA_028627135.1 Pseudochirops cupreus
TTTGTCATCTTAGCCAATCTGGCTGGTGAGATGTGGTACCTCATAGTTGTTTTGATTTGTGTTTCTCAAATCAAGAGTGATTTAGAGCATTTATTCATATGCTTATAGATATCTTTAATTTCTACCTCTGAGAATTGCCTGTTCATGTCCTTTGACCATTTATCAATTGGGGAATGACTTGTATTCTTATAGATTTTACATAATTCCTTGTATATATTAGAAATAAAATCTTTATCAGAGACACTGGTTAGCTTAGTAAATGTTTTTGATAGATTCATCGAAATAACCATAATTTCATCATAGAACAAAAAACTTAAGCCTAGAAGGAATGTGAGGACACAGGATGTAGAAATTCAGAGCTAGGAGAGTCTTTAGGACATAGAAAATTATAAAATTATAGAATATTACATTATATGTCACATACTATTACATAGAATATTTATTATATGTTATATAGAATATTAAAGAATATTTTAATAACTGGAAGAGGGCTTAGTGATCACATAGTTCATACTCTTTCTCTTGCTGAGAGGAAACTGAGATCTAGAGAGGAAATGCTTTTTTATATAACATCACATTGGTGGTAAGTCTGACAAGGTCACTTATTCCTAGTTTTTGGGCATTAGAAGAGGCCCAAGATGATGAAGAGTTTGGTTATTATCTTCTAGACCAGTGGGTCTCAATCTTCCTAATGCTGCAATCCTTTAATACTCGTATGTGGGTGTATCTCCATGTGGGTGGATCCACCTGGAGATGGATAGAGGAGCAGTGTCTCGGTTCCTAAGGCCATTGGAAATATGTGTTTTCAGATGGTCTTAGGCGACCCCTGTGATCCCTGTGAAACGGTCGTTCAACCCCCAATGGGGTCGTGACCCACAGGTTGAGGACCACCGTTCTAGACAATGAGGAGTCATTGGTGCTTCCTTTTCAGGGGAATGAGCAGTCAAAAACAGTGTTTTAGGAAAATTCTTTTGGTGGTCTGTGTGATGTGTGTCGCAGGGGAAGTGAATGGAGGCAGGGAGACCAGTTAGCGGTCATTGCAATAGGCTGGGGATGTTGTTGGGTGCCTTCCTCAGTCCTCTGACCACGGGCCTTTTGTTGGTGGTGAAGCTGAGAGGCATCAGATAAATACAGGACTTGGAACATTAGAATTGGAAGAGACTTTAGGATATAGAATATAGAATGCTTTACACATAAGGGAAATGAGGTGCTGAGAAGCAATAATTTGCTTAGGGTAGTAAAAGGAGTCAGCAATAAAACAGAGGTGTTTGATTTCAGTGTTCTTGACACTGAATAAGCTGGCTAGTGGGGTGGGGTAGGAGTGAGATGAGGCAGAGGCAACTGCTGGACTCTGGAGAGAGTCTGACTAGGCTGGTACTAGAACTAGAGACTTCAGGTTTCTGTGGGTGTCCGGGAGAGCTCAGCTGGCAAAATCTAGAGCATTTAGTTCAAGTTCTGGACCTGATACGGATAGATAGATAGATGATAGATAGATAGATAGATAGATAGATAGATAGGTAGATAGATTAGATAGATAGATAACTATATACTAAATACATGTATATACATCTTTTCTTTTTCTCTGTCTCTGTCTGTCTGTCTGTCTGTCTTTTCCCCAACCTTTCCCCCTCCCCCAGTTTGCCTACAAATGCCCTTTTGTGTTTTTGTGTGTGTTGCTATGTATCTATTGATGTGTGTATAAATAGGCGTGTAGAGGTTACCGAATCAAATCACACCCATCCAAATATCTCTTCCCCATTGCCTCAGCAGCTTTTGCCTTTGGAAACACTTCTTTCTTTAAGATGCAAATATCACCTGGGGAAGGCTGGGACTATTGTTCATTCACACTTCATTGTCAATTGCTTTAGTTCCATAAGGAAACTACTCCCAGAAGGCTGGGGTGTGTGGAATGGGGGTGTGATTAAAGGGTGGAGGAGAGAAAAGGAAGCAGGAGGCTAAAGAGATCTTGCAGAATAAAAGAATGGGAGGATTTTAGAGTGAAGAAAGACAGAATCGGGACATCAGAACACAGAAATCAGTGTTTCAGTTATTGTTCAGGTCTCAGAACCAGCATCAATGAATGAGGAGAGGTGGAAAGTTAATTCTTTGCTTCACAGCGACAAATGAAAATTGTTTATTAAATTAATATTAAATTCATTAATTAAATTAGCCAAAGGGTCATGATTTGCACAGATATAATAAACACCTGCAATGATCACAATATCCTCGATTTAGGGCCAGAGGGATTTCTACTCTAGACCCCTAATTTCCAGATGAAGAAACTGAGACCAGAAGAGTGAAAGTGACTTAACCCATAGTTCTCTATAAGTAGCAAGTTATGGAACTAGCATTTGAACTTAACTCTTTAATTAATGCTCTTTTCTACTCATGGATCTCTGGAATACTTAAATATGTGATGCCCTCACGGCTTTCTCTTTTTAGGTTTCTGGATTTTTGCTGTTGTCATTGTTGATTTGTGTCTGACTCTGACCCCTGTTAACCCTGTTCTCCTCCTTCCCTCCTCGTAGGTTTTCAGCCTCTTATCATCAATTCCAACAGTGAAATGAAAAGGGATGGAGGGTCTCCTGTTTCTTCCCCTTTGATTTTTCATATACTCTTAACAGTGGATTCGTTTTTGCCTTTATTTTTAATGTAACTCCTTGGAATAACTATGATCTCTAGTTCCTAGGTTTTTATTTTTAATTTTTTGGGAGTATCTCAAGCATGTAGTTTCTGCAATCATTAATCTTAAACTCCAGCAGAGTGGCAGTAGTAGCTCAGCAAAGAAGATAAGATAGAGCCATCACTATATATGGAGGAAGTGCTTCCTGTACCCATGCAGACCTCAGCCCACACCAGATGTAATGGATTGTCTTTATGAGTTTTTGTGGCCAAAACAATTCATCCATCTGTGGCCATGGCTGCATGATATGATTCAAAGAGTCTGGAGACACAGGTCTGAAGGGAAGGAGAGAGGAATAAACATTTATATGGCATCTATTAAGTGCCAAGCACTGTGCTGAGCGCTTTACAATATCATCTCATCTGATCCTCACAACCCTGCAAGGTAGGTGCTATTATATTCTCATTTTACAGTTAAAGAAACTGAGGAAAATAGAGGTTAGGTAACTTGCTTAGGGTCACACAAAAAGTATCTGAGGCTGGGTTAGGATTGAGGTCTTAATTGACTCCAGACTTGCACTCCATCCACTATACCACAAGCTGCCTCCAAGTTTGAAGCTTGGCTCCACTCCTTCGAGCTACATGACCTAGGACAAATCACAGCTCCTTTGGACAACCATTTTCTTCACCTGTAAAACTTTGATAACACTTGATTAAGTGAGTAGAGGCACTGAAAGTCAATTCTTTGCACTCTTTACCACCTGTCTCTTGGAATCAATTAGACTGTCAATGACTACAGAAAAGAGAGATTGCTTTTCCTTCTTCCTGAGGGATCAAGAGGAGAGCCTGGGAGCAGTGAGACATTTGTTTTTGGAGATTCCCTGGAGGAAAGAAGTGAACACAGGATTTTGTAGGGGCTAAAGAGAGGAGGTGGAATGGGGACCAAAGGCAGTGTGTTCATCTGTAAAAATGTTGGGTTTGGAGTAGAGATCCTTTCCAGCTTTAAACTTACAATCCTATGATCTGGTAAATTAAAGTTGAAGGTCACCCAGAGGATAATAGAGAGGTGTATGGTGAATGTGAGTAGGCTATAATAACAGAGGAAGAATTAGGCAAGAGAAATGGCATAAAGAATTTCATCAGAGGATTGTGTGACTGAAACCAAAAGTAGGCTGGTCCATGTGTTAAAAGTAATGGATAACAAAAGGACAGTCTCTGGGTTCCATTAGATGCTTACATGGAGTCAAGAGGAGAGGAAAGCATGTAGCATGTGAAGGTGGATCCATTGTGGAGAAAGCATGGTAGGACATCAATCAGAGATCTGCAAGATGAGATGGTATGGATGAGTTTAGATTGTCATGGTTGACGGGTGTTTCTACATTGATTATATCTCCGATTCACTGAAATATCAAATTACAATGGACAACTTTTTAAACAATTAAAACAGTACCCAAACAGAGGGAACAATTTTTTAAAAATAAGTAATGAATGACTTTTTAATGGAAGTATGTACCTTCCCATTTCTACCCTTGGTGCCCTTCCCCCATATTTTTGTTTACACTTGGACTTTCCTCTTCTTCTACCTGGGCTTTTTCAAATTCAGCTTGTTCTTTAAGAGCAGTTCCAATGTTGTCTCCTACAAGAGTATTTACCTAAATTCCCACTCTCTGTAATGAATCTTCAACCTTTCAGTAAAGATTTCTCAACCAAACATTGCTTTTACCCTTCTTACATTCTTATTATATTTTACTTTACAACATAATCATTCATAGTTTTTCCACATTTTTGCATATCATATTCCTTCTTCTAGATTGAACTCCATGAGGGTGCAAGATCATGTCTTAATTACCATAGACTAAACCCCAGAGTCTAGCCGAGTGCTTTGTGCTTAGAATGCATATGATAAATTTTTGTTGAGTCAATAAATATGTTCCAGGGAAGGCTAGATGACCCTCTGCTAGGGAGATCGTAGGAGGTATTCAGGCACTGAAAAGAAAGTTAGATTAAATGAAATTGAAGGTGCTTTTAGCTATAACAATTTGTGATCTAGGTTGTGAGATCTCTGTTAGGATTGTCTTTCTATATTCCATTTTCTAAAGTTCTTCTTTTCTGCAACAACCTGTGTTCTATATTCTAAGATGAGGGTTATTAATCTGCGGTAAATGGAACACCCAATACAGATTTTAGGGGATATGTGAACTTGGATTAAAAATTATCACCTTTATTTTCAACACCTTTTGTATATATTCCATGTCCTGTTATCTTAATTTTATGTATTTGTGAACATTATTTTGAGAAAGGGTCCTTAGACCTGACAAAGGAATTGATAGCACACACAAAAATTTAGGAAGGTTCATTCTACAGTCCCTTCCAGCTCTGAGTCTATGCTTTGTATTCTAAAGACCCTTTATGCTGTGATAATTTATGTTCTTGGTTCTAAAGTCATTTAAGTTTCTTTTATTTTCTAAGGTCCCTTCCAACTCTGAAATTCTGGGTTCTAAGTTTTTCATCAAATCTGAATCTCTTCAAGTCTCAGATTTTCTAAGGGATATTTGTTGTGATATGGGGTCATAGCCATGCATAAGCCTTTTCTTTAGGTTTCCAGGCCATGTTGACAGAACATGTGCTCAAGGGAAGAAATGAGTCTATGTGAATCAGCATACACATGTCAATGACATTGACTTGCACAGAATGGAGACCTGATGGGACAGTGCAACATG
This sequence comes from Pseudochirops cupreus, assembly GCA_028627135.1. Taxonomy (NCBI): domain Eukaryota; kingdom Metazoa; phylum Chordata; class Mammalia; order Diprotodontia; family Pseudocheiridae; genus Pseudochirops; species Pseudochirops cupreus. The sequence continues at coordinate 285,084,094 of CM053581.1, forward strand.
CCAATCTCTATGTATATCTATGGTCAATGACATGATATTAGAAAAATAGATATAATCAAACCCTTGACTGATTTTATATCATTCCATTTCATATATTCTACATTCCAAATTGGCTCATTCAATTTTTCAAGTATAAAACACATTATTTCCTGCTCCCCTATTCCTGGAATGCTCTCTCTCCTCACTTCTATCTCTTGTATTCCCAAATAGATATTTAATGCTCAAGTCAAAGACCACTTGTCACAAGAGGCCTTTGCTGATGAACTATTCTGAATCTTTGGGAATTGATTTGTACTTTGTCTATTACTTTGTATATACTTTGCTGTAAACATGTTGCGGGAAAGGAAGAAGAAGGAGAGAAAAAGTGAGTAAATATTTTGATAGTACTTATTATAGGCATTGTGCTGTTTTTTTTTTCATTTACAAATATTATTTGGGGGTAGGAGGGAGAGAGCTGAAATGATAGAGTGAGGCAGGAACTCTCCTGAACTTTCCCAAATTCACTCCCAAACATTGATAAAATAATGACTTAAAAAAAACGCTGGCATGACAGAACCACCAAAAAGATAAAGTCAAACAATTTTCCCACCCAAGACAACTTAAAATGTTGGCAGGAAAGGTTTGTATTACTTTAGTAAAAAGGAAGTGTAGTACAATATGGGCAGCATCTGGACAAGCCAACAATAGTCCATTCCCCAGCAGGCAAGTGGACAGGCCTTGTAGTCCCTGCACAGTAGTCAGAGAGGCTCTGCATCCCATGTTACAGCACGTCAAAAAGTTTGGGACAGTGCTCCTCCACCCCCAGAACAGAACTCAACTTTAAAAATCATGAAATAGGCTGCAAAAAATGAGCAAAAAATAAACAAAGAAGAACCTGACCACAGAAAGTTACCATGCCTCATTTCTAAAATATACAGGGAATTAAGTCAAATCTATAAGAATACAAGTCATTCCCCAATTGATAAATGGTCAAAAGATATGAACAGACAATTTTCAGAGGTAGAAGTTAAAGATAGCTATAAGCATATGAAAAAATGCTCTAAATCACTCTTGATTTGAGAAATGCAAATCAAAACAACTTTGAGGTACCATATCTCACCAGTCAGATTGGCTAAGATGACAAAACAGGAAAATGACAAATGCTGGAGAGGATGTGGAAAAATTGGAACACTAATGCATTGTTGGTGGAGCTGTGAATGGACACAATCAATTTGAAGAGCAATCTGGAACTATGCCCAAAGGGCTATAAATAACTGCATACCCTTTGACCCAGTAACACCACTTCTGGGTTGTATCCAAAAGAGATCATAGAAATGGGAGGAAGACCCATATGTACAAAAATATTTATTGCAGTTCTCTTTGTGGTGGCAAAAAAACTTGAAATTAAGGGGATGGCCATCAATTGGGGAATGGCTAAACAAACTATGGTATATGAATATAATGGAATACTATTATGCTATAAGAAATGAGGAGGAAACAGTCTTCATATTCACCTGGAGAGGCTTATACAAACTGATGCTAAGTGAGAAGAGCAGAACCAGGAGAAATTTGTACACAATCACAGACACATCGTATGTCTGACGACCAACCCTGATAAACTGGACTCTTCTCAGCAACGCACAGTTATAAGACAACTCTACAAGCCTCAGGATGGAAGGAGATATCTACATTCAGAGAAAGATCTAGAAAGAACAGAGTTTAAATGGAGAATGAAGCAATCTACATGCTCTTGTTCTTTTCCATATTTGGTTTTGTTTCTTCCTTCCCATTGTGCACTCCATTGGTTACAATCTTTCTATACAACCAGACTAATGTCCAATGTGAACATATTTGCAGATCCTATACTTGATTGCATGCTGCCATGGGGAGTGGGGAAGAAAGGGGGGGAAATTTGAAACTCAAGGGATTGTGGAACTAAATGTTATAAACTAAAAATAAATAAACAAATCAATTTAAAAATAAAAAAGTTATCGTGATAACAGGGAAGATCAAAACACAAAGTCAGAAGAGTACAACAGTATCAAAATCCCTACATGCAAAGCCTCAAAGAAAAAAATAATAATTGATCTCAGGCTCAAAAAGAACTCCTAGAAGAGCTAAAAAAAGGGATTTTATAAATCAAAGAAGAAAAACTGGGAAAAGAAATGAGAGTGATGCAAGAGAATCATGGAAAAAAGAGTCAACAGCTTGGTAAAGGAAGCACAAAAAATGGGAAAAAAATGGAAAAAAAAATCATTGAAGAAAACAACTCCTTGAAAAGTAGAATTGACCAAATTGAAAAGGAGATACAGAAGCTCACTGGAGAAAATGATTCCCTAAAAACTGGAATTGTGCAAGTGGAAGCTAATGACTCTATGAGACATCAACAAACAAAATCAAAAGAAGAAAAAAGGAGAAAATATGAAACATCTCATTAGTAAAACAACTCACCTGGAAAACAGATCCAGGAAAGATAATTTAAGAATTATTGGACTGTCTAAATCAATGATAAAAAAAAGATTGTTGACATCGTCTTCTAAGAAATTATCAAGGAAAACTACTCTGATATCCTAAAACCAGAGAGTAAAGTAGAAATGGAAAAAATCTACCAATCATCTAATGAAAGAGACCTTTAAATGAAAATGCCCAGGAATATTACAGCCAAATTCTAGAACTCCCAGGTCAAGGACAAAATACTACAAACACTCAGAGTAACAATTCAGTATTGTAGAGCCATTCAGGATTACACAGGATTTAACAGCTTATACAGTGAAGCACTGGAGGGTCTAGAATATGATATTCTGGAGGGCAAAGGAGCTTGGTTTACAACTAAGAATCAACTACCCTGTTCAACAGTATAATAGTCTTGGATATTCAATGAAATAGAGGACTTTCAAGCATTTCCTATGTGAAGACCAGAGCTGAACAGAAAATTTGATCTTCAAATACAGAACTCAAGAGAAGTATAAAAAGGTAAACAGAAAGAAAAAGATAAGGGATTCAATAAGGTTAAACTGTTTACATCCCTTCATCGGAAGATAATACTTGTAACTATTAAGAACTTTACCATTATTTGGGCAGTTAGAGGGAATATACATAGATAGAAGGTGTGGGTGTAAGTTGAATTTGGTGGATTGATATTAAAACTAATTAAGGGTGAGAAATAAAATTGCACTGGAAGAAGAAGGAACGGGGAGATAGGAAATTATCTCACAGGAAGTACAAAAGACCTTTTAAGTGGAGGGAAAGTTGTGTGGGTGTAGCTGTGTGTGTGTGTGGGGGGGGGCATCACTTGAACTTTGTTCTCATCAGAACTGGCTCAAAGAATAAATAACATGCATTTTCAGTTGGGTATGAAAGTGTATCTTACCATATATGACAGTAGGATAGAAGGGGGATAAGAGAATGGGGGTGGACTGATAGAAGGAAGGATAGATTAGGTTAGGTGTTAGTCAGAAGCAAAACACTGTTGGGGAGGCGTAGGGTAAAAGCAGGGAGGAGGAGGAGTAAAAGGAGGAGAGGAAGAGAGAGAGAGAGAAAGAGAAATAGAGAGAGAAAGAGAAATAGAGAGAGAAAGAGAGAGAGAGAGGGAGTTAAACAAAGGGAAAATAGGATGGAGGGAAATACACAGTTAGTAATCTTAACCATGAATGTGAATGAGATGAATTTACCCACAAAATGGAAGTGGATAGAAAAATGGTTCAAAAACAGAGTCCTAAAATATGTTGTTTACAAGAAACATATTTGAAGCAGAGAAGATACACACAGAGTGGGAAAGGGGCTGTAGCAGAATCTATTATGCTTCAACTGAACTAAAAAAGAAAAAAAAAAGCAGGGGTAGCAATCATGACCTCAGAGCAAAAACAAAAATAATTAATTAAAAGAGATAAGGAAAGAAATTACATTTTACTAAAAGGTACCATAGACAATAAAGAAAGAAGAAAGTATAAACATATATGTACCAAATATGCTAAGCTTATATTCTAATATTTTCTTACATTTCATGCTATTTAGCTATGTTGTATCCTACCAGTTCTTGTATTATTGATTTTTAGAAACGTAAGTACTAATCTTTATATTTATCCTTGCCTGTGAGTCTAGCATCCTAAATTCTGGACTAGATCCAATCTTTGGGGCATACTCAAATCTCTCTTTATTTCATGTTAGACCTAACCAAATTTCTCTCTGGGAAATCTAATAATATAACTTGTGTCTAGGTTTTCACAAGTGTGAATAAATGGATCTTTGGATTTGGTATAAGCACTCAAGTTTTCCATTCATATTGGGTATGGAATAGTCTGTTCCATGAAACAGACATTGCAAAAAAATGCATTAATGGACCCACAGAGCTCCATATGCAATTAATACAGGTCTCTAACATCTCTGATGAATCTCATAGTTTTGTAAACTCATAGTGTCACCTTGGGATTTGGATTTCCCTTCAAAGGGAAATACACTTAGGTTTATTAGATAGGCAACTCTGATATTTCAGTGAGTTTTACTTTTACCTTTCCTTCCCCTACTAAATCCACATAGGTATTCAACTTTATGTGAAGAGCACTTTTTCAAATATCCATAACATCAGGGGGAATAGTGTATACCAATGGGGAGCACATATGGAGAACAGATGTGAGGAACACTTATGACCAGGGCACACATGGAGAAATGCACATGGAGGGAACACATTTGGCTTGGGTACATATGTGAAGGGGCCTAGATGGAGAACTTACAGAGCCGGGTCACTGATGTCTTCTAGAGGAATCATTATGTTGCTCTTGCTGGGCCTGCTTCCTGCTGGTCTTGTAGTCTCTGCTAACCTCCACTGGATAAATTCTGATCTGCTAGACTTGTAGACACCACCAGATGCTGACTTGCTAGATGGGGTCACTCTGACTGATGCTGTTCAGCCATAGTCTTCCTTAGGTACTGTTTCTAGCTCAACTAAAATCTTTGACTAGCTCTTCTTCCAGACAGATTTTTTGTGCTGCCATACTCCTTCTCCTTCTTCCTCACTTTCTCCTTCCCTCCCTCTGTCCCCACCATGGTTATTGAGAAAAAGCAGAAACCTTTGCTTGGGAATCAACAAAAAGTCACCTTTCAGGTTCTCCTGTCTAACTCCTTCAGGATTTTGACTATTAAGGCCTCTTATCTCCGGAGGAGGAGCTTCTCAGTCCCAGGTGTCAAATTCTCTTCCTCTTTCTTTTCTATTCTTTGTTACAAGGGATGGCTCACTGGAGGAGGGAAGTGATGGATATTTTCAGAAATGAAGGTGACAGCAAAAACAAAAAGCATCAATTCTAAAAGAACAAAGAGCAGTCCCCATGTCCCCAGAGCTAGCTGATTTCCTCAGGCTTAGCCTTTTTGCTTCTCTCTGATTCTTTATCCTTATCCAGGGATTTGGATGCCTCTGTCAGAGGTCTCATCTTATTTTATTTTGAACGTTCTGCATATCTCCCAGTTTTCAGTCTCTTTAGGATACAATTTGAGCCAGGCAAATTATGTCATTTATCTGAATTACAAAATATTGCCGGGGTTTAGGATTCCTCAGTTTTTAAACCTAATACTCTCCCAGTCTTTCATAGAGACGAAAAGAGGCACAGCCACAAGCTGAGTCCAGATGTCAGTGCCCCTGTTTCCTCCCTGCTTCACTCCCATTCCTGGCCTTTTCACATGCAGAGTAAACCAACCTAGAGAGCAAAGAAGATTTGGGATGCTCCCTTATGCTAATGTATCAGTTCACAGATGACTAGAGATGAAATGGCTAGAAACTATATGCCAACACTTGCATTTTAAAGGTGAGGAAATTAAGACACAGAGGAGGCAAATGATTTGCCCAAAGTCTCACAGCCAATTGGAAGAGCTGGTTAAAGCTTGCAGAACTGGGGTTTTGAACCCATACTCTTTTACTCCAATCTGTGCTCTTTCTACTACCCTGTTCCTAGGAAGACATAATGCCTCTGAAAATACAAAAAGAAAGGCATTAGTTCTCAAACTCAGGATCCACTAACCTGCCCCTTAACCTAGAAGCATTTCTCTTCATGCTCTGCTTCCTCTCAAGAGAGAGAACACAATCTGCAAGCAGCCTTAATTCCATTCCACAATGACCATGACTAGTTCACCTGGCCCCTAGACTTCCATTGTATTTTCTGCTTCCTTTCATTGACACTCTCCCCTTCCCCAAGCCCATTGCCAAACTCCATTTCCCCTTTCTGAACTTTGGCCCTGATTCATTTCCCTTTTCTGCCTTTATTTCTCTAACCAACAGACTGTGGGATGGGAGAGAAGAAACATCTGGGGAAAGGATGAACATTAGAAAAGGTTCTAGAGTAATATAAACAGTCGGTAAAGTTTGTCCAACACCTTCCTCTTCCAAGAAACCCACAGGCTGATTTAAGAGGTTGGGTTTTCCCCATTCTTCTGCTTGCCACACTTCCTCTCTCTTCCTTTCTTGTCCAGCCACGTGCTCTAGTATTGCTGAGGGCAGCAAAAGCAGCTTCTACTTTCTCAAAGTTAACATGTTTCATGGTAAAGAATAACAATTTTTATTGCAAATCATGAATCGGATAGGTTTCAGAGGTCCTATTCTGAGATAATAATAATAGCTTCAATTTCCATATAATTCTAAGACTTACAAGGAACTTTCTTCATGAATGCTGGAGTCAGGCAGACTCATCTTCCTGAGTTCAAATAATGGTCTTTGACACTTGCTAGTGGCATGACCCTGGACGAGTCACTGTTTGCCTCAGTTTCCTTATCTATAAAATGAACAGGAGAATGAAATTACAAACCATTCTAGTATCTTTACTGGGAAAACCCAAAATAACGTCATGAAGAGTCAGACACTACTGAAAAGATGTCCCAATAAAAGACAAACAAGAAAACTGATACTCAACAATTGGAAGTGTCTGTGTAGTCAAGATGACCATCAAGAATCTCCTCCATAGTCTCCTTCCCAAAAATTCAAAGACTTCAAATAATGGGAAATCTACTTCCTCCCTAGTCAATCCATTCTTCCTTTGGTCAGTTCATATTGTCAAAACATCCTTTACTTTGTTGAGCTAACATCTCAACATCCTCTATTGCTTCCTGTTTTACCTCTGGGATGAAGCAAAAATAACTTTAATGTTTCTTCTTCATGCTAGCCCTTTAAATACTTGCAGACAAGTATTTTATGCACACACATATACATCCACATATATCTATCTATCTATCTATCTATCTATCTATCTATCTATCTATCTATATATGTACTAGTGCATACATTTGTGTGCATATGTGTATGTATATCTTAGACTGTGTTGTTGTATGGTTTGTCCTTAGTTTTCAAAGAGGATCATGCCATATCTTGGATATTAGAATAGCAAAGGCCATATCTGCTGAGTTTCTCTTATGAGGATGATAAAAGGTCTCAGCAAGGAGTGGGTGCTGACCCTGAGAATATCAAAATACTCCTCATCTCGTCATGTTAAAAGAATTATTGAGACCTGAGCATCTTCCTCAGTTTCAGTAGCTACTTTTGGAAATCTTTGAGGTGCTATAGAATCAGTGAAGAGCCCTCTAATCATCTCACTTGAGTATATGGTTGAGAATAACCAAAAGCAAAATACAAAATGGCCACTTGTCCTGAACCCTCTGATACTAACTGCAGGTCATTAGTCCATCCACAAATTAGAGTTCTTATCCTTGAAGTAGGCTATTATGAATTAGTACTGAGATTGGAGCTTTATTCTAATGAATGGAAAGCAGCCTGCTGACACATTCTCTCTGGTACCAAGGTAGATGCTTCCAACAAGTAGCTACCCGCTCTTCAATTTATAGTCTTAGAATGATACCCGGGGCATTGAGACATTAAGATGTCCATGATTACAGTGAGTACAATATGCCAGAAGCAGGACTTCAAATTGAGTCTGAGTTTCCTGACTGAGACTTGCACTCTATATACTATACCATGCTACAGATGAGGAGATCCTTCACTGAACAGAGGATTAGACTAGACGTTCTAGGTCAGCAGTTCTCAACCTGTGGGTTATGTTCAATTTGTAACAATGAAAATACATCCTGCATATCAGATATTTACATTACGATTCATAACAGTAGCGAAATTACAGTTATAAAGTAGCAACGAAAATAATTTTATGGTTGGGAGTCACCATAACATGAGGAACTGTATTAAAGGGTTGTGGCATTAGGAAGGTTGAGAACCACTGTTCTAGGTGAACTCACCACCTCCCATGGATTCATTGATCACCTCTGTTATGATGAATCTCAAGTCTACTTATCCTGCCTTTTACATGGATCTCTCTAAGTGTCACCAAATTACTTTTTGGTAACCAGGATATCATAATGACCCTAGTTCAAATGACAGGGGTTAGAACCAACAATAAGTTGAGAATCTGCCTATTCTACCCCTTTCTGACCCCTCCACTTCCTCTTTCCTTACTTCCCCAGGACTTCATGTCATGAAAACAACTTTGCATCTCCGTGGGTAGTCATTATTGTTACTTTTCCTCTAGTGTGACTTTCTTGATTCAGGGAAAAAAAGGCATCAAATTGCACCTGGAGATAGGGACTAGGTGATGTAGATTTCTTAAAACATGCCTCATTGAAACTCCTTCCTTAAAATATACCATTTGAGAAGCCATGGTCTACCTCAAAACTTCCATTTTATACATAAGGAAACTGGGACCTAGACAGGGGAAATTATTTGTCCAACATGACACAGATATTAAGTGGAATTAAACTATCAACCAATTGATCAATAACTATTAAGCAACAGCTTTGTATCCAAAACTGTGCTATGTGTGGGGAATAAAAAGCCAAGATGAAACCTTCCCTATCTTTAAGTAGTTTGTCTTTTATTGGAAGGCATTTACATTCCCTGGGGAAAAATAGAGATTCATATCTAGGTCTTACGATTCAAAATCCAGTGTGCTTTCTGCTATAACCATCTTTCAGACTGGTGTACACAACATTAATAAGATGTTGGAACTGGAATTGAATGTAATATAGGAAATAGGGAAAGACTTCTCAAATTTATGCACTGAAATTTTTTTTCCTAGTGATTTTTACTGAGTAGAATAAGCCTAGAAGAGAAAACTTTCACCTTCTTCATCACCAAAAATGCACTTTCACAAGACCATGATCAATTAGGGGGAAAAAGAGGTTACACAATCACAGAATACAGAATGTAAAAGCTAGAGAGAACCCAAGAGGATAAAATACAGAAGGTCAGATTTTGAGAACACTTTGTGAAATAGAACAGAGAACATTTGAACCAGAAGGGGCTATAGAATGATATAAAATACCATAGGTGGAAAGTTCTTTAGAAGATGGAATATAGAACAGATTCAGAAGGGAACTGAAGATAAACTATCATGTCGTTATTGAGGCATTTCAGTCCTGTCTCACTAAATTGTGACCACATTTGGCATTTTCTTGGCAAAGATGCTAGAGTGGTGGTTTACTATTTCCTTCTCACTCATTTTACATAGGTTAACTGAGGTAAACAGGGTTAAGTGACTTGCCCAGTATCACACATTTAGTGAGTATCTAAGGTCAAATTTGAACTCAGGTCCTCCTGACTCCAAGGCTGGTGCTCTATCTACTGCTCCACCAAGTGCCTTATCACATCATTACAATTTTATTATTGAAAATATCTTAAAAGTAGTACTAGCAAAATGTTCTTTATCATATGCGATAGTTACCTGGGAGGGGAGAGGAGGAATTCTGGGGGAAATTAAAGCTATGTATAGCAGAGGATGTCAATATATTTTTAAAAAGTAGCTCTAATATAATCATTATCAAAGTTTTTTTTTGGGGGGGGGGGTGTGCTATTTGCTATACCAAACATATTATAGCTTCAAATACAATATCTTTCCCACCTTCCATCAAATGATCCAGTACTAGTCTTCATACCTACTCCCAGTCACTGTCCCAAAATAACAGCCAAATCAAAACACTCATCCATTCCTCTGTTCCTCTTTCTCCCCAGCTGTTTACTTGCATCATCCTGGCTCCCAATAATCATATCAAAACACAAATCTTCTTTGTTCATTCTTTTCCAAAGACTTAGCTCCAAACTTTAGTAGCGAGTATCATCACCTCAGAAAAGACATGGATGGCATGGAACAGAAGCAGCCAAGAGATACTTGTCTCCTGGGACCTAGAGACCCAGACATACACCGTAAGGTGAAGGGGACTAAGGGAGGGTAAACAAGTGGTCCTTCCAGGAGGCATTTTATAGATAGGAAAGGGGGAGCTCTGAAGTGGAGAATAGGAATGGATGTGTCTGGGGTCTAAGAAGAGAGAGGATGAGGTGGTGAATGGGTGATTTCTAGGGAGCATTCTTATTTTCAAAACTCAGCTAAATATCCAGAAACCTAGGAGAAATTCATGACCTATCTTTTTCCCCCATTTTCATTTTCACCAGCATGCTCCTTATCCTCACAATCTGTAAACATCTACTGTATATTCACTTTATACTATGGAGTAGCCAATGGAACATAACAAACAATCCTGTCCTTGAGAAGCTCACAGTCAAGTTTGGAAGGACACAGACTTAAGGCAAATAATTATAGTGCATATAGGGAATTTTTGCTAACTACCCTAGGAATGAGTTGAAGACATGAAACAAGTTCTGGTCCTTGCAATCCTGCGTTAGGTTATTTCCACTCTTTGAATCACAGCTTCCTTTCTCTTTCTTTAAAAAACAAAATATAGTACAGTTATCCCTTCCACATCATGGAGATTAGGGGCATGCTGCCCTTCTCAATCTGGAAAATCTTCATAAAATTCTTTGACACTCCCTCGTTACCAGAAAAGAAGTTTGAAATTATTATGGTATTACAAAATAAAATACATTGATATTATATAATATGATACATATGTTTTATGCATTTCTTGAGTTTCTAAACCTTTTCTGTGTCATCTGCAAGCCTTTGTGTGTTGCCTGTAGCTTCTACAAAACTCCCCCCAAATTCCCATTTAATTTTTTTATGCTGGCCCACAATAGATTGAGACCATGGGGAAAATTGTGTCGCGGGAGGGATAACTGTATTGATGTCTTCTGTTTTATGTGACATTGGTTTCCCAATATAACCTTCCTTCTCTTTCCTCTCACTTCGATCTTCTCTATAAAATAAGGAATCACAGATTTTAGAGGTGAAAGGAACCCCTTCATAGGTTATCTAATCCAGCCTGTACCTGAAAAAAGGTCTTTTCAACAACACATATGACAAGTGGTTCTCCAGCCTTTGCTTAGAGAATCCAAGTGAAGGTGAATCTCCTCACCTCCTGAGGATGTCTATTTTACTTTTGGATATTCATATTGTTAGGAAGATTTGCTCGTATTAATCTGAAATGTATTTCTTAGTATTTTCCACCTACTATTGCTCTCTAGGAGAAGCTGACCATATATTAATGTCCTCTTCTACAAAACAGCCCTTCAGATACTCAAAGATAGCTATCTTGTCTCATTTACATTTTCTCTTCTCCAGAAAAAAAAAAATGTTCCCGAGTCGTTCAGTTAATTCTCATGTGACACAAAATTAAGTCCCTTCAAAATCTTAATTGATCTCCTCACAGATACTACTTTCCAAAATGTGTGCACAGAACTAAACATTCTTTTACAACTTCACGCTTTTTTTTTTGAAGGAGGAAAGGCAAGGCAATTGAAATTAAGTGACTTGCCCAAGTTTACACAGCTAGTTAAGTGTCAAGTGTTTGGTCAGAGGCCCGATTTGAACTCAGCTCCTCTTGACTTCAGGGCCAGTGCTCTATTCAGAATACTCCAGATATATTATGACCAGGGAACAGTCACAGGGAGCAATGCTTTTGCATTTTTAGAAGCTATGACCCTCTAAATTTATCCTATGTTTAAATTTGCATTTTGGAAATAGAAATGCCATATTGAACTCATGGTCTAAAGAGAATCTCAGATTTGCTTAACCCTTTAAAAATTATTTATTTTTTTTCAATAAGCAAAATTCTACCTTTTCTTCTCACCTTTTCCAGGTCTCATTGAGAAAGAAAAAACAACCCCCCCCCCCCCACACACAACCTGCTATGAACATGTATAGTCAATTAAAACAAAATTCCACACTGGCCATGTTTCCAAAACAGCACGGTCTCCATCAGCACTCTGAGTCCATCTTTGTTAGGAGGTGGGTAGCGTGTTTCATTACATGTCTTTCAGAATCATGATTGGTCATAGCATTGATCAGAGTTTCTAAGTCTTTCAAAGTTCCTTGTTTTCACAATGTTATTGTATAAATTGTTCTTCTGATTCTGCCACTTCAGTCTTCATCAATTCATACAAATTTTCTGGGCTTTCTCCAAATGAGCCCCTTTATGATGTCATTCAGCACTTTAGAGTTCCATCACATTCATATACCTTAACTTACTCAGGTATTCTCCAATTAATGGTCATCTCTCTAGTTTCCAATTCTTTGACACCACCCAAAAAAGTGGCTATAAATAGTTTTGTACATATGTGTAATTTTCTTCTTTCTTTGATTTCTTTGGGGTATAGACTTAGTATTGCTAGATGAAAAGGTATGAATAATTTAATCACTTTGGGGCATTGCTTCAAATTGCTTTCCAGAATGACTGGGAGAGTTCATAGCTTTACCAAGAGTTTGTTAATGTGGCCCCTCTGACATTTGCCATTTTTTAAGCAAATTTTGACACTCTGAGGGGTGTGAGATGATACCTGAGAGCTGTTTTAATTTGTGTCTTCTTGTGATTTGATAAATAAACTGTCTTTGTATTTAAGTTATTGGTAAAAGTATGGCAGAACTCGGAGCCACACATGTATTCTAGTGTCCTTTCTGGATGACATCAACCCATTAATAACCAGATCCTTTAATAACAGATTATTTAACCAAACTCAAATCTAGCCAGTCATATTATCATTTAACAAATATCTCACTGAATTTTCTACGAAAAAAGCAGGAGAGACTGTCAAATTCTTTGCTAAAATATAGATATAGATTTACAGCTTTTCCTTAATCTGTTTGATTAGTAACCCTGCCAAAAATAAAGATAAAAAAAATAAATATCTTTAACCTGGTATGACCTTTTCCCTCAAAATCAGAATGTATGGATAATTAATGTTTATTTTGACTTGTTTATTTATTTTTCAATAATAATCATTTCTGGATATAGGGTAGCTAGATGATGTAGTGGATAGAGTGCTGGTCCTGGAGGCAGGACCTGAGTTTAAGTAGGGCCTCAGACACTTGCTAGTTGTGTGACCCTGATTGAGTCACCTAACCCTGTTTGCTTCAGTTTCCTCATCTGTAAAATGAGCTGGAGAAGGAAATGACAAACCAATCCAGAATCTTTGCCAAGAAAACCCCAAATGGCATCATGAAGAATCACACATGACTGAAGCAACTCAGCAACAACATTTCTGGATACACTCACTGGCCCCTTTGTGCCTTCCTTTGGAAAATTATTGATATCTTCTGGGTTTTTTTTGTCACTTTCATTTTGCAATATATCCCTTCCCCTCCATCCAGAGAACCATCTCTCACAAAAACAAAACAAAACTTAAAAAAATAAATAGAATGCAGTTTAGCAAAACTAACCAGCACATTAAAATGAGCCTGACAGCGAATTGCTTCTTCCTCATTTACAGTCCCCCATCTCTGCAAAGAAAGGAGGGAAGTACATTCTCATAGCTCATCTTGAATGTCAAGCTTGATCATTTTAATTACATAGCATTCAGAATTAATATTCTTGCTGTCCTTTCCATTTACATTTTCAAAATAATTTTATATATTTTTTTCCTGGTTCTGTTTATTTCCCTTGGCATTAGTTCACATGTCTTTCTTTGCCTTCCTGTATTCTTCACGTTCATTGTTTCTTAAGGGGCAGAGACATCCCATCACATTCCTGTGTAAAATTTGTTTATCTGTTCGCCATTTAATGGGCATTCAATTTGTTTCTGTTTTTTTCATATTAAAAAGCATAGATGTAAGTGTTTTGGTGCATATTGGACCTTATTTTCCATTTTGGGGAAATGTGCTTAGCTGTATTGCATTCTCTTTGGACAAAAAAACCCCCAAAACAATTCAGCAAAACCAGAGACAAAATAACTGCATGTGACAGCGTATGCAACACAACACACCTGTGGTTCCCACCTCTCTTTGGAAGGAGTAGGATGGATTTCATCAGCTGTTCAGGGACCAACATTAAGTGTTTTCTACTTTGCATGAATGCATGCTGTCTTTTTGAGATCACTGTTTCCTTTTCTCAATATTCACCCACCATGCCTATAAAAGTGACAACAGCCACAACAGCCACAACAACAGCCACAACAATAGCTAACGTGTGTGTAGCATTTATTGCCTGCCAGTCACCGTGCTAAGCTTTAAGAATATTATCTCATTTGATGCTCACAGTAATTCCAGGAGGTAGGTGCTGTTATTATCCCACATTCATTGGAGGTGAGAAAACAGATGCAAACAGAATTTAAGTGACTTACCCAGGGTAATACCCCTCGTAAGTATTTGAGGCTGGATTTGAACTCATGTTTTCCTTACTCCAGACCTAGCACTCTATTCACTGCCCCACCTAGCTGCTCTATGTAATGATACATTCCAGAATCTTTTCCAGGGAATTGAGATTAAACTCAATGGCTTAGAATTTGCAGTAGTCTTACAAAAGTAGAATTGCAGTATATCTTTATTTTATATAGAAATCTGGATGGCATTTACTTTTTTTTTCTAATCCTGAAGTGTTTCTCTTATTTACCAAAACATTTCAAAGATTGCTGATGGGGACTTAGCATTCTTATCTGCCATGTCCAGTAGTTTTGTTGGATCAGATGACTTATACATACATACATGCACACACACATACATACACATCCATATCATATCCATATCTATCTCTATCTCTACATCTATATAGTATTTTTTTGGAGGGAGGAAGGGACTTACATTTTTAAAAGGCAATTAATCCTGCTTTGTATCTCTATGCCTATCTTGGGTATCAACTCCCTGTATTCTATTTCTGTTCTGTTGGCAGAAAAAACAGAAGCAAAATAAAAATTCAACCACTCTGCCTTCTCACCATCATTAGTTATTGACATCCCATCTGACCTGAACAGGAGTCCTCTTGTTTCTTGTTTCCTGCTCTTTTCCCTAAATTAACTGAACATTTTCCTTTTGTTATTCTTTGGTTTTGTTATCAGCTCAGTTTCCAATGTATCACTTATGATACTATTCTTAAGAGAACTATTATTTTCCTTCTCCTTGAGAGCAGAGACTGTCTTTTTTTCCCTATTTATATCCCCAGTATTTAGCATAATATTTGGCATGTAGTAAACGCTTTTTCATTCATTCATTAATTCATTCACTCTAACATCTTTATCTTTAATAATCTAAGTTCTGTTTAATGTTTCCTTTCAGTTCTACTATTTTATGGCTTAAGTTCAAAGGTGTCTTCTAGCTCTGACATTCTGTGTTTGAAAATATCTTCTAATGTCCTTTCAAGATTTAATACTTTGTGGTAAAAGGTCTTTTCCATTTTGGATATTCTATGTTTTGAAATTTTAGGATTCTATTCATCTCTAACATTCACATCTAATTTAATTTTCTACCCTAAATATATTGTGTTCAATGTTTTAAGGTCCTTGTAAGCCTTAATATTTGAAATTTTGGCTCCTTTTAGGTCTTACATTCTCTCTGTTCCATTACAAGATTCCTTCTATTCCTAAAATTCTATGTTCTTTGTTCAAAGGTCCCTTCTCTCTCTCTCAAATTCTATTATGTATGTTCTAAGGGTCTTTTTATTTCTACAACTCTGTGTTCTAAGTTTTCAAGAACCTTCTATCCATGCCATTCTGTGTTCTGTATTCTAGGTTTTCTTCTAGCTCTAAAATTCCATGTTTATTCTCTGAGGGTCCTTCTAGCTCTGATCTTCTTAGATTCTATGGTCACAAATACCTTCTAGTCCTCATGGCCTATATCACATTTTACAGACTTTCTAGCTATAACTTTCTATGTGCTATGTTTCTTATGTGCCCTTTGCATTCAAATTCTGTCATCCATGTTTTTAGGCTCTTCCCATTTCTAACATATATCTATGTTGTTATAAGATTTTTCCTACCTTTAACCATTATGCTTTAATGTCCCTTCCAACTAACATTCTGTGTTTCATGTTCTATGTTCTAAGGCCCTTTTCAAGCTACACCAATTTGTGCTCTATTTTCTCTAGGAATCTTTGAAGAAGATGTTATTTTTATTCCTGGCTTCTGAGTGCCTCAAATATATTCTGCACTTCTCTTGGGGGGATTACTTCTACAACTTAGATGCATGGAGTATTTTATTGCTGCAAAGCTTTCCTCCATGCTCCCTCTTTTGGTTCTCTTGAACGAAGTAGTTTAGGGATTATTATCCCTATTTCATAGATGAAGTAACAGAGCCTGAGAATTAAAATAATGTCTGACATAAAGCTAGTCCATGAGGGGTCAATGAATGAGGTAAGTCAGTCTTGAAGTAGGTCTATTGAAACCTTTGCTCTTTCTTCTGGATCATGCTCATGATAGACTGGGTTTAAACCATTCTTTTCTTCATACAACAAATCGGAAGCAGAGATAAGCACCCCAGAATTTTCATTTGAGGAAAGGAAGAAGTGGGTAAGAAGCACTGAGCAGGAAGCTGATTTGTTGGTGGGTAAACAGGAATGAACTGTGCCTGTTATAGGTCCTTCCTATGGAGAACGTGACAATATTGCCCCAGGATAGCTCCTTAGCACCATCAGACACAGCTGTTGACTCACCTCACCAAGTCTGGGCTGCTCTTGACATCCTGTGCGTAATCATCTTTGGAATAACTTTCATCATGGGTACAACTGGCAATGCACCTGTCATCCGGGTGGCTGGTTTCCGTATGCCTCGTACCATCAACACCGTGTGGTTCATCAGTCTTGCTATTGCTGACTTTGCTTTCTGCCTCTCCCTACCCCTCAACATGACCTTTGTGATTCTGCATAGACATTGGCCATTTGGTAGGGCTCTCTGCAAACTCCATGGTGCCATGAATAACCTCAGCCTCTTTGCCAGTGTCTTCCTAGTGTCCCTCTTTTCTGTGGACAGCTGTGTCACTGTCCTTTGGCCCCTTTGGGCCAGGAAACACCGAAGGCCACACCTATCAACCCTTGGGACTGTGGGAGCCTGGATCATGGCCCTTGCTTTCTGTGGTACTTCACTGATGATCAAGGACACAATTACATACCAAGGTGTCACGTACTGCTACAACACCTATGATATCTGGAATGAAACTCACGGGAACTACAAGCTGTGGCAGAAGATTGCAGTCCCTCAGTACCATGCCTTTGTCATCATCCATTCAGTATGTGGCTTTGTGGGGCCAGTGGTTGTCATTGGGGTCTGTCATGGCCTGATAAGTGCCAAGCTTTGGCAGAATCAACTTGCATTGTCCAGCCGGCCCTTTCGGGTCCTCATGGCTGTGGTTGTTGCCTTCTTCCTCTGTTGGCTGCCCTTTCATGTGCTCCAGTGGATAGAATTCATTTCCTCATTGAAGAACCATAAGGTCCTCTATACCACTATCCAACGACTGGGTGCAATTGCCACCTCTCTGGCTTTCTTGAACAGCTGCCTCAATCCAGTGCTTTATGTTTTCATTGGGCATGATTTTCATGAGCAACTGCTCCGCTCTCTGCCAGCTGCTGTGGAACGAGCCTTGACTGATGAGCCGTCAGACAAGGACATCCCTGCTGCAGGTTACAAGAATGCAAGGTGTCCTTGGACCAGCTTCCACCCCATCTCAATTCATAGCTAAGTTTACAAGGCTATAAGATCGATATCAAAAATCATCTAGAACATGCAACTCATGACTTTCCATTCTCGTTGGACACTGATCAGAGCACCCTGTACCCTGGAGCAAGTTTCCCCTCCCTTGTAACTCTACTATGCCTCATCTGCAAAATTAGAGAGTTAAACTAGATTGTTTCTAAGGTTCCTTTCAGCTTTATACCCCATTATCCTATGACATTATTATACAAAATACTGAGGGCAATTCAGAGAGAGTTGAATAAGATACAATCCTTGCTTTAAAGGAGTTCTCAGTGTTATTAAGGGGAGGATCATAGGATCATTAATGTATAGCTGAAAGGGGCCTTAGAAATGCTTGAGTCTAAGGATGCTTAACTTTAGCTTCATGGATCCTTAAATCTTCCACAAATAGATTCAAGACTGTCCATGAACTTAGATGGGGAAAAATACTTCCTTATTTTAACAAATTGATTTATTTTATAATCCAGGGCATTTTAAAATATGTTTAAAGAAATTATTCTATGAAGGGGTCTGTAAGCTTCACCAGAATTCAAAAAGGGTCCATGATACCATAAGAGTTGAAAACCCTTGCCCAACCTCTTCACTTTATGATAGATGAAGTTTAGTGAATGATAGGTTAAGTAAGTTGTTGATTTAAATTAAGTGACTAGCCACTTAAGAAAATGCCCGTGATCACTCAAGTGAATGTGGTATAGATTGGTTTCAAACCAGGTCTCCAGATTCAGTGCTCTTTCCACTCTAACCAACTTGGCAATGAACACGTATGACAACACCAGGTAGTCTAAGTTCAGTGGTTCCAAGTGCTAGAGATGTCAGAGGAGAGTAGGACTACTATGTGCTGGGATGGTCGGGATTTTTGCCCTAAAGGGTTAGGGGAGACCTGATTTGGTCTTAAAAAATGAATAGCATCTGGAGAGGTGACAGATAGGGAAGAGAACAGTAGAAAAGTCATTTTAATGTGACATTTTAGTGGAAGCATAGATGACATACTTAAAAATTTTGCAGAACACACAAAGTTAGGAGAGATATCAAACACATTAGATGACAAAATCAGGATCCAAAAATATTTCTACAAAGATATCTAAGAAGATGTAATAAGAGACCTGGAGAGATAATAGCTCCTTTGAAAAAAATTGGAATTTTTAGTGAACTGCAAACGCAAGATGATTCAGCTGGGTAGTATGACATTTAAAAAAGCCAATGTGGGATATTGTGAGGAGAGAAAATAATTGCTTGCTAATTTAAAAAAATAATATAAAAATTGCATTTAAAAAACTGGTGCAATGTTAGAGTACATTAAAAGAAACATAGATAGTGCTCAGAATAAGGGAGATAGTAGTCCTGCTCTATTCTGCTCTGGATGGAGGATGTCATTTTACTGACTTCATTGATGACTTGGATGATAAAATATTCTCATTCCTTGAGTTTTGTTTTTCTATTTAAGTCCCTGCTTCCCACAGAGAAGATAGGACTAGCTCCTGTCTCCACTTTCCCTTCCAGTGACAAAAACCCCTATGTAGCATATCGCTCTGTTTCTCCACTCTGAAGATAGTGTGCACAACGTTTTGCAGTTAAATGCATAATTGTCTTCCTGTTCTGCTTGCATATGGAATCACTCATCTTATTTGGTATTTGTTAATCTTGAAAATAAAAAAGTAAGAAATATAGCTAAAGATATGGTATATAAGTTCATTTCAGGAGATAGAAAACAAACACTTAGGCTGGGAACAGATATATTGGCACTCATGCCTAGCTAACATATTTGGAATGATTGCTGATTTCACATACACACACATCTATACCTATACCTATGCCTATGCCTATGCCTATGTCTATGCCTATATCTATCTATATCTATGTCTATCTACACCTATCTCTACATGCATATGTGATATATTTTAGGGAGAACCTAAATTAAGGGACAAATTGTAGTCCAGATTACTGACTGTTAAATCATCTGTGAGTTGTGACTATTTGTGATATAACTGTAAGAAAAGTACTCATGTAGGTCTACATAAGTGGCTTGGGGTTGGGGTGGTGGTTGTGCCCTACTGCTGATCTTCAGTCTCCTTTGGAGTCACTGCTGTTAATGAGGAGCCATGGTGTCATGGAAGTTCTTCATTGGGGACAATTGGAAGATGAATAGGGATAAGAAGTGTCTGGGGGAGCTCATCACTTCCATCAGTGGGCCAAGGTGCCTGCCAACAACAAAGTGGTATGTGGAGCCCCTGCTATCTACCTTGACTTTACTCATTAGAAATTGGATGCAAAAATTGGTGTAGCAGCTCAGAATTGCTACAAAGTGGCCAGGGGTGCATTTACTGGGGAGATCAGCCCTGCCGCGATTAAGGACTGTGGGCCCACTGGGTAATCCTAGGACATTCTGAAAGGGGACATGTCTTTGGGGAGTCAGATGAGTTCACTGGGCATAAGATAGCCCATGCTCTGTCAAAAGACCTAGGACTGATTCACTATATTGGTGAGAAGTTGAATGAAAGGGAAGCTGGAATCACTGAGAAGGTTGTTTTTGACCAGACCAAAGCCATTGCAGTAACGTGAAGGACTAGTGCAAAGTTGTTTTAGCCCAGGAACCAGTCTGGGCTATTGGTACTGGCAAGACAGCTACACCCCAGCATGCCCAGGAGGTACATGAAAGACCCAGGACCATTTAAGGAGGCTCTGTGACCGGGGTCAGCTGTAAGGATCTGGCATGCCAGCCTGATGTGGATGGCTTCCTGGTGGGTGGAGCTTCTCTTAAGCCTGAATTCCTGGACATCATCCAAGTCAAAAACTGAGCCCTTCATGTGGTCCTCTGACTCCCTTACATACAGATCTGGGACAAGGCTATACAAGTCTGGTTTGCCCCTTCCCCTCTCATGTGATTGTGATGCTGATTCCCCTTCCCCCATGGTCCAATTCAAACTACGCCTTCCTCCACCATGTGGATTGTGTTCACAGCTCCTCAGTCCTTCCTCCAGTGGACCAGGCCTTTCTCCATTTACTGTAAATTGGAAGGAAACACACACACATGCAAGTACCCATGTATACAACATCTGATTCTTTTATTTCTCCCAGTGCCAAGCACAGTGTTATATGTATAGGAGGTACAAAATAAATGTTGCTTAAATTGAATCACTTTTTCTTCCTATTTCTAAATCCTTGGCAGAGGGACTCTTCTATAAGCCACAACCCTGAATGGAACAACATCTTGGGAACATCTTAACCCTGAGGGCAGAAGGAAAGAAGACCCAGGACTAAACACTAGTAGTGTAATATAGTATATTCCAGCCTTACCCTTTTTCTATCCCACACTGAAGAATTTAAAGGTAGAAGGAACAGTGATGGTCATCTTGCCCAAATGCTTCATTTTATGGGTCAGGGCACTTAGGGCCAGAGAGGAAACATGACTTGTCCAGGGTTACTTGGGCAGTGAGAAGCATGACTAGGATTCAAATCCAAGTTTCTGTCACCCAGTTCAGCATCTTTCTACCACACTATATGTCATCCTGATCTACACAGCAGGAAAATTTTGAGCTAGGCCTGGGGGGAAAAATGGCACAGTCCTTTATTCCAAGGACTTTACAATCTACTATATTTGTTTATACAATATTAGATGTATTTTATGCAAATAGCATTTTCCTGAATAGGAACAGCATATTGTATAAGTAGCACCTTAGTGAATATTGGTTGAATTGAATGTCAAAGAGATCTCATTTGTGGAGTGGTACCTATATTTGATATTGGCCTATGTCCCATGCCAATAAAGTGTGATTTAATCTAATTCTTCTCTTTATTTTCTATGAAAGCTTCTGAATCCCAACTTCATCTTGGTAGCACTGAGTGGTAGACTTTTTGCCTATGACTAAGCCTTAAGAGCTCTGGGAGAGCCAGAGACCCAAAATCTAATCCTGCAAAGGGGATTAGAAACAACCAGGGTAAAAGAACTAGTTGGTTTATTTGTTTGTTTTCAAAAGGAGGCTTAAAGCCTGGAAACATTTGGAGGCATGTACATAGGGAACATGGGAAACACGTGAAACCAAGAGTTTCCCTAGAACCTCTGGTGTTACAGTCTTTGGGAAGGGGGTGGGAGAATCACGTTGGTTTTTCAGAAATCCATAAAAACTTAAGGGATCATCCAAAGGGACTTACAATGGCTCGTAAAGAATCAACATGGTCTTCCTCCCTCTCTGGTGAGTCCTTTTTTCCCACTTGGGTCTGAATGTCCTCTGCCTCATCATGAATGCTCTGTTTTAACTCCCCTCAGAAAGGAACTGAGCTTGGAGTTATTTTCAAAGCAATATTGTGATAATTCAAGTCAGTTCATCTCTTGCATAGGGTTTTACACAGTCCCCTAAATTTGGTGTTCCTTCTTGTGCTTTAAACTTCTTCAGGAAAACAAGCACATTGTGAAGATGCTTAACTTCCTCCCTTCCCATCAGATCTGTGTTCTCCAAACAATTCACAGTAGTAACTGGGAAGAAGGCATAGTTTGTATGCCTCCTCACATTTTGGTATTTGTCTTTAATGCAGGGATCATATTAAGTCATATTCAAGTCAAGAGACTTGCTGCTGAGGGATTCTCTTTTCTCTAGAAGGCCACATCACTGAATTTTTGAACTTGGGATTAATTGTGAAGCAATCTCTAAGGTCAGTGCTGCCTAAGAAATCTTCTTTCTCTGGAAGGCTAGGTGATTGAATCATGCTGCCTTATCCATTCCATCTCTTTGAAGTAGGAGGCAGAGGTTCAGGAATTATATTTTCCATGAACTCATTTTGTGGGCAACTAAGGGCAACATCTACTTGTATACATGTTTCTGCCCTGAGGGAGTCATTAATGCTCCTTAGGATGGGGAGGTGAATAAGAAATATCTCTGCACATAAAGAAGAAAGATGAAAGAAAAGAAGCCAAAAGAAGTATGGTTGGACTTGTCAGATGTAAAAGTATTTACAAGCCATCACAAAGGATGGTTTCTACCAATGAATAACATCCTCCTATTAGTCTGAGTCAATTCATAGATAAAATCATAGATCTAGACCTAGAAAGTAACTTTGAGGCCATTTGTTCCAACTTCCTTATTTTATATATGAAGAAATAGGGTCCCAGAGAGATTAAGTGACTTTCACAAAGTCATACGTGTATTTGGCAGAATAGCTGAAATTTGAACTTAGAACCTTTAATTCCAAGTTCAGCACTTTCTATTGCACCATATTCATCTTGGGGGCAGCCCCAGTCACTGATATGTAATCAGGAAATGTTGGTGTCCTCTCAACAAGGTGTTAATAGGCATATCCATATCTTATAACGGGAGTCATGAGCAGCGAACCAGACAATAGCTGATTGCCCTGTAAGGTTAGCAAGTTGAGAAAACTCTCCTCACAGCCCTTCATATACTTCTCCTGGTTAAATATTTACTATCTCAGTAGTTCTCCCCTCTGGAAACAGAGTTCCACAGAGTCAAAAAGTCAAGTAATTGACTGGAAACATGAGCAGGCAAAGGAAGCAAAGTAAGAACAACAATCAAACTTTAGATTCCTTTTTTGGGGACAAAAAGGATCAAAGCATGGAATGGGAAGAGG
>CM053581.1:285107973-285161657 GCA_028627135.1 Pseudochirops cupreus
GGAAAAGAAATCATAAGGAACTTATCAAAGTTGAACTATTTATATGCCAACGTGGAAAATCGATAATTGTAACTTATGAAACTTTTCTCAGTATGAGGATAGGTGAAGGGAATACAAATGTACATATACATATACATACTCATATGTCTATATAGGAGGATTTATATATGCATATGAATACATATCTGAGTATGTGTATATATGTGTACATAGAGGGCACAATATCAATTGAATAGGAAGGGATGATACTTTAAAAGGTGAAATTGTGAGGTGGGAAAGGAATAGAATGAGAGGAGACAGGGAGAGACAGAATGGGGTTAAGCATCTTATATAGAAGAGGAAAGTGATAAGTGTTACAGTGGAGGGGAAGAACAGGGAGGCAAAAGGGAAAGGGTCAACCTTACTCTCATTGAACTTGGCTTAGGGAAGGAGCTACATAAACTCTAAACTGGGTATCTTGCCACACAGGAGAGTAGGGGCAATGGGAATGAGAGGGAGGATGATGGAGGGGAAGGCAGGGTGGCAGGGGGGAGGGTTGTTAAAAGCACAAAGTTCTGTAAAGGGACAGGTACAAAGTAGAGAATAGAACAAGGGAGGGGGGCGGGATAGGAAGGAGGGATATATAATCAGTCTCTCACAATATGTCCATTGCAGAGATGTTCTCCGTAACTACACATGTACAGCCTGTATTGAATTGCTTGTCTATCCATTGGGGGTGGGTGATGAGGGAGGAAGGGAAAGAATCTAGAATTTAAAGTTCTATAATCAAATGTTAAAAATATATATGTGTATATATGTTATTATTATTATTATTATTAACTACATGCAACTGGGAATTAAGATATATGGGCACTGGGGTAGGGAGAGCCATCCTACCCTACTGGAAAGTCAGAGGGGTGAAGTGGAGGACATAGGAGAGAGTAGATTGGGGGAGGGGTTATACAGTGGGATGGCTGTTTTGGGGTGGGGTGGGGGAAAAATGGGAAGAAAATTTGTAACTCAAAATTTCATGGAAATGAATGATATAAACAAGAAAATATATTAATTAATTAAAATAGAAAAAGAAGGAAATGGCAAACCACTCCAGTATCTTTGCCGAGAAAACCCCAAATGAGAACATGGAGAGTCAGGCAACAACAACAACCATGGGGGAAGGTGGGACTAGAAGGAACTTGTGACATGATGGAAATAACATCTCTTGGAAGAGTCGGCAGAAACTAAGGATGCACGTTGTAGTCATACTCAGCGTTATGGACTGAGCCTTTCTAGGTTAACTTGTGGGCTACCAATCTTCTAAAGTTCCCTACACTTGTTATCAGTCATTAGAGGAACTGAGAAGAACAAAGCTGGAACCCAGGGGATCCCCAGAAACAGGGCAGGTCCTTGGTTAGACATAAAAAATAGTGGTGACAACAATAATCCAACCTTCATTTTCTATAGACTTTTGTTTACAAAATGCTTTCCGTATAATAATCTTTTGTGCTCATAGTACTCTTATATTATCCTTATTAGATTGATGAAGAAACTGAGACTCAGGCTGAAGAAGGGTCTTGTCTGAGGTAAAATTAGTAGCCAGTAGCAGAGCTGGGATAGAAACTCCAGTCATGTGGCTTCAAATCCTCTAATCTTTCCACTAGACAGTAGCCATTCTTAAGAGGTCCATCTCCAGTCATCCGGATCTGTATCTTGCCACTGGACCCAGATGACTCTGGAGGAGAAAGTGTGGCTGGTGCCTTTGCACAGCCCTCCCTCACTTAAATGCAATTCACTCGCAAGTCATTGAATCATCTCCTTGATGTCATGGTCTTCTTCAAAAAGGAAGGACAGACAACAACAGCAAGCCACGGTCATTCTTAAGCACCTTTTTACACCTATTTATGTAAATAAGTAGATCAATGATAACAACATTAATAATTCACATTGAGACAGCACTTTAAGGTTAATAAAGCACTCCTTACAACAATCCCATGAGGTAGGCCATGTAACTAGTGTCATCTCCATTTCATGGAAAAAGAAACTGAGGTTTAGAGAGATTAGCTTAGTGACGAGCTAACAAGCTGCCTGCCAAGGGTTTTGAAGGATGAATAGGATTTCTAAAGTTAGGTTTAGAGGGCCACAGATTTATAGTTGATGGACTGGTTTGGAAATCTTGTGTTACAAATCCCCAATGTGGCAACCATCATCAGTTCCTACAGTTCAATCCCCTAAATAATTGCAAGAGTCTCCTAGCCTTCTGTCTCTCTCTGAGATTCTCTAAAGAAGACTGACCCAGAAGATGACACAAGATCTCGCCAGTATTTTTCCATCTAGCCTTCCTGTAGGGTATAAAACCCGCTCCTATGAAAACTTTAGGAATTAGGACTGTTTCAGTAGTGAGCCAGTGTCCTCAGTATTATTGGTGACATCTGGCTCTGACTTCAGAGTGAGGAAATAGAGGCTGTGTTGGATTTGCTGAATGGGGCTGTCCCTTCAGTACAAGAGGGGAAGAGGTTGCTGTTGATTTCCATTTAATACCATCTGTGTATCTTTCAATAAATAGCTCTAGCCTTGTAAATTTCTAATGAGAGCAATTTATGGCTTATTATTATTCAGATCTTATCTGCTTCCCTGACTAATGTAGGAAAGGGTAAGTGGTAAGAGAAGAAAGGGAAGATTCTAGGGGTAGAGATCAGTAAGCAAAGGCTTAGGATGAAAAGCCAAGAGATGAGTCAGAAAGCTTTTGAGTAGTCAAACCATAGAAAAGTGAAAGAAGAGAGTGAGTGAGGGTGAAAAATGGGAGACAAACTTGGAAAGAGAAACTTGGTCTGAGGCAACTATAAACATTTAATACCCAACAATTAGTTTATATAAATACAAGATTCCTATCAAACCCAAGATCTGTACAATAAAACCCCTGGACAGGAAAAATAAAGTGGGAAGGGCGGAGGAGGCTATTCACCCTTACTTTTTAGTGGGATTTGGAACTACATATTCTTTTAATGGGAATGAGCCTTAACGTGCAACATTTAAACTGTGAAGGAGCTTAGAGATCATCTAGCCCAAATTCCTGATTTTACAGATGAGGAAACTGAGACCTACAGAAGGGATGTAATTTATCCAAAAATATGTAGCACCATTAGGAAACCCAGAGGTTGACACTGGTTACCAGCCCAGCAGTTTTTGTAATTCTTCAAATTGCTCTTCCCTCTGTTATATAGAGGAGTCTTCTTTGTAAAGGTTCTTTATAGTCCAGATCTGACAGGTGGATCAAGTTTGAAGCAAGAACAACCTTTGGATAATTCGGTCAGGGCTAGATTTAGGCCGAGGCCTGGCTATGAAACATCTGTCTGATATTAATGAGAAAAGTATTCAGAGTTTTTCTTGATGCTCTTTTTGTAGGCAAAATACTTGTCTTATAAATATTACATGACTTGTCAGCAAAGTCTCTCATTTAGGGGAATAATTATATCCACTAAGAAATCATCATTTTAGAAAAACCAAACACGAGAATCATCTTCTTGAGGCCATGCTCTTCTTCAAAAAGGGAAGACAAACAATAACAGTCATTCTTAAGCACCTACTTAACCTATTTATGCAAATAAGTCAATTAATGGTAATAACATTAATAATTCCCATTTAGACAGCACTTTAAGTTTAATAAAGGACTCCTTACAACAACCCCATTCATTTGCTTCTTCATACAATTTATGTAGAATTTGCTGCTTAAAATTATATAATGGTAATAACTTTTTATTACCATTTACTTCATTCATTCTTTATTCCCCAGAAGTTTTTTAAGGAGCAGAAAGCTCTGATTTCCTGCTTCTTTCTTGCCCTGCCTAGAGCCAGAATAAATTGGGCCTTTAGATAGCCTCTCTTATTCTATTCACAACTTCCTTTTCTGACTCATTCTGTTGAAAGGGCAGCTGCAGAGTGTAATAGGTCTTCTGTGACCCTTCTCTATTCTTCACCTCCTTCCGAGGACTGCAGAGTGAGTCTTAGGAAAAGCTATCACAAGCTATGAGTGTAGGACCAATGCCTGTATCTGCAAGCTGATTACAACAGTAGAGCTCTTTACTGATGGGAAGAAATGACTTTTTCTTTCAAGGTTTGATAAAACCAATTGAACAGAGGAATAAAGCTAATCTGATGTTTAATTTCTGATGTGAATATTTTCACTGTTCCTCCCCTCTTCTCTACCTGTTTTGCTCAGCTCATGGTCTCTTTGTGATGTTGCTTAGAATCATAACAATTTAGAACCAAATCATTAAAAGGCATCTAATCTGTCTCCCTTCATCAATGAAAAAAAATTATTTTAAAGTACCTACAGTTAGATCTCAAAGTAGTTAAAACTAGATCTCAAGGTGATTGGATGACTCACTCCATGTTATGCAACTTTAAAAATCAGAGCTACAACAGAGATTTCCAGATGGATCCAGCTCATGCTGGCTCCAGAGAACCAAGTGTGAAATTTTCATTGTGAACATTTATACCTTGGAAATTGACAAAGGCTATAAATTAGATTGATTTGTTGTTTCGATAATTTTAGACTTGAGGAAGTGATGGATAAAATGCTAATAATGCATATTAACCTTGAAAATTTGTTGGCATACATTTTTCTCCCTCAGAATCAGTTGCTAAATATTTTCCAGTACACCCCTGCTTGACTCTCATTTTAATATAGTTTCTGCTACTTCACATTGTCTATTTTTCCTTTTCTCCTCCTTCTTAATTAACCATAGCAGAGGTTAAATATTTAAAAATTTTATTATATTTATTCAATAACATTATGCATTCTCTGGTAAAGAAAAGAATAATCCATCGCACTTGTAGGCATGGGGAGAACATGGAGGGAGGAGAAAGTCTTTACTGAAATGTCAAAGCTGCATAATGAGAAGGAACAACAGGGGTCTGTGAATTTTGTTCCCCATACAATGTTCTGCACTGAGATAGTTGCCTGGGATTCAGATATGAACAGGTATAACTTTCCTCTCCTTATCCCGCCTCTCCCTCAAAGCAGGGATTCAGAGACGGCAATGAGGTGGGGAGTAAACACGTCTTATATCGTTTTTGGATGAGTGTTTTACTGGCAGTTCGCATGTTATTTATTACCTAATCAATGTCGTGCTCACCTTAAAGTGAATGTGGCTGTATCTCTGCTCCTTGAATTCTCTGACACTGACTAGCTTACCTGGTCTAGCAGTAGATTAACACAATGACCTTGGACAAGTCATTTTGTTCCTCTGGGCCTTTGTTTTCTCATCTGAAAAGTAAGAAGGTTAGAATAGCTAGTCTATCTACTATGTTCTAAGGTCCTTTCTAGTTCAGACATTCTGCATTCCATGTTTTAAAGTTGATCCAACTGTTGGGGCATGTTTCACAAATAACACACGGGAGGCACTGGAGTTTCCAGACTCTAGCCTCTAACAGGTTCACTCTTGATCTAGTCAGACAGGAAGGACAGGAAGAGAGCTTCAAAGGGGTTAATAATCTTAGCTTATTCTAGTCGAGTTTTCTCAAGAGGGAGTTGCTGACAATGGGAGCACTAACACCTACAGCATTCCCTAATCACCCTTCTCACAGGGGCCAACAGGCAGGAGGCGATGAGGTCAATTGAGACAGGCACACCATTCCAGCTTGTGCACTCCACTAAATCCCCATCAAGCCTCAATGGGGGTCAGTTGAAGCAGGTACATGTATCCCTCTATGCATTACTGTAGTACCAATGCAATATTCATAGCACCCACAGTCACTATAAATATACTTGCATGGTGCTGGATCACAAAATATGACAGACTGTCTATATAGAAGACAGAAGCAAAACATTTATTCAGACACCAGAAAACGAAATCCCAATGCCAGGAAACCAAATCCATCATGGCAACATAGAAGTTAATGCACCACAATGTAACAGAGAGTCACACCATCCTTTAGCCTTCTCACAAACCAACACAAGCCTAGCTGTCATAGCAGGTGACACACAAAAAACAACTTTTACTCACAAGACAGTCTGCCTCCCTCAGAAGCTGTGCTCTCCTCCCAACTGTCTAGTTTAGCTCTGACTCCCAGCTTCCTATGAGCTCTGCTCCACCCTTCAGCAAACTCCTCCCACCACAGGCTCCATGTGACTACATTCAGTCTATCAGGGGCCAGAGTATATTTTCAAAGCAGAGAAGGTCTTCAAATTCCCTTAGACTTATTAAGGGGCAGGGAAGATCTTTAAATTCCCATTCCCATTACAATTACCCAGATCCCAAAGGAGTTCCCCACTCACTCACCAGTTCCCACTTGCTTAATAAAGCAACAAACAATGAAGCCATCTTGCCAACATCTAGCTCACAGGTTAACTTTAGCAATATCATCATTCTGGGCAAGGGTAGTAAATATCACATTATGTCACCCCTTTTCTCATGGCATAGCCTTAGTAGGACTGCCTATCATTCAATTCTAGGAATTACTATCTAGGATCCTTGGGGCTGTTCTTGGAGCTATTATCTAACACCTGGAAACAAGACATTCCCATGGCCATAGATCCTGAGAAACTAAACTTTTAAAAGGATAACAAAATCCTCCTTACTTACAGAGCAAACTAAGAATCATATTTATTTTGCAGTATCTTGATGAACTAGAAATATAAAAATCCCCTAAACCATTTGGTAGACTAATATTACAAAGTCCACAATCCCTATTCAAGGACATAGTAAAGCAGAGGATCTGATCCGCTTCCTGTCCTTGGTTAAGAGATCTTGAAGTTTTGTCACAATTACATACATATACATATTTTATATATGTATGTAATTATGACTATACACACACATATATATACATATATATGTATATATATATACAATATGTATACATATATAAAATCTCTTCCCCTTATCCCTTGCCCTTGAACAGAGAATGTTTTCTTATTCTGATAATAAATCCTGGCACTTGCATTCCAAATACTGCCCTTTTCTCCCTTGCCTGATCTCCTTCTTTCTCTTCCCCCTCCCTCATTAAATGACTTACTTTTATAACTTAAGATGTGCCAGCATGCTGCTGATCGAATGTGTACTCTAACTGGGCTGAAAGGTTAGAAAAACAAAATCTGTACCCTAGAAAAGTGAAGTTACTATCAGCAAGAAATCAATATTATTTAGCAGGATATTACTTTTTTTTGCTTTCAGTTTGGCCTTCTATCTTTGACCCTGCAGCCATTAGATTTCCACTGTCTTTAAAGAGGTAAGAGATTTCTCCAACACAGCTCTCTATGTCTTAAGACTCCCTTCTAGTCCTGTCATTCTATGAATCTAAGACTGAAAAGGAGTAAATATACATATACATCCATATCTATCTCTATCTCTATATCTACATATATGAGCATATGAATATACATGTGTGCATAACATGCACACACATGAATGTGTATATCCACACACATTGCATGCATACTTGCATTCACACACATTGTATGCATGCATGCACATTTGGCCTAGGTCAGTGGTTCTCAACCTGTGGGTTATGTTCAATTTAAATACGTCCTGCATATCAGATATTTACATTACAATTCATAACAGTAACAAAATTACAGTTATGAAGTAGCAAAGAAAATAATTTTATGGTTGGGGGTCACTCAACATGAGGAACTGTATTAAAGGGTCGTAGCATAAGGAAGGTTGAGAACCACTGGCCCTAGGTTTCCCTATCTTGCCTAGGCTGTAACTGCAAAGGTCATTCATAGGCCAGATCCCACTGCTGATCAATATAGGAGCTTTGACCTGCTCCATTTCTTATGTAGGATGGTCCATCCCTCTTTAGACAACTTACTGGTGCTCTGTTCCCTGGGATTCAACATATTGGTGCGGGACTTGGTGTGACTACCCTATCAGGTATTCCTACTGCGTCTGGAATTCCCAAGGTAAAGCATGTCCCAGCAAGTCTGGCCAGAATAATGTTGTTTAAATGCTCAATGGGATTACAAAGGAACCTCATTATATGACAATTATAAAAATATTTTTTAAAGTTCATGCACTCCAAGTTAAGAATTCCTGTTCTAAAGTCAACGGGATGATCTGTCACAGCCAAATCATCCTTAGTCTGAAGATCACAATTCACATCCTTGCATCCCTTAGTCTTTGCTCATGTTTAACCTTCTCCTCCTGACCCTGAATCTCTGCCTGAAATATAAGATGATCCTTCCTGACTTCAGGCCCAGCACTCTATCCACTGTTATACCTAGCCGTCCTTGGGATATTTTATAAATTTAAATAGAACAGCAACAAAATTCCTTGGAAAAACAAAAGAGCAACAACATCAAGGACAGCAAGGACATAAAAAGTAGAAGGAAGGACAATGGCATTGCCAGATCTCAAATTAGATGATAAACAATAATTGTTACAATGATCTGGAGCTACACATACATACACACAAACACACACACACATTAATAGAAAAGTAGATCAGTGGAAAAGATCAGACAAGAAAACTTTGGGATAAAATGTAAATGCAAGTCTAGTGTTTGATAAGCACAAATTAAGAGGCAAGGAAGTAATTCCTCAACAGAAACACTGTTGGTAAAAACTGAATAAGCAGTGTGGTGGAAGATGGGATTAAACAAGCATCTGATTTGGCACAATCTAATAAATTCTAAGTGACTCAATTATCTAAACATAAAAGTTCATACTATAAAAAGATAGAGCAGATTACAAAGCTTTATCTCTCAGAGCTGTGGAGAGGTAAAACATTCTTAATACACCATGATACGGATGGCATTACAAAAAAATGAACTAGCATCTATCATATAAATGTTTTTAAAAGTTCTGCACAAATCAAAGCAAGGCATCAAGAATAAGAAGAAAAGATGTGAATCGGAGATGGGAGCAACAATGATAATAGTTAACATTTATGTAGCTCTCTGTGCCAGGTACTGCGCCAAGTGCTTTACAATTATCATATTGATCCTTGCAACAACCTTTATGTCAATGATGAGGAAATTGAGGCACATAGATGTTAAACAAGTTGCCTGAGGTCCTATAGCCAGTAAGTATTGGAGTGTCTGAAGCTAGGTATGAACTCAAGTCTCCCCACCTCAGACCCATTTCTATCCACTGGGCCACATGGCTTGCCTAAAGTCACACAGGAGTTAGAATACAAAGCCATGGGGGCAGCTAGGTGGCACAGTGAATAAGAGCACCGGCCTTGGAGTCAGGAGGACCTGAGTTCAAATCCGGCGTCAGACACTTAACACTTACTAGCCGTGTGACCTTGGGCAAGTCACTCAACCCCAATTGCCCTGCCTTCCCCCTCCAAAAAGCAAAAAAATAAAAAATAAAGCCAGATCTTCTGACTCCTAATCTGGGACTCAGTTTCCTCTTCTTTCCCTGGTGTACAGCTTCTCCCTGTACCTTAATGCTCTATGCAGTGTACTCCTCTCTCTGCCTCGTGTGTGTGTGTGTGTGTGTGTGTGTGTGTGTGTGTGTGTGTGTGTGTGTGAGAAAGCATGCTGCACTTCTTCCTGCTACTCTACCATCTTGGTTCTGCTTCCTAAGCCTCTCATTTGACAGATGAGGGAACTGAGGCCCAGAGACAGGTTATTTGACTTGACCAAGATTACAAAGAACCTGGGTGCCAACCTAGATCCTCTAACTCCAAATCCAGAACACTTGGCCTCTACACTATGCCTCTCCTAGTTCAGCCCCAACCAAAGAGGAATGTTATACAACATTTATAACGGGTTTAGTTTAAAGTTCATGGAAATGCTTTGAAAGATGGGCTCTCTATAAATGTAGGGACTTTGAAGTATACTCTGACACTCACCTATCCCTACCCCAAATAAGCAGTTGTGACTGCTGCAGTGTAATGTAGCCAAATGCCCACCAGGTGATGCTCCTGCCTACACTATTCTGGCCTCTGATCGGTGCATTAAATGTTTGAATTTCTAGATCACAGAATATTAGAGCTACACAAGACACAAAATTATAGAAGATCAGAGTCTGAATGGCTATTAGAAAATATAGAAGGGGCTGGATGGAGCTTCAGAGACCATCCAGTCTAACACCCTTATTTTGCAGATGGGAACACTGAGGCCCAGGGAGATCAAGTGGCTTGCCCAAGGTCAGGCAGTGAGTGTCAGAGACAGGGTTTGAACCAAAAGTTCTGTCTCCAGAGTCAGTGTGTTCTTTCAATTGCATCACCTTAGAGCAGGAAATGACTTTAGAGCATAGACTATAAGAAGTGGAGAAGACACTATGCAATGTCAGTTAGAAGAAACCATACAATGTCAGAGCTTGAAGAGATCTTACCAATATATCATCTCTGAGAAGTTGAATGAATTGTACAAAATCATCAAGCTAATAAAGGGCCCAACCCAGATATTCCAGGCTCTGGATTCCAACCCATACCTCCTGATTCCATGCCTGCCCTCTCTCCATTAACCCAACAGGCTATAGCAGTGGTTCTTAAAGGCCTGAGTTCTGCTGGGTGTGCCACAGAATTTTACATATTATTGCAGATAAAATTTATAATTTTGTTTAATATACATTTTGCTTACTCTCCACATATAGTGTGGTAAATATAATATTCACAAAATAAACAAAACTTGCCTATTCCTGGCAATATTATAATATAATATTTATATCTAATAATTATATAATTAATAAGCAACAATAATTATATAACATATGATAATTATTATTATAAGAATAATATTCCTATTAATAGACATAGTGCTTATGAAGATGTACTAGGATCTACTGAGTTCAAACACATCAGAGCCTGAAGTTACGAGGAGTTAAACAAAAATAGTTGCTCTTATTGAACTGAAACTGCATGGACATGAGTTCCTGGCTTCCATGGTGCTGACAATTTAAATGTTCAAAGTGCCGTGATTCATCATAGCAAAGATTATTGTGCCATAGGGGGAAAAAGGTGAACTACTGGGCTACAGATTAATTTGGTTCCAATGTACTCCAATCTAGTCCAGCAAATGTTGATTAAGTACCTACTATGCATCTTTAAAGCAATGTATTCGGTGTTTAGGCTACAAAGACAAAATGAATTGACGAACAATCCCTTCCATTCTACCGGACGTCACTTAGGACTCTTTTCCCAGGAGCTCTGGGAAGAGCAGTACCCCCAGACCGATAGCCCTGCCCCTACAAGCATCGCTGAGAGAAGCAACTCTTGAGAAACGTCATCTATCACCTGCTTTTGCAGTTGCTGCGGCTCTCTTTTCATCAGCTACTGCTACTAAAGACCAGAAAAGGAAGTTATCGCGAGTCCTTGGCACCGTCAAATGATTCAACATCAGAAATGGACTTTATTAATAGACATAGTGCTTAAGGAGATGTACTAGAGGGGCAGCTAGGTGGCACAGTGAATAGAGCACTGGCCCTGGAGTCAGGAGGACCTGAGTTCAAATCCACCCTCAGACACTTAACACAAAACTAGCCATGTGACCTTGGGCAAGTCACTTAACTCCAATTGCCCTGCTTTCCCCCCTCCAAAAAGCAATAATAATAATAAAAAAGATGTACTAGGATTTGCCTTGCTGTGCTCCCAAACACAATGGGGCCTTTTCATCTGACTAGAGCTGAAACCTCCTATATACTGTCTCTCCTTATTAGAATGTGAACTCTTTGAGGGTGACTGCCATACATTCTATTTGTATTCCTAGAGTTTACTTAGCATGGTACTTTACACATAAGGAGTGCTTAAAAATTAGTTTTCATTTACCCTTCCGTTCTTTCACTTGTTCAGAAATCTTGATATCATCTTAGGCAAAAGCAAAAGACAAAAGGAAGTTGGAACCAAACGGAAGGATGACTCATGGATTCTACTTGGATCACTAGATAAAGGATTCCAAGGAACTGATTTTATCTTGTGTCGAAAGGCAACAAAGAGCGTCACGTCATAAGACATTTGGTCATGACACATTGCAGGGCTCATGATGGACATTTGAAGAAAAGACCATATGGATTTTCATGACAGTCCTTTTCTTGGTTCCCTTGCTACCTCCTCAATAGTTTGTACAGCGGAACTGGTTTAGAAAGTTGTCCTAAGGATAGCAGTCTCCTCACCCTTTCCCTCTTGGCCCACGTCCCTCTAAGCTAAGTACAGAGTTTTTAAAAGTATAAAATAATTTCCTCATAATATTCCATAAATTTATCCTAAATTTTATCTATTTTGTACCCATTTATTACTCCAGGAAAATCTCTTAAAATATAACCCATGCTTCATTTTCAATCAAGACTCCCTTACCATCTTCCCTACTTTGTATGACCACCCAAAGGCAATTCATATTATAATATAACATCTTCACTTCAATTAATGTGATAAAAGGACACATTAACAAAGTTCCAAGAAATCAGTTGTCTGCTCAAGTAAAGGTTGAATTTGCATCTGTACTTTTTGAAAAGAACCACCACAGTAGTACACAATAGATTGCCCCTCCCTTCTTCCATGTACTCCATATCTATCATTAAGCCAAACCAGTGCTTTTATCAGAAAAATGTTTCTTGATTCCCACAGACAAACTAATATCACTCTTAGGGTCCTTTGAACTTATGCTACACATACACCATCCTTACTTCATCTTGGGTGGGCATCTTTGTGACCCCTGGCTCAGAAGCTTCTTTCCAGCAACTCCTATACTGTTTCCCTCAAATTCTGTGGGTGTTCAGGAAAGCATGAGGAGAGAAAGAAAGAGAAAGTGTGTATTAACTGGGGGTCAAATTTATGTTCCCGATCGACAAAGTCTTGGCCATATGGGGTGAGCTTGAGTGAGGATAACACTAAACTCATGAGTCTGGTTAACTGGGATGGTAGTTGCACTCCTTGATAGTGATAGAAAAGTTGGAAAGAAGGGATGGTTTAGGGCACGACGTCAAGGCCACATGTAGTCTTGTAGGTCCTTTGGTGCAGCCCTTTGACTGAGTCCAAGTTTTACAGAATAAATCTTTTTATTAAGGGGATTTGTTCTATGAAATTTTGATTCAGTTAAAGGCACATGTGACCTTGAGGCTTCAGTTCCCCACCTGAAAAGAAGGAAAAAAGGACAAAAAGAGATGATGACTTCTATTTTGGACATACTGAATTTGAGATGTTTATGAAATCTCCTACCTGAGATAAACAAAAGGCAGTTGTTGATTTAGGATTGGAGCTTAAGGAAACAAGGACCGGATATATAAGCCTGGGAATAATTTGCACAGATATGATTATTGAATCCATGGGAGTTTGTGGGATAACCAAATGAAATACTGTAGAAGGAGAACAGAGGGCCTAGGACAGGGCCTTAGTTAAAAAGACCCAGGATTTTAATGGGTTTGACCTTGATCAGGATCTAGCAAAGGAGATTGAGAAGCAGCTGCTAGGCAGGTAGAAGGAGAATCAGGAGAGAACAGTGCTATGGAAGCCTAGAGAGGAGTTTCGAGGAGAAGATTGGGATCAGCAGCTTCAGAGAGGCCAAGAATGAGGGTTAAGAAAAGGTCAT
Organism: Pseudochirops cupreus; assembly: GCA_028627135.1. Classification (NCBI taxonomy): domain Eukaryota; kingdom Metazoa; phylum Chordata; class Mammalia; order Diprotodontia; family Pseudocheiridae; genus Pseudochirops; species Pseudochirops cupreus. The sequence continues at coordinate 285,121,427 of CM053581.1, forward strand.
TCAGTTTGGTAACTGGAAAATCATTGCTACATTGTAGGTGCTTAATAAGTCCTTGATGAACTGAGTGGAATTGAATTCTTTAATGCAATTCATTTTTGGTAGTATGCTACAGTCATTTTATATATATCCATTTTATATCTCTCCATATATTTAGATAAGACATACCAAATGTGATGGCTATAGAAATGAATACATAGCATAAAAAGGATGTGCTGTATTGAAGACAATGTGTGCTTCCAAAGACTCCAAACTTCTAGGAAATAGAGAAGTTTAAAAGGAGAAAAAACTTGAGGACCTTATAACTGTTTCCATGTATTTGAAAGGCTAATGTGGAGAGACGAATAAGCTTGTTTTGCATGATTTCCAGAGACAAGTGTAGGAGCTGTAGTTGGAAGCCATATCCAACTTGACATTCTGGATCACAGGGAGGGTGTGATCACTCTTCTCTAATTGTGGGTATGACTTGTCTGGGTTCTTAACCCTCAGTATAATTGAAATATTATAAATAACAAGATGGGATTGGGGGAAGGAACCACTTCCCTGTGAGATCTGGGCCAATTCTAGATGAGTCATAGACTGAAATTGTGGAAATGAGTGGAGATAATTATCTGGGTTTTTCTAAAGTGCTTTGTCAGGTACTTAATGCTTAGCTATTGGGATGGGAAACAACAATTGAGCTTAGTCTCATTCACATAGGCAATAGTAGAACTATCCACAATTTTCTTCATTGTTGAAGATTGAAGTTCCATGAAGAAAAATACTTTTTTGTTATCTAAACCTAATTATCCCAGTATTAAGAACTGGGCTATATATACTGTAGATGCCTAATAAATACTTCTTTCATTGGTTTATTCCTTCAATTCTTAAGCATGCTGTGAGTGAGCTTTTGAAAACCAAAAGCCTTGACGTTGTACTGACACTGACACCCATAGACAATCTACCCTACAGTGATGGCAGGAAGGAAAAAAATCCATTATCAAACACTGTTCATCTATACCTTCTAGAGTAGACTCTGCAGGTCTTTCCCTTATATTCACAGAGTCATAGAATTAGAAATAAATAAGGTTATATGTCCTAGTTCAATGTCCTTATTTTCACAAATGAGGGAATTGAAGCCCGGGGAAGGAATTTGACTTTTCAAGGTCATACAGTAGGATTTTAATTTCATATTTGTAGCCAGACCCCTACATCTTCTGACTCCCCTTCTAATGATATTCCCAAGTACATTATGGGGTCACTCTAATCTTACAAACAAGAAATATTAGAACCAGGTCTTAACATTGAATTCAAAGGGCCTAGCAAGGGTGGGGAACCTGTGGCCTTGAGATCACATGTGGCTCTTTGATCCTCAAGTGTGGCCCTTTGACTGAATCCAAACTAGAAGGGTCACACTTGAAGACTTAGAGGGCCACATGTGGCCTCAAGGCTTCAGATTTCCTACCCCTGAGTCTAGTTAATAAAGGTGTTTCATCCTGGACTAGGTAGAATCCCACAAGGTTCCTAAGGAAAAGTCTATGGCTATTTGGCAACTTAAATGGTCTTAATGTTATTACTGAATCAACTGAAAAGAGGCTTACATATGTGGTTTATATAAATCCTAGGTATGAATTACAATCCTACTATAATAGAGACAAGTAAAATACATAGATGATGAAAATGAATAAAACATGAATTTGAATGGGAAGAAGTCTTAAAATATCTTTCATAGTCAATGTCTTTTAATATAGTAATCTTATGTAATTGCGTTCAACATGTACCTATGTACTAAATATGTACATACATGACTAGTGATTGTTTTGGATTCATTCTTCTAGACTCAGGTCAGTAATCTCCCTCTGACTGTTTTAGAGCACCTGAGGAGTGAGGGGAGTGGGATGGCTTTCTTTAATGATATCAGCCTGAGCTTCCATTCTGATGTGTTTCTACCACTGTTAACCACCAGTAATTAACACCCCAGTTTCATTTAATCAAAAAATAATTTGAATATTAATTGGTTTTACAAAGGAATATTTACTATCACAAAGATATAACAAAGACAGAATTATAAACATTCCCCCTAATACCTAAAGATATGTTTTCCCCTATATCCCTTCAGTTGTATGGGTTTAGACTTAATACATTTTCTACATAGCATTGGTTACACCAAATTCATATTTAAATGTGACACTTGTTGTTCAGTCATGTTTGACTTTTCATGACCCCATTTGGGACTTTCTTGTCAAAGATACTGGAAATAGTTTTCCATTTCCTTCTACAACTCATTTTATAGCTAGGGAAACTGAGGCAAACAGGGTTAAATCACTTGCCCAGAGTCACATAGCTAGAATGTGATGGAGGCCAGATATGAATCCTGGAAGATGAGTCCTCCTGACTCCAGTCCCAGCACTCTATCCACTGCATCACTCAACTACACCAAATGTGGCATAACCCCTGGTTAAGTCCGTGTCTCAACTCTTGATGGATTGACTCCCAAAGGCCACTTTGGGGTGGTCTCAATATTATGCTGCCTATCTGAAAAACTCAGCATGGGCTTCACTCCTAGATCTTCATATGGCTGCTTCTCCTGGCTTTTCATATCTCCCAAAGTCATAGACACCTTCTATCTCAGTCTAAAGACAGGAAGAGGAGCTCTAACAATGACAAAAGGAACAGCAGTGCCCTGTGCTCCATTGAAACACAAGTTTTATTGTGATGGCCATGGTGTGCAAAAAAATGATACCTAAAACCACTATCCCCATTGAGAGCTTAGTCTTCACTTTCTTACTCCTCAATGCCTCAAAGAGTTCTAGCTACTTAGCCTATCAAAGAGGCTCCTTTTCACTATGTGGTTACTAGCTGGAACCAGTTATAGAATATCAATTCATATTCCAAAGTCCATGTAGGAGTTGCATCAACAGAGCACCCTGTGCATGTTCCTAGTGGCTGGGCTCATTGGTCAGTCCCTCATTAAACTCTTTGGTCTATTGCACAAAATTTGCTATCTTCAGCAATGTGGCTAGGAGAGGATTTTTTTCAATCTAGATTCTAGGGCACTAGTACTAGGCCTCTGGCCTTCAGATCTTTGGGTCATTGAGAGAGGTAGAGCCTGGCTGTCAAGCCACTCTCCAGGGGACCTCATCCTCACTCCTGAAATTTTCCTGGAGCTTGGTGTGACTTCTAGCCCTGGTTTGAGCTTGGAAAGGGATTCAGATAATCAGAGATTGGATCCTGCTTTGCCTTCCTGCCCAGGAATTGATACAGAAGCTCCCTTCTATGATCTCTGACAAGAACAAAAATTTTGGTCTTCGCAAAACTGCTTTTCATTTTCTTTTTTGAGATTTTCCATTGTTTCCTTAATTTGTTCTTTCATCCACCAGTTCTTTAAGATTAAATTATTTTGTTTCCAATTATTTTATTTTATTTACTTTTTAAAATAAATTTATTTATTTATTTTCTTGTTTACATCATTCATTTCCACGAGATTTTGAGTTACAAATTTTCTCTCCATCTTTCCTCTACCCAATACTCAAAACAGCCATCCCACTGTATAACCCCTCCCCCAATCTGCTCTCTCTTATGTCCCCCCCCCCCTTGCCCCTCTGACTTTTCGGTAGGGCAGGATGGATCTCCCTATCACAGTGCCTGTGTATCTTAATTCCCAGTTGGATGTAGTTAATAATAATAAGTATTATTATTATTATATATATGTATAAATATATATATTTAACATTTGATTATAGAACTTTAAATTCTAGATTCTTTCCCTCCCTCCGTCATGACCCACTCCCACTGGAAGGACAAGCAATTAAATACAGGCTGTACATGTGTAGTTATGCAGAACATCTCCACAATGGACATATTGTGAGAGACTGATTATATGTCCCTCCTTCCTATCCTGCCCCTCACTTGTTCTATTCTCTACCCTGTCCCTGTCCCTTTATAGAAGTGTGTACTTCCAGGAACCCTCCTCTCCATCATCCCCCCTCTCATTCCCATTGCCCCTACTCTCCTGTGTGGCAAGATACCCAGTTTAGAGTTTATGTCATTCCTTCCCTAAGCCAAGTTCAATGAGAGTAAGGTTGACCCTTTCCCTTTTACCTTCCTGTTCTTCCCCTCCATTGTAACAATTATCCCATGCCTCTTCTATATGAGATGATTAACCCCATTCTGTCTCTCCCTGTCTCCTCTCGTTCTAATCCTCTCCCACCTCAGAATTTCACCTTTTAGAGTATTGTCGCTTCCTACTCAATTGATTCTGTGCCCTCTATGTACTCATCAGATATGTGTTCGTAGGCATATATAAACCCTCCTATATAGACAGATGTGTACGTATACATATACATACATTTGTATTCCCTTCACCTATCCTCATATTGAGAAAAGTTTCATAAGTTACATTTATCGTTTTTCCATGTTGGCATGTAAATAGTTCAACTTTGATAAATCCTTTATGATTTCTTTTCCATGTTTACCTTCTCATGCTTCTTGTATTCGAGTGTCAAATTTTCTTTTCAGTTCTGGTTTTTTCAGCAAGAATGTTTGAAAGTCCTCCACCTCACTGAATGACCATATTTTCCCCTGGAACATCATATTCAATTTTGCTGGGTGGGTGATTCTTGGTTTCAATCATAGCTCCCTTGATCTCTGGAATATCATATTCCAGGCTCTTCAGTCCCTTAATGTAGAAGCTGCTAGTTCCTGGGTTATCCTAATTGTGTTTCCACAGGATTCAAATTTTTTCTTCTTGGCAGCTTGTAATATTTTCTCCTTGATCTGGGGACTTTGGAACCTGGCTATAACATTCCTAGGGGTTTTCTTTTGGGGATTTTTTTCAAGAGGTGATTGGTGAATTCTTTGAAGTTCTATTTTGCCCTCTGGTTCTAAAATATCAGGGCAATTTTCCTTGAGAATTTCTTGAAGGATGCTTTCTAAGTTCTTTTTCTGAACATGGCTTTCAGGTAGTCCAATAATCTTTAAATTGTCTCTCCTGTACCTATTTTCCAGGTCAGTGGTTTTTATGAGGAGATATTTCACATTACCTTCTATTTTTTCATTTGTTTGGATGTGTTTAATAGTATCTTGATTTCTCATGAAGTCATTTGCTTCCATTTGCTCCACTCTAATTCAGAAGGAATTATTCTCTTCAGAAAGCTTTTGAGACTGTTTTTCCATCTGGCAAATTCACCTTTTTAAGGCATTCTTATCCTCATTGGCTTTTTGGGCCTCTTTTGCCATTTGATTTATTCTTTTTTTTAAGGTGTTATTTTCTTCCAGGTTGTTGACTCTCTTTTCATGATTTTCTTGCATCATTCTCATTTCTCTTCTCAATTTTTCTTCCACTTCTCTTATTTGGTTTTAAAAATCCTTCTTAAGCTGATCTATGGCTTTTAGGAAGTCTTCATGTTTCTTGGAAGCTTTTGGTGCAGGAGTTCTGACTGTGTTGTCTTCCTCCCATTCCATGCTTTGATCTTGTTTGTCCCCCAAGAAGGAATCTAGAGTTCGATTGCTATTCTTACTTTGCTTCCTTTGCCTGCTCATATTGCCAGTGGATTACTTGAATTTTTAGCTCTGTGGAACTCTGCTTCCAGAGGGGAAAGCTCTGTCCCAAATCACTGGTGTTTTCACAGCTGCTGTAGCTATTAGAAGGCTTCTGCAGCCCCCACCAGCTTTGGATCACTGAAAATGCACCCCAGGACCACCACCCAAGACCATGATCCAGATCCAAGCCATTCAACGCAAGAGCACTTAGCCTCTGAACAATTGCTTGGCCCCCCTGCAGTCTGCAGGCTAGGAGCTCTGAAGCAGCCATGTGGAGGCGGCTGCAGGGCTGCCACTACTGTTGTTTCCTTGCCCTGGAGGCAGTTTGGCCAGACTGCTCTTCTCCTCCAAATTTAGCTGAGTTCCACTGACCTTTCACTTAGTCCTTATTTTTTATGGCTTGATAATTCTGGAAATTGCCACAGCTGCCGCTGATCTACTCTCCTGAAGGCTCCACTTGCAGCTTGTCCTGGCCACACTGCTAGGCTGGTTTCAGCTCCCAGTGTGCTGCAATGAGTCCTTCCTACCAAGCTGCCTTCAGTGGGAGATTGTTTTTTCTGTATTTTTGTCAGTTTTGAATCCCTAAAATTTGTTTAGAGTTATATTTTATGGGTATTTGGCTATGGGTATTTTATGGCTATGTTGGAGCTGTGGAACCTTGCTGCTTCTATGAGGCCATCTTGGCTCCCCCCTCTGTTTCCAATTATTTTAAAACTCTTCAAAAGCTTTTTGGTAAACAGAATTTTTATTATATTACTGGCCAGTAAAATATATGTTTAATATTTCTTAGAAGGGTTTTCTAGCCCATTTATGCTATCATTTCTCAGAGTGCCAGATAGCTCAAAGTCAAAACCATGCTTTCTCTGGATGTCTGTTGACTGTGTCAATTGACTTAGCTATGTCTGTGTCATATACTTGGATTTCTCTAAGGCATAAATTCTCTCATATGTCATCTTGGGACAGATTTGACATCTCATCCTCTAAACGCTGTTCCTGAGACCAATTCCATGCTACACAGACTGATAGTGGTATGAAGAACACTCTTCTTGAATTTTGGAAGACCTAGTTCACATCCCAGTTTCACTATCTATTATGTGGGCTAGTAATAAATAACCATATACAGAATGACAATTGATTAAATGATCTCTAAGCAGTCTACTCAATATAAATTCTAAGGTCTAGGAATCCAAGACTATCAGAGTTGAAAGAAACCTGTCCACCTTTAAAAACCATTTCAAGGGGGCAGCTACGTGGTACAGTGAATAGAGCACTGGCCCAGGAGTCAGGAGGACCTGAGTTCAAATGTGGCCTCAGACACTTAACACAAAACTAGCTGTGTGACCTTAGGCAAGTCACTTAACCCCAACTGCCCTGCATTCTCTCCTCCAAAAAGCCAAAAACAAACAAACAAACAAAACATTTCAAATGCTACTTCCTCCAATAAGCCTTCTTTAAGTTCACCATTGGTAATAATGTCCCTGTAAATTTAGTCTCAAACTCAGAACTGAGCCTAGTGCTATGTACAAAGTAGCCACTTAATAAATATGTGTTAAATTTCTAAAGTAAATGCAACTAGGCAAAAAAAAGTTCTTATTGTTCAGTATATCCAACTCTTCATGACCACATTTGATAAAGATACTCTGGTGGTTTGCCATTTCCTTCTCCAGCTCATTTTATAGATGAGGGAACTGAGGCAAACAGGGTTAAGTGATTTGCTCAGGGTCACATAGCTAGTAAGTGTCTGAGGCCAGATTTGAACTCAAGAAGATGAATATTCCTTACTTTGGACCTGGTGTTCTATACACTGCACCACCTAGTTGCCCCCAAAATATTGAAGGTAAACTGACACCCACATGGAAGCAAAGTGGTGCAATGGAAAGTGTGTTGCATTTGGAGCCAAAGGACTAGAGTTCAGAACCAGCTCTTCCACTTATCCAGCTTTGTGAATTTGGGCAATTCCATTAATAAACCTGATCTAGAAAATGAAGGGAATAAATTCAATGACCTCAAGAGTCCTGTCTAGTTCTGATTCTATGTATTTGAGTTGCCCATCCCTTTGTCATCTCCCTACACCCGAGAGGGGAGACTCGGGAAATGTAAGTGTGAAAGGGAGAGGGAGGGGATGATGTTCTTGTTCTAGGAGAGTCAGTCCTGCCTGTGGTGCCTGGACGAAGTACTTCATTGCAGTACAACCTACTCCATAAGTGCTGCTGCCAGAAATGGAGACCCAACACACATTTCTTCTCTGTCTTTATTGATACCTTTCTCTTGGAGTAAAGAAATATGTCTGCAGTCACTTGAACGAAGTCCAGCAAAATTCAAGTTTGGAAATGCCTTCAGGCTCATCGGGCTGAACTAAGCTGTCAAACCAGGCACTGAATGTGTCTGAATATGAAATGCTTCCCTTGGCAGATCAGCTCTTGCATTTGACAGCACTGTGGCTCAGCTTCCTTTTTTATTCAGGCTTCTTCCTTGACATAATTGGTTATTAGGTACATGAAAAGGAGGAAGCCCTCCTCTTCCAGATGGCTCCATGATTCTTTGGCTTTTGCCAACATTGCTTCCCTGAACAGAGGCAGGAGCTGTTCCCTGAGGGATGGGGATGAGCTGGATGAAAAGGCCAAGCTGTCCTGCTGAAGCCTGCAGACAAATGGGCAGTTAGTTTGCTGAAGGGGGGGTGGGGGGTGTCCACACTTGCACATTCCTCATACTCCCTCTGAATTTAGATAAGAAAGTGATCAGAGAGAGTTCTGTTGCCAAGAAAGTCTGCAGTTTGAGGAAGGAGGCCTTTCTGAATTCTAAGTCAGAGGACAAAAGGATTTAGAGCTGTCTATGACCTGAAAGACAAAATTGAAGTTCTTTTCCTAGGTATGTATTACTTGCACAGGTGATAAGTAGCAGAGACTAGATTTGAACTGTGTTCTCAACTTGAAATCCAATGTACTTTCCTCTACATTGATGTTTATAGGATAGGTTATGCAATTAATTCAATTTATTTGATGGCAAGTATGAGGAGAGGCAGCTCAGTGGAACATCTGACTAAGAGCTAATCTGATCAAATGAGTTAATCCGTCTAAAGTACTGGGCATACAGTAGGTGCTTACTAAATGCTTCTTCACTCTCTCCCTTCTTCCTGAGAGCTTGTAGACTAGAAAGGGGAGAGGACACAGTTCTCAGAAGTCTGTGAGACAGCAAAGGACTCATCCAATCCAATCCCCTTGTTTTACAGTGAAGAAGACAGAAATCTAGAGAAGGAAATTACTTGCTAAGGGTCATACGGTGAACCAATGGAAAACCTAAAGCTAAAGGTCCGGTCTCTGGACCCCAGTCTATTATTTTTATACTTTGCCAACAGCTCCTCCTACCTACCACTTCCACTCCCTACCAGGGCGCATAAAGCTTTGTGAGGGTCTGGACGTGGACCACTGATTCGGTGGTGAGGACTGGATTTGGGACCTAGAAGAGAAACTGTTAAGTTTATAACAATAAAAGTCTTCAGGGTCTTTTTAATGATGAGGCAAAAATATTCACTTCATAAACATGATTTATTTTGCTAGAGAATTTTTTCAGCATTCACTTTGGAAATACAAATGTAACAGGTTTGTTAAAGGCTCTCAAGTATCTGCTCGGGGATGCGCTAGGACAAGACTGTTGGTGGTTAGCGTCAGAAGTAATAAAAGAGGCATTTACTAATAAATGCAAAAACCTTCACTTAAGCAGCAGGCTCTTTTGTGATGTCAATATTTAATTGATGGAGCAAGATGCAGTACATTGGCCACCAGAGGGCGCTCAAGCTGCCAGTGATCAGCCTATTCCCACATCTTCCATTCCCTGTCCTCCAGTTGCTCAGCCTCTCCCCTCTTCAGGAGGTGTAAGTCTAGTGGTATGTTCTAGAACTGTGGTCTCCAAAGTGAAGGCCTAGAAATCACCTTCAGGAGGATCTGAAGACATGTTCTGACCCCGGGGGAGTCTGTGATCAAACACTTGAAAGGATGAGGAAGAGGTTATATCTGGCTCTTTCTGTGATCGATAGTCAATGAAGGGCTTGTCTCCCACACCCCCACAAATATCTTCATCCCTCAAGACACCTGCACCTGCCTTTACTCCCCAACACTCTCTCACCTCCCTGGACTGTGTAAGGTCCCAAGCCCTCTCCTGAGCAGGCTGTGATCAGATGCCTTTGGGAAAGTTCTGCTCCCCCTACTCTTTGCCCCTCAGATCAACTCTTGGTTACAGGAAAAGAGGATGAACTGCATGAGGGGTAGCTGCTGGTGAGTAAGATCACTGCCTCTGCATTTTTCATTTTGTGTGGGACAGATCAAGTCACACAGGATGAACAGGCACGGAAGGCTTGTCAGACAAATGTGAGATATTATCTTTCTCCTTAAACCCATCCATCTTCCTAACTTTCTGACTACCATCAAGAACACCACCATCTTTCTAGTCTCCTTGATTTTCACAAGCTCATTGTCATTTTGAACGCCTCACTTTCCTCCACCTCACATCCACACAATCAGTCAATTGTCAAATCCTATTAGTTCTGGCATCTTTTGTGCCTGCCTGCTTCTTCCCAACCCTACATTAGTTGGTATCCCTTCCCCACTGTGATCCGGCCTCTACTTATTGCTACCAAAGTGACTTTCTAAAATTACAGATCTGACCCATACTTAGCCCAATGTCTACATAGCAGGTCTTCAACTCAATACGCTTCAATGATTCCCTCTTAATTCTAAGATCTAATATATTTCATCTTTAACTTATCCTTCTAAATTGCTGTTTTGGTTTTGTAATGTACATAACTATTAATACAACATTTAAACATTAGTAAGTTTGTACACATTAGGGCATATGTGCTAAAATGTTTTATTTGTAGGAGTTTATGAGCAGAGTTTGGAGATCACAGATCTAGAATATACCTCAAATTACTCCAAAATGCAAAAACTCTCTTCAACTCATAGAGCCACCTTTTCCCATGATCTGTCTTCACCACCTCAATCAGATCCTCCCCAGTCATATGCTTTGACAATTTGCTATTAATGATCACACAGTTTATTAAAACAAGGTGTTCATGGAGGAAACTCAAGGAAGCAACAAAGCAAAGCTTCAAGTAGCAGACCGTGGTATCTCTGAATTAATTTTCCCTTTGCTTCTAACTCATCTCCTAGTCTGTCTGAGGGAATGAAAAGGAAAGCGATCAGACATTAAAAACCAGTGGGGGTTCCTATAGCCATGCTCCAAGGAAGCCAGGAGAAAAACTGTGCACTAGAATTCCACTTAACCTTATGGCAATGGCAATGAGTGGTACTCACAAAACGTTTCATTAGGATATACAGCCAGGGAATTGTGCTTTAAAAACTGAACATTTATTTAACACTCACTCATAAAGGCTAATAATTTTTTAATATTAACAGCTAAAAATTATTTTTAAAATACAAACTGTAGAAGGTGATACAAAATACCAGCACTGATGAAATACTGAATGGCAACCTTGCTCCATGCCATGAGTCATGAAAGGCTGAGAAATGTATGCAATAATTGAAGAGAAGCATTCCTCAATGATGTAGAGACTTGTCTGATTTATGCTGTGATTGAAAATCCATGGCTGTAATCAAGGTTTGATTTGGAAAAATAAATGGGTACCTAAAAGTGCATTTAAATGTCTAATATGATAAAAGTGTGATTTCATCTTGAAGAAATCAGGAGTATGTATCAAAATCTTGTGAACTCAGTGACATTGTACAAAGCAAGTGATTGAAACAAAGGGAGGATAAACAGCATATTAAAATTTTTAAACATGTAAAAAGTTGTAAAATTTATGGGTGTAAAAAATATTGAGTATGTTTTACATGATTTGCACCGCACTGTAAAATACAAAGGATCTCACATTATGAGAGCTGGAAAGGATCTGAGAATATAGAACATGGAATGAAAGAGGTCTTTGAATGTTAGAACTGAAGTCTTTAGGAATGAGACTATTAGAACACAGGTCATAGAAAATCAGACTTCAGAGGTCAATAGAACAACTAGCTCATGTTAGAAATTTTTTAATTACAGGAGACAAGAAAAGAAGCAAAGAGAGGAAAGGGGATACATATGCTGCATTTGCAGCCTATTCTACATTTTCAGCAGTTTAATGAATAATAATGCTCTTATTCTTTGCCCTTCCCTTCCTCCTTCTCCCTCCCCCCACCTGCCCCATCTCCTTACTCAAGGTCTTTTTAGTTTCCAGATACACTCATAAGCCAATTGTTTAAAAACAGCACATGCAGCCTATTAGGTGGCAGAGTTTATTTTCAAATCAGGAAAGGTCCTTAAGTTCAGTTTAGGCTTATTAAGGGACAAGGAAGATCTTCACATTTCTATTACAGAGGAGTAGAAGCCCAATGTTTTGGTTGACTCTGCAAATCCCTGGCTCCCTCCTGCCTTCACATTCATGTCTTCCCTACCTAGCTCTGGTTTGATACCTTCAAACACTGCAGTTTTCTGGCAATCAATGGGAATTGTAGATAGACTAGCAGATGTAGAGCATTTATAAAGGACTTATCATGTTTCAGGCACTGTTCTAAGTGCTGGGGATAGAAATATAAGCAAGTTAGATGGTTTCTGCCTTCAAAGAGTTTACATTCTAGTGGGGGTAGCTAATACATAATGGGGACCCCAAAAGGGGTGAGGATACTCATACATGGAAATGGTATGCAGGTGACTGGGAGGTGGAGTGGAAGTCACATTTGGGAAAAGATGAAATGAAAACTCACATATCAGAGCCCCAATTTCCCTTTGCAGAGTATTTGTACCCAGGGTATTGTGTGTCTCTTAATCTGTGTTTGCCCAACTTCTTTCCTCTGCATCAGGGGTTCTTAATTTAGGGTCTAGGAATTTATTTTTTATAAAAATATTTGGACAACTATTTTAATAGTTTTTCCTCTGCAATCCTATGTTTTTTAAAACATTATTTGAGATTTTAAGACATCATTTGAGGAGAAGCTTATAAGCTCCATCCGATTGCCACAGGAGTCAATGATTTTTTTTAAAGGTTAAGAACCCTTGCTTCACATTTTCCCTCTGACAGTCACCAGTCTATCCCCCAATCTATCCCCCAAACCTGAGGCTTAAGTGAGTCAAAGCCCTTGCCTGTCCTACATTATCCTAGGACAACTGGCTTGGCATCAAAATGCTGGAGTTGGAATGAATGAATGAAAAGCCATTGATGAATGCCTCAGAAAACCTTTAAAAACCCAAAACCACATCAATTAATGCGCTGCATTTTTTATCCATACATAAAAGCAAAGAAACTAGAGATAAGAGGATGGAAAATTTTATTTCAAAGAAAAGTTATAATATCTGCTTGTAATTATTTATATTTTAAGCACGTTTGCACAGATTGGAGAAAGAAAAGATTTATTGTCAAATATATGTCCTTGCCGATTGATGAGCTTGGTTCTTCTAGTGTTAAACACTTACAATGTGCCAAGCATTTTGCCAAGGACACACAAAAACAAAGACCAGAAACTAATGGGGAAGATTATATAGACAGGAGAATTGATTTGGTGTTTTTTCCTGGTGGGAGCTGACTTAGGACTTGTTCAATTTCTCTTTTTTTAATTAGGTTATTTCGGTTTTTGATGTCCAGTTTTGGTAGTTTTGTTATTTTGTATCTTGGTAGCTATTCATCCGTTTCATTGAGGCTTTCGGCTGTATTGTCCCGTACTTTGGCAATGTGGCTTCTGATACTTTTCATTTTTTCTTCTGCGCTTGTGATTTTTTTTTCACTTTTTCATTTTTGATTTTTGAAAGTGTGATCTCTTTTAAAAGTAAATTGACTTATCAATTTTTATCAGTCTTTTAAAAAATATTTTTGTTTTTTTTCTCTTAGTTTAATTGTTCTTCCCTCTTCCCCTCCCAAAGTTTCTGAGAAGAGATTATTAGTTCCTCCCCTGGCCCTGCAACTCCCAGTCCAAGCAATCTGGTCCAATACAACTTTTACCTTTCCTGAGGTCTTCTCCCTCAGTGTGATTCTGGTACTATGTTATAAGCAGTTGTGGTTAGATGCTTCCAGATCCTCCTTTGTCTTTTTTTCATTGTGACTCCCTTCTTTCTCTTATGCTCATGTCTAAGCATCCTGAGTTATAGAAGCTCTAGAGATTTATTAACCAATAAAGCAAGCATGCAAATAAGTAAGTAATCAGTTAACATTTGTTTTAAAAATTATGCATGCCGAGAACTGTGCTATTCACTGGAGATTCAAAGACAAAGGCAACAGAGTCACTCCCCTCAAGAGTTTACATTTTAAGGGCAGAGGAAAAATATAAATAGATAGGCACATGTAAGACACTTATAAGCAGATATCAGATGGGAAGGTACCAGCAGCTAGGGAGACTGGAAATACCTCCTGCAGGGGGTGCCACTAAAACTAGGTAAAATAATAACAATGGTAATGGTAATGATAATGATAATTATTTTAAGAATAAAGTGCATTGACATATATTATTATTATTTTTGTAAGAATAAATTGCTTCAACATATTTTCCTTATTTTGACTTACAGTTTGGGTGATGAATAGGTAGGTAACTGAGCCCAGAGCTACAAAGGGATTATGTCACATAAGTGCAGAGTATCAGAGCTAAAAGGAATCTTAGAACACCATAAACAGAATCCTAGAACTGGAATGGAACACAGAATCTGAGACTTGGAAGGGGCCTTAAAACACAGAGTATATAATGTCAGAGCTGGAAGAGAATTTAGACCAGAGAATATAGTTCTCCATGTGGGATATCTTTAATCATCAAATGAAAATTCAGTCACAGTTACTACATTTTCATCATGGAACCTATGGAGGAAGCAAAGGAGATGGGGCTCCTCAGAATGCTTTAGTATAGCCCACGTTGACTCCCAAAGGGCCCCCTCTTTGGAAACAGAATTAATGAGAAGTGCTCCCTTTTCTAGACACAGACACTAGTGTGGTTATCAGTGGGGTACTTATATTTTGATATCAAGAGCATCAACACACTAAGGGAAATACCTTACTATAGTAATGATTCAAGATTATGAATTTATGGACTTTATTTTGTCTTCCAGGAAAGGAAGAGTGATGATTTATACATAATCTTCTGAGACTCAGCCGGGTGACTGGAGCTGCTGATACTCAAAGCAATTAACAACAGCTCAGGGTGCCTGGGCTAGGCAACCAGGAAAGCTGAGGGAAAGGAGTGGCCTGGTCTGGTTGAGGAGCTGAGATCAGCATTCTGGGAAGAAAAACAAAAGCATTAGTCAGATGCATTGTCTAGAGATGAAATAAAAACAACATTAATACCAACAAAATTGTCATACTAATTTAAATGATAAAAAATTAATTATTGTTTGGGTAATTCAAATGAGTTACTCAATTAGATAACAAATCAATTGCAATAATTAGGTAATAGAGGTGAGTTACTACTTAATCAAAACTAAAAATGAATCAAGGTTTATATAAAAATCATTTTTATAGCACCAATTATCCATTAATGAAAATTAACTGTTAAATCATAGCTAGATAGTAATAAGATTATAAAATATACAAAGTATCATAGTGGATGTAAGAAGGTTCCAACATGTTACCAACTAAGAAGTGCTAGGTATCATACTTTCTATGCTGAGTTGAGTTCTTCTAGGGCATGTCTGATGTCCTAGGGGCAGCTAGGGGGTGCCTTGGACAGAGCACTGGGCCTTGGGTCAAGAAGACATCTTCCTGAGTTCAAATCTGGTTTCAGACACTTACTAGCTGTGTGAACCTGGGAAAGTTACTGATCACCTCTGTTTCCTTATCTGTAAAATGAGTTGTAGAAGGAAATGGCAAACTACTCCAGTATCTTTGCCAAGAAAACCCCAAATGAGGTCAGTCACTAAGAGTCAGACGTAATTGAAATGATTGAACAACAAAAAGGACATATCTGATCAGAAAAGGAGGTGGTCAGGCATGGAATAACAATTAGAATCAACAGATGGACAGCATGAGGATTGATCTGTCATCCCTGAGCTACTAGAAGAATTGTAGAATCACTGGATTTCAATTCAGTAGCCATCTAGTCTCACCTAGACCTACAATGAATCCTCATTTTAACCCTCACTACAAGTGGCCATATAGTATTTGTCTGAAAACCTCCAATGAGACTACCTTGGGAGTGGCCCACTCTGCTTCTGGACAGCTCCCATTGTCCAGGGCATCACTGTCCCCCCATTCACCCAGGTTTATAACCTAGGTGTCAGTCTTCGTGCCTCCTCACTCTCTTCTCCTTCTAGCCCATCTGTTGCCAAGCCTTGGCAGTCCTTTACAATGTCTCACACACTCTCTTCTCTGCCACTACTCTAATTTTTAGGAAGTTTTTTCTGGCATTAAATAAAAATTTATTTTTATTGCAACTTCTACCCATTTCTCTTAGGCCAACTCAACTATTGCAAAGCCTCTTCTTCAAATGCTTGAAGATAAGTAAAATATTTATCCCCAGCCTTTTCTTTTCCAGGACAAAACAATTTCAGTTTCTTTAACAGTTTTTCATATGATATGGACTCAAAGATATTCACCACCCTTTTTGTCCTCCTCCGGACGGTCTGTATTATCAAGGCTCTTCTTAAACTGTTGCACCCTGACCGGAACACAATACTCCAGGGCAGACTATAGAAGAGCTGCTACCTTAATTATGGAAACTATGCTTCTCTGAATACAGTCCAAAGTCTCGTTGGCTATTGTTGGATACTTCATCACACTTGTTTATTCATCTTGAGCTTACTGTTACTCCAGCAAAGCCTCTGGGTCTGTCTCAGAAGTACCGCTGTCTAACTGTACTTTCTATATCCTATATTTGTGAAGCCAATTTTTAAAAGGCATGGTCCAAGCTAGGTGGTGCAGCGGATAAGTGGCCTTGGAATCAGGAAAACTTACTTTCATGAGCTCAAATCTGGCCTCATACACGTACTGAGTGAGTCATTTAACCCTATTTGCCTCAGTTTCCTCATCTATAAAATGAGTTGGAGAAGGAAATGACAAGCCCACTCCAGTATCTCTGCCAAGAAAACCCCAAATGGGGTCACAGAAAGTTGGACATGACTGAGAGGGTTGAACAACAACATAGAACTTTACCTTTATCTCTATTGAATTTTAATTTACTAAATTCAACTTAATGCTTTATCTATTCATTCAAGATCCTTTTGGATTCTGACTGATATACTCTGTTAGCTATCCCTTCCAGATTTGTGTCATTTGAAAATTTTATGAACATTTCCTGTATACGTTTATCTAAGTCACTTTACTCCTGGTTAGAGTGGCAATGGTTAGGGCTCTGGCCCCATGTTTAGTTGTATCTCCTTATTTCTTCTTTATAAGGTCTCACTACTGATGCATTTTGTGATTCTAGGCAAAGTGTTTCCCTACTCTGGGGCCAGTCTTCCTTCTTGATAAAATTCAATAGTATCTAAGCTTTTGCCATCTCAGGTGGACTCCCACGTTCTTAGAAACCACTTTCAGGTCCGTGATTCATCAGCCAGAGCTTATTAAGGGAAGGTTGGCCTCTAGATCATGTCATCTTTAGGCCGCCTTTTAAAGGAAATATATTTTTTCTCTTTAAAGGGAGGAGATGATAGTTAACTTTTGATTTTGGTTGGCCCTGGGAAGGTCTTATTGAACATTCTCTCCCTGAAATTGCTTTGTGCCTGAAAGTTTACAATTAGACCTTCAGTCCTTTGGCTTAGGTTACTGTTAAATTGGAATTCCCAGGGTTCCCAGTGAACATCGGGCCTTCATTACTTCCTTCCTAGAGTACTGCAACAGCCTTTTACCAGGTCTCTCTGCCTCTAGTCCCTTGGAATTGGTATCTTGGATCTATCCTGCCCATTTCTGAACATATCCCTCCATGCCTCAGTAATATTTACTCCAGGGATTCTCTACATTTTTTTGTGTTCTAGCCCCCTTTGCCAGTTTGATAAGGCCTGTGCACTCTTTCTCTGAATAGTGTTTTTAAATGTATAAAATAAAATATACAAAATTACAAAGTAAACCAATTAAACTTAAATGTACTTATCAAAAAAAAATTTTTTTTTAAGTCCAATGACTTCAAATCAAGCTCTCCTGCCATAGTGACTCACTGCTGCCCAGAGAGGGCAGTTAGGTGGATCAGGGGGTAGGGTGCTGGGCCAGGAGTCAGGGAGATTCATCTTCCTGAGTTCAAATCTGGTCTCAGATACTTATTAGCTGTGCAATCCTGGGCAAATTACTGTTTGCCTCAGTTTCCTCATCTATAAAATGTACTGGAGAAAAGAAATGGCAAACCACTCTAGTACCTTTGCCAAGAAAATCCCAAATGGGATCGTGAAGTGTCAAATACAGCTGAACAGCAACAATTGCCTGGAAGATAAAGGTCTTATCTCCTTATCCTGATTTTCAAAACCTTCTTTAAGCTACTCTTAAATATCTTCCCAGTCTGTTCACCTATTGCTCTTCACATTCCTATATCTCAACCACACTGATTTGCTCAGTTTTTTTCCCTACTGGAAACCATCTCATCAAGATCTACTGATATCTTGCCAACTTTCAAGGCCTAAGTATAAGTGCCAACTACAGATACCTTTACCTGATTCCTTACAATTGGAAATTACCTCTTCTCATCAGACCCTCAATAGCATGTTGTTCTCTTCTGAACTTACTGTGCATGGTCTGTTTCATGTGCTATCTGGGAGCCCACATCTTCTCCCCACTGGGGGAGCTCCTGGGAGTCAGGACCTGACTCTTATCTGTCGTAGTCTTTCTCACAAGAACAAGCATCAGGCCTTTGATATACTGTAATAGATGTAGATAAATGTATAGAAGATTTCTGTTCAATTAGTCTTTCAACTAGATTACCTCTAAGTTTATTTCTAGTTCTCTGTTCTCCTGTTGCTTTTATATCTAACATCCTCTGTTCTCTGACCTGAGCTTCCTTCTAGTAAAATAACATAAAATTTAAAAATCTAACATTTTATGTAGTAAAAGTCCTTTCCAGATAGACATTATTAGGAGCTTTCCAGCATGAATATTATATGTTTTAAGGCTTTTTCCCAAGTCTGACCTTCTTTGTTCTATGTTCTAACTTTTTTTTTCCCCAAGTCTAAGAGCCAGGGATTGTACAAAAGTTTTCTGAGCTAAATTCCACTAGGTTGGAAGAGCTCTGCAAGCATCACCTCCACTAGCAGAGTCTGACAAAGTATATCTAACAAGAGCTTGAGAAGGCGTTTTCACAGCCTTAGACCTGGATGTGATTCAACAGAAGTACAAGTAGGACTTGTTTGAGTAATCAAGTTAATCGGGGACTGCACCTGCTTAGTTGAGATTATATTGTCTCCTCCTCACTTTGGAGAGATTTGTTGGTTGGGACACAAAGAAGTCTGTAGAATTTTTTCTTCCTGAGAAGATATGTAAGGATGTTTGGTTATTGCTTTATGGAGTTCTCAGGGCTAAGACTACAAGGGTCATATATGAAAAAATGAGTAGATTTTACGTATTTTGTTGTCATTAAGTCATTTTTTCAATTGTATCTGACTCTCTGTGATCCCATTTGAGATTTTATTGGCAGAGAAATGGTTTATCATTTCCTTTTCCAGATCATTTTTTTAATAGATGAGGAACTGAGGCAAACAGGGTTAAGTGACTTGCCCAAGGTCATATAGTTACTATCTGAGGCCAGATTTGTTGAACTCACAAAGCTGAGTCTTCCAGAATTGAAGCCTGGCACTCTATCCACTGTACCACCTATCTGCTCCAGATATTCTGCATATAATATGTATAACAAGTGACATCTAGTCTTTACTCAAATTTTTTTTAGTGATGTCAAGTCACTGCATCAAAGGACAATCCATTCCACATTCATAGAGCTCTGGTTGTTGGAAAGTTTCTCCTTTTAATAACTTGAAATCTGCCACCATGCAAATTCTATTCCCTGCTTTTGGGACCAAGTAAAGCAAGCCAATCTGTCTTCACTATTGTAGTTCTTTGAGCCAGTACCATGTCCTTCACCCTCTTCCTTTCCCATTATTTTCTTTTCAAAGAGAAACATTCCCAATTTCTTCAACTGATCCTTTCATGATATGGTTCCTTATCTTCAGAATATCCAGATTTCTTTCCTCTAAAACTCTCTAACTTGTCATTGTACTTCCTAAGCTTTGTTACCCACTATGGGACTATCAACTCCCTAACTCTATGCATCTCCTAATGTGGTCTATGATGATATTAACTTTCTTTTTGGCTGCCAGACTACTCTTATAACACATATTGTATGGAAACCCACTAAGAACACTAGTATTAAGGCCACTAAGGTCTTCGTAGCAACTTCTGCCAAGTTATGCTTCCTTCATACTTTATTGACATGGGTAATTTTTTTGAACCTAATTACCAAATTTAACATTTGTCTCTATTGAACTTCATTTCAGTAGATTTAGCCCATCCTTATAGAGTTATCTGTGTTCAAATCCTGCCTCTGACAGGACTTAGTTATGTGACCATGGGCAAGTTGCTTAACCTCTCTGACCTTCAGTTTCCTCTTCTGCAAAACAGATATAACAAAAGCTACACACCCACTTCACATGAGTGTTGTGCATCTCAAATGAGATTGCATGTGTCAAAGAGTTTTTTAAAACCTAAAGTACTATAGCAGGCAGTTATTATTATTGTTATTATTTTATTATTACATTCTTATCTTTCTATTTGACAGGACAAGTCATTATTCTGCTCTTTTTTTGTGCATGATTTTCAGTGATGTATAATATGATGTATAATGACATTGAACATGATGTTCAATGACGTATAATGTTCAGGTTTATGAAGTGATTGGGTTTTGTAGCTGAATGCAAGTTTCTGTGGGTCAGTGTCATATCCTGGCAATTATGGGCAATGGTGTTATTTGTGATGATGCTCTGGTTCCAAAAGAGATTATTTGTTGAATTCTAAGAGAAATTTTGAGATTTGTGTTTGTAATATGGAAATTTTGACTATGAATTCATGAAGAACAGTGAGCGTCTTGTATATAATTCTTGCCCTTAGATTATGTCTTTCTAGACATTCAATAGGTGCTTCTTGCAGTGCTATGTTGCACACTTTCTACTATTTCTTTGAAAAGTTGCATTTCCAAATGGATATTCAATATAAACTTCAAACAAAATGTGTTCAAAACAGAACATTATCTTCCCCTTAAGTCCACTCTTCTAACCTTCCCTATTTCTGTCAAGGATGCCATTCTTGGTTCCCAACCTTTGTGTTATCTTTGCCTCTAGGTCTCATGCGTCCTCATAGCCAATTAGTTGCCAAATCTTCTGAATATCTCTTAAAACTGTCTCCTACTCTTTACTCATTCAGGCACCATCTTAGTTCAGAACTACATCATCTCTTGCCCAGACCTTTGCAATAGGCTCCTCAATTGAAACTTTTTCTCACTCCTATGAATCTATTCTCCAAAAAACTGACAAGCTGATTGCAGTGATTTTTGGAACCTTTTTGTTTACAACTGTTCAGATCATTTTGTCTAGCATTCCAACTAAGTACAATAGATTTTGAAAGGTAGGGCCTCTCTGGAGCCTTTTTTCTTCAACTATTATTCCTCCCTGCCAATTACCTGAGTGAATGGATAAAGAACCTGAGATGACTCATTTAAAACAGTTCTTGGGTCAGGATCTTGGTGGAGCCACCCACAATTTCTGTTGTTTCTAAGATGCTGGAGAATTCCTAGGCTTGAGTTCATTTTTATCTGTCTAATAGGGAGAGGGTCTTGAAGTGAACTCAAGCAAATAGGAGCACAAATGGGAAGTTTCAGGGCAGTCAGATTTTGGACATTAGGAAGTGCTTCCTCACGATTAGTGCAATCCAAAAATAGGTAGTTGTGAATTCTCCTTAACTGAAGGTCTTCAAGTAAGGATTGGATTAGATCTTATCTGAGATATCTATGAGATTCTATGAAATCACTCTAAAGCAGTTTCTTTTTCTTAAAGATAATTATTAGCCTCCCAAACCTGGTAGAATTCAGTCCCATTTTTAACCTTATAATTTAAGCTCTTTGAAGTCTAAAAAATGCTTTGCCATTAATTTTCTCATTTTATCCATGCAACACACCTGTGAGAGAGTTGGGGATTATTTTTTTTCCATTTAATAGAAGAGAAAACTGAACTTCAGAGAGGACAAGTGATTTGTTCTTGGTTGTGCAACTAGTAAATAGAAAAGCTTGGACTAAAATCCAATAACTTTGACTCCAAGTCTATCACTCTACTCATTACAATGGTTACTCATATTAAACTATACATATCACCTATCAAATGGAGAATCATACCTGTAATCCCAACTATTGGGGAAACTGAGGCTGGTAATTGTCTTGAGCTTGGGTTCTGAGGTACAGTCAATTGGACTAAATCTGACATCAATATGGTGAGCCCCCGGGGAGTTGGGAGTGGGTGGGACTGGGTTGTTCAAGGAAAAACAAACTGGAGGACATAGAAAAAGCTCTTCTTTGGATCAGTAGTGGATTTAGGCCCATGAGTAACCCCGTATTAAAAAAGTAATAATAAATAAAATCATCTTTAACTTACCAGCCATTCTTATGAAGTCTTTTCTGGTTTATCTTCCATGTCAGAAAATCCACTTAAAAAAAAGAAAGATACATAGACTGAATTGTGTTTGAAGGAGAGTAAGGAGAATGAAAAAGATTGGTCTCAAAGACAAAGCTCCATATTCAAAGCAGGGATATTTTGCCTCCAAGTGTCTGTGTCAGGTGTTCTAATACTCTGTTTTCTATCTTCCATAGTATATTGAATAATAATAGTTAACATTTATGTAGCATCTCTGGTACTGTGCTAAGTGTTTTGAAATTATTATCTCATGTCATCTTCACAACAACCCTGGAAGGATTTACAGTTGAGTAAACTGAGGAAAACAGAGCTTAAGTGATTTGCCTAAGATCTCACAACTAATAAGTGTCTGAGGCTGACTTTGAATGCTGGAACTCTGTCTACTGCAGCTGCCCTCATTTCAGGAGTGTGGTGTGTTGGAGGCAGAGATCGTGAATTGCAATACCAATGCTGCTTTTTAATATCAACGTGACCTTGGACAAATCATTTAACTTCTTGGAATATGGTACACCCCATATTCTAAGGACTCTTCTAGATCTGATATTTCATATTCAATGATTCCAATTAGATCATTCTGAGCATCTATGAATATATAGAGTTGGGCACAGCAGTATACTGGTAAATGTTTGACAGCCACCTTTCAAAAAAAGTATGCATGACACACACAAATTAATCTTCATTTTAAACACTTTATCCCTTTCTTAAGTCTAGACAATTAATAAAACAATAAATCAAGCCCTGATTTGCAGTATTTACTAATTTCCTAGGCATAAATTTTCATGCTGAAAATTTGACGATCAGCTCAGAAAGTCAATATGAGCTGCCTCCAGGATAGCACTGGGACATGGGTTGTGAGCTCTGAAAGCAGGTGACTATGAGTTATTTCTATACTTTCCTCAAAGCCCAATTGAAGATTATGGGCAAAATAACTGATCCATAATTACTTATAGATTATTTGACTAATTCCTGCTCTTTATTCCATGTTATTTCCACTTGATGAGCCCAAGAGACTTGAGCCCTTAGTCCTGATTGTCACTAACTTTCACTGGCCCTATAAGAAGGCTATGGTTTCCTCTCTATCCCAACCATGCCTTTACCCAGATCAAGGTACCAAGTCCCTGATGTGGGGTCCTTGGGGATAAGTAGAAGTGTCCCATTCAAAGCACCTCAAAGTTGTAGTTTGTCTTAAAGGTCATGCTGTGATTTCAGTCCCACCTAGGACTGATCTCAATCTAAAAAGATCAAAGATGGAGCCCCTAGCAAAAAACAACATCCTTGCTTTCATACTGCTTTATTCTATCACCCCTTCTCAGGTCAGGGTGTAAAAATGGAGATTAAGAGAAAGATGATGGTGGAAGTAGGTTCATTACTTACGATCTCCGGGCCATTGAAGAGAGAAGATATTCCATTGCAGACTCGAGGATTCCAGTGCCCAGGGAGCTTAAGAATGATGGGAGTTCTGCACCTTGCTTTGGATCAGAAACTGATGGCTTATCATCTGAAACCAAGAGCAGAGATTCAGTCATTTTTTATACCACGGTGGAGGAGGGATGGCAATAACATTTTACTGAAGCTTTAGCTTTTCTTCTCTAAGGGGAACTTGGGTAGCGTTACTATCTGTTTCAGAGTGTCTTATTCATTGAGTGTTAGAATTATAAGGAACATTAGAACAGGGTATATAGAATATCAGTATTAGAAGGGGTCTTTGAGGAAAGAATAGGGAATGTTAGAGTCATAAAGGAGTTGCAAGCACAGAATGTTGCAACACAGAATATATAATGTCAGATATGAAAGGAAACCTAGAATATAGAACTCCAAATAGTAAATTTAATTCAAGAAAAACAAAAAAAAATATAAGGTGTCTACTGTGTAAGGCACTATGCCAGATTATGAAGATTGAAAGAAAAAAAAAAAGTTCATTTCCTCAAGGAGTTTATATTCTACTGGATGTGAGGGTTAGAAAAGACTTTAGACCAGTGGTTCTCAACCTTCCTAATGCCACAACCCTTTAAGACAATTGTGGTGACCCCCAACCATAAAATTATTTTTGTTGCTACTTCATAACTGTAATTTTGCTACTGTTATGAATTGTAATGTAAATATATGATATGCAGGATATATTTTCATTGTTACAAATTGAACATAACCCACAGGTTGAGAACCGCTGCTTTAGACAGAGAATGTCAGAGTTAGAAGGTTCCTTAGAGTATGGAAGAAAGAATGTCAGAACTAAGTGTATACTCAGAACATAGAATGTTAGATCTTAGGACACGGACAGTCTACTTTATTCCCCCACATAGAGTACAGGATATTATAACTAGGTTGAAACTTAAACCAGAATACAGAGATTTTTCAAGAGCATGCATTCCAATACCCCCATATTACAGAAGAATAAATTGTGGCCTAGAGAAGTTAAGTGACTTACTCAAGGTGACATCTGTAGCCAGGTTCTCCTGACCCTTAGCCTAGAGGTTTTACCCTAAACCAGGTGGCATATTCCATTATGTTACATTGCATTATGTATTGTATGCTAACTAGACAGCTGCGTGCAATCCTGGGTAAATGCCTTCCTCTCTCTGGGTCCGGGTTTCCCCTTCTGTGAAATGAAAGGGTTGGGCTACCTAACCTGTAAGATCCCTTTAAGCTATGTCCTTCTATAATTGTTTATTAACTATAATATCTGTTTATCCTCTTTCACACCAAAAACACTCACCAGCATGACAGGGAAGAATCAATGTAAGCAGTCCTATGGCTACTATCATCTGAAGCACTGAGGAAGCCATTCTTGTTGGTCTGGTACAGTCTCAGGTGAGTTGGTAAGGTTCACGTGGACTCTCACTCAATTTATACAATAGACAGAATGACATCACTCACATACAATGCAATTAATTAAGGTGTTAGGCAAGCCAGAGCTGCATTGCAGGTGGTGCTTGACAGGTAGCCTGGAGTAGTAAAAAGAACCCTCAACTGGAAGTCAAAAGAGATGGATACTCTCTTATCCTTAGCTTTCCTGCTAACTTTCTGTGTTACCTTGAAGAAGTCATTCCCACTATGTGAGTCTTACTTTACTTATCTGTCACAAGATTTTGTTTTTAGTTAGAAGTTATCATAAGGCCAATGAGACAAATTAGATCCACTTCTTCATTTTACTGATGAAGAAACCGAGGGCAAGAGTGGTTATAAGTGAATTTCTCTGGGTGTCACAGCTAGTAAGTATCTGAAGTAGGGCTTATACCTAGGTCTTCCTGACTACAGGTCCGAGACACCATCCATTTCAAGGTGGTCTCTAAAGATCCTTCATCACTAACACTATATGTTCTTTGTCCTAACATTTTGTGTTTTATCATCTGATATACTTTTTAGTTCAGGCCTTCTCTTGATCTATGTTTAAAGCATCTTATATTTCTGATATTCTTTGGTTCTACATTCTAATCAGTTCTAACATTCTATATTCTAGGTTTTAAGTTTCTATATTCCAAAGTGTCTCTTATCATAGCTCTGATATTCTATGTTCAATTTAATTTAATTTAATTCAGCAATTTTTATTTGGAACCTGTTACATTAAAAATACCATATCAGGCCCAAATAAGCAGTGATAAAAAGTGGGTGTTCTGAACTTTAATAAACTTAGATTCAGGGGCAAAGCCAAGATGGTGGAGAGATTCCAGGAAGTTGCCTGAACTCTCCCCAGTTTTCCTTGGAAACAATGTCAAATCAAGCTTCTAAAAGAATTTTGGAGCAACAGAGTGAAATGTTTTTCCAACCCAAGATAACTTAGAAGGACTTCAGGAAAGGTCTGTCTCACGTGGGTAAAAGGGGGGTGCAGCCCAGCACAGGCAGTGTCTGGTCAAGACAGAGGGAGGCTCTTAGCCACAGTATGGACCTGCAACCAAGGCCCTGGCCCCAAGGTTCTGGCTCAGCAGGCCAGTGGCACCACAGGCAAGCTGTGAGGCTTTCAACCCTGTTGCAGCAAGCAAACTGCCCACCGCAGTGCCCAGGGCAAAACAGGTGTGACTAGGCTGGGCAACCCTAAGTCACTACTAACCTCAGTGGCCCTGATGCAAAAAGCCAGTGACTGGGCCTGTGGCCCCCAAAACAAGAAGCTTGGTATGTTGCCTCCAGGAGAAGAGCTCAATTTTTAAAAAGAACAAAAAAAACAAAAAAAGAGCACTGAAGGCTATTATGGCCACAGGGAAGATCAAAACACAAGTTTAGAAGAGGACAACAGTGTCAAAATGCCTACATGCAAAACCTCAAAGGGGTGAAAAAAAGGATTGAACTAGGAGAAGAGGAAAGGGGGTGGCAGAATAGGGTAAATTACACCACATGGTGAGGTGCAAAAGACCTATTACAGTAGAAGGAAAGAAGAGGGGGAAGGATAAGCATTGTTTGAACCTTGCTCTCATTGAATTTGGCTTGAAGAGGGATTAGCATACACAGTTAGATGGGTATAGCAATCTGTCTTACTTTAAAGGGAAGTAGAAGGAGAAAGGGGAAAGAAAAGGGAAGGGGGCTGATAGAAGGGAGGGCAGATTGAGGGAGATGGTGGCCAGAAGCAAAACACTAGTGAGGAGGGAAAGGGTAAAAGGAGAGAGAAAAGTGTAAACAGGGGGAAAAGAGGATGATGAAAAAGACACAGTAATCATAACTGTGAATGTGAATGGGATGAACTCCTCTAAAATGGAAGTAGATAGCAGAGTGGATTAAAAACCATTATCCTACAATTTGTTACAAGAACTACATCTGAAGCAGAAAGATACACATATAGCAGAGGTAAGGGTCTGGAGCAGAATATATTATGTTTCAACTGAAGTAAAAAAAAAAGAAACCATTAAAAAGCAGGAGTAGCAAACCTAATCTCAGAAAAAGCAGAAGCAAAAATACATCAAATTAAAAGAGACAAGGAAGAAAACCACATCTTGCTAAAAGTACCATAGACAAAGAAGTACTATCCATACTAAACATATTTGCCCCAAATGGTATAGTATCCAATTTCTTGGAGGAGAAGCTAAGTGAGTTACAGGAAGAAGTGGACAACAAAACTAAACTAGTGTGGGAGCTCAACCTCTCCCCCTCAGTGCTAGATAAATCTAACCAAAAGATAAAAAAGAAAGAAGTTAAGGAGGTTAATAGAATTTTAGAAAAGTTAGACATGATAGACCTCTGGAGAAAATTGAATTGGGATAGAAAGGAATATACCTTTTACTCAGTGATACATGGCATCTACACAAAAACTGACCATACACTAGGGCACGAAAACCTCACAATCAAATGCAGAAAAGTAGAAATATTAAAGCATCCTTTTCAGATCATGATGTAATAAAAATTACATATGATGAAAGGTCATGAAAAGATAGATAAAAATTAAT
Organism: Pseudochirops cupreus; assembly: GCA_028627135.1. NCBI lineage: Eukaryota > Metazoa > Chordata > Mammalia > Diprotodontia > Pseudocheiridae > Pseudochirops > Pseudochirops cupreus. Next base: position 285,148,924 of record CM053581.1, read on the forward strand.
TGGAAACTAAACAATCTAATCCCAAAGAATGAATCAAACAATAAATCATAGAAACAATCAATAATTTCATCAAAGAGAATGACAATGAGACAATGTAACAAAATATATGACATGCAACCAAAGCAGTACTTGGAGGAAATTTTGTATCTCTAAAGGTTTACATTAATAAAATAGAGAAAGAGCAGTTCAAGGAATTGGGCATGCAATTTAAAAGGCTAGAAGAACAACAAATTAAAAATAATTAAATATCAAGTTAGAAATTCTGAAAATCAAAGGAGAGATTAGTAAAATTAAAAGCAAGAAAACTATTCTACTAATAAACAAAACTAAGAGCTGATTTTGTGAGAAAAAAACACAAAATAAAATGGGTAAACCTTTGGCTAATTGGATATAAAAAAAAAGAAAGAAGAAAACCAAACTATAAACATCAACAATGAAGAGGGTGAATTCACTACCAATGAAAATGAAATTCAAGCAATAATTAGGAGCTATTTTGCCTAACTGTATGCCAATAAATTTGACAATCTCATTGAAATGGATGAATATTTACAAGTCTAAGCTGCCCAGATTAACAGAAGAAGAAATAAAATATTTAAATAATTCCACTAAAAAAAAAAATGAAATTGAACAAGTCATCAATGAACTCCCTAAGATAAAATTTCCAGGACTAGATGAATTTACAAGTCAATTCTACTGAACATTTAAGGAACAATTAATTCCAATGCTTTCTAAACTATTTGGAAAAGGAGATGAAGAAGGAGTTCTACTAAATTTCTTTTATGATACAAGAATGGTGCTGACACCTAAGCCAGGAAGAGCTAAAATAGAGAAAGAATATTATTGACCTATCTCCCTAATGGACACTTAAGCAAAAATTTTAAATAAACCATTAGAACAGAGATAACAGCAATTTATCACCAGAATAATACACTACGACCAGGTGGGATTTGCACCAGGAATGCAGGACTTGTTCAAAATTAGGGGAACTGTTAGCATAATCAACTATATCAATAACAAAACCAACAGAAATCATATGATTATCTCAGTAGATGCAGAAAAAGGTTTTTTTTTTTTGACAAAATACAATACCCATTCCTATTAAAAACACTAGGAAGTATAAGAATAAATGTAGGTTTCCTTAAAATGATAAGTAGTATCTATCTGAAATCATCAGCAAAGATTATGTGGAATGGGAATTAACTAGAAACCTTCCCAATAAGATCAGAGGTGAAACAAGGAAGTCGATCATCACCACTATCATTCAGTGATTGTACTAGAAATGTTAGTTTTAGCAATAAGAGAAAAAAAAGGAAATTGAAGCAGACTAGACAGTGGGGAAACAAAACTATCAGTCTTTGCAGGTGATATGGGGGTATACTTAGAGAATCCTAGAGGATCGACTAAAAACTTACTCAAAATAATTAACAACTTTAGCAAAGTTGCAGGATATAAAATAAGCCCACATAAATCATTACCATGTCTATATGTTATAAACAAAGCTCAGCAAGAAGAGATAGGAAGAGAAATTCCATTTAAAATAATTGTAACCAACATAAAATATTTGGGAGTCTACCTTCCAAGACAAGCCCAGGAACTGTATGAAAGTAATTACAAAACATTTTTCACAGATATAACCAACTGAAAAATTATCAGTTGCTTATGGGTAGGCCAAGCTAATATTATAAAAATGACAATTCTAACTAAATTAATTTACTTATTCAGTGCTATACTAATTAAACTACCAAAAATATTTTATAGAGCTAGAAAAATTAATAAGAAAATTCATCTGGAAGAACAAAAGGGCCAGAATATCAAGGGAAGTAATAAAAAGAAATGTAAGGGAAGGTATCCCAGTCGTTCCAGATATTAAATTGCACTATAAAACATAAATCATCAAAACTATTTTGTATTGGCTAAGAAAGAGAGTGGAGGATCAGTGGAATAGGCTAGGTACACAAGACACAGTAATACATGATAATAGCAACCTATTGTTTGATAAACCCTAAGACTCCAGTTTCTGGGATGAGAACTCACTATTTGACAAAAACTTCTAAGAAAACTGGAAGATAATGTGGCAGATCCTCTAGGCTTGGTCAAAATCTTACACTTTACCAAGATAAGGTAAAAATGGGCACATGATTTAGATATAAAGCTAATACTATGAGGAAATTAGGAGAGTAAGGAATAGTTTACCTTTCACATCTATGGAGAAGGGAAGAATTTATGACCAAACAAGAGACGGATAACATTATGAAACCGCATATTATGAAATGAAAAATGGACAATTTTGATCACACTAAGTTAAAAAGTTTTTGCACAAACCAATGCAATGAAAATTAGAAGGAAAGCATAATGAAGGAAACAATTTTTACAGCAAGTGTTTCTGATAAAGGCCTCATTTCTAAAATACAAAGGAAAGTGAGTCAAATTCATAATAATACAAATCATTCCCCAATTGATAAAAAGGTCAAAGGGTATGAACAGGCAGTTTGAATGAATAAATTAAAGCTATTTATAGTCATATGAATGCAAACTAAAAGAACTCTGAGGTAGCACCTTACACATATCAGATTGGTTAGTATGACAGAAAAGGGAAATGATAAATGGAGAAGATGTGGGAAAATTGGAACGCTAATGCATTGTTGATGGTGTCATGAACTCATTCAACCATTCTGGAGAACAATTTGGAACTATGTCTAATGTGCAATCAAATTGTGCATATCTTTTGATTTAGCAAAATCACTACTAGATCTATATCACAAAGTGATCATAAAAAAAAGGAAAAGGAAGCCAAAAGAAATATAAGGTATATACCAACGATCAATTACAAGGGACCCTATAAGGATAGAATTATTGGATTTTAGGTACATGAAAGGTAAGATCTATGTCTAAGATTATTATTAGTAATTAGGTAGCTTATAAGAAAAATTGGGATAGGCCTGAGTGTGATACGATTTCAAAAAGTAAAACAATTCAAGAACAGCTAAAAGAGTAATTATCTTATACAAATGAGTGAGAGAGGAAGAATCAATACAGAGAAACTGGATGGGGGAGGGGGACTGGAAATCTACTTTCATTGGGAATGGGTTCAAGAGGTAAAAATACATATACATCTAGAAGATATAAAAGTCTTCTTAATTTATAAAGAAATAAAACTCTAAGGGGATAAAGAGGGAGGAGAGGATAAAGGAGGGATCTTTAGAGAGGAGGGTGAGGGAATAGGTTAAAAGGGAGATAAAGAAGGATGTTTAGATCAATGAGAATGAGAGGATAAGGAGGAATCTTTGGGGGGGAGTGAAGGAATAGGTCAAAGGGGTGTTCAAAAAGGTGTTTACATGTATGGAAATACGAGGATAAGGGAGGGATCACTAGAAGGGGGTAGGTTATGTAATAGGAGGGCAAGGTAGGGGGTAGAAGTAGAGGAGTTAGGAGAGATAGAGAAAAAGAGATACACTCAAGCATAAAAACAAAGATTAGGAGTAGAATTTCTTAGGGAAACCATTTGTTTATATATGTATGTATGCATATGTATATGTCTACTTGTATGTATACATAAATATCTAAATATAAATATATCCACACTTAATTGTAGCCTGGGAGGCAGAGAGAGGAAAAGAGGGGAAAAAGGACAAAGTAAAAAGTATACAGCAGAGAACAAAAGAAAATCCACAAGGAAGCAAAGAGAAGATGGACAGCTCTCAACATAACACAATATTTGATATATAGTAGATTTCTTGAAATAGAAAGTTATTGTTACATATTTTGAATCCTCTCCTATGCTGTGCACATGACATGGTTTTTCTTATTTTATATTTGTTTAATATTTAAGCTTATAATATGCTTCTTTTTCTTATTATCTATTTATGTTTTAGTATTTGTCTAAAAAATTTAAGAGGAAAAAGAGGGAAAAGGATCTACATGTACAGAAATATTTATTGTAATTCTTTTTGTGGTGGCAAAGATTTGGAAATTTAAGAAAAATTTTGAAGGCTTATAGGGGACTGTAATAGCACCTGATAGTGGGAGTAATCAGAGTGAGTATCTCAGATAAGAAGGCATTTGAGTTGAATGAATGTAATGGAATACTATCGTGCTATAAGAAATGATGAACAGGAGGATTTCTGAAAAACCAGGAAAGACTTACATGAACTAATACTGAATGAAGTGATCAGTACCAGGAGAACATTGTAACAGCAATATTGTGCAATCACTATGATTGACTTAGTTCTTCTCAGCAATACAATGAACCAAGGCAATTCCAAAAGACTCATGATGGAAAATGCTGTTCACATCCAGAGAAAGAACTATGGAGGCTGAATGCAGAGCAAAGCAGACTATTTTCATTTTTTGTTGCTTTTCATGCCTTTTCCTGCACCATGTAGAGTTGAGGATGGGAAGTAAGAATGTGAACAACACAGATCAACAAATAAGAATTATTTATAAAATAAAAACAAAGTAATTTGAAGGCTTATAGGCTACTGAAATAGCACCCGATAGTGGGAGTAATCAGGATGGGTATCTCAGAACAGAAGGCATTTGAGTTGAACGGTGAAGGAAGGTAGGAATTTTATTAGGAAGAGAGGAGGAGGGAACATATTCCAGGCATGGAGTATAGTTATGTAAAGGCATGGAGAGGAGAGATGTCTTTGTTCTGAGATTCATGCTAACTCTGAAAATCTATATTCTAATATTCCATATTCCAAAATGAGTTTTTCAATGAAATTTAGGGAATCATATATTCTGTTTCCTTTCAGCTAAATAACTGCATAAATTAGATGACCTAAAGTTGTGTGTGTGTGTCTGTGTGTGCACTCTAGAATTTAGTTTGTGTGTTTAGGATTTTTTTGAGGGCTGGGGGTTATTCTAACAATTTATGTCTATGTTCTAAAGTCCATTCCAAAACTGACATTGTTTTCCAAAATTCCTTCCATCTCTGATGATCTGTGGTCTATGTTCTAGGATGTTTCCCTTTAGCAAGGAAATATTGATTTCCTAGCTCTTCAGCAAGGAATATTTGGGCATCTTTGTCCAGGCCATTTCAAATGGGACCTGGGCTGATAGTAAGATAAAAAAAATAGGGTGGAACAGTAACCCTAGAAGATGAATGACAAAAAAGAAGAGTACATGTTTTAATGGCAGAAGAAAGAACAATTTCCTTCCTCTATAAATATTTAATAGAGAAGAATTTGTCTGATTTTATTTATTCATTGACTCATTCAACAAATATTTTGATACCTACTGTGTGCAGAGCATTATACCATTTATTGCCAGACAAGAGGAATCCTCTTCACTTGACTTCACCCTTCTGGTTATTCTAGAATGATTCATAATAGGATTGTATGATAAAAATTCTAGAGCTGCAAGAGACATAGAGGCCATCCATTCCCAAACCCTCATTTTATAGATGACAAAACAGGCCCGGGGAGGTCAAGCAACCTGCCCTAGGCCACACAGATAGTGTCAGAGTCAGGATAATGATGTCAACAGCTCACAGAAACAAAGTGCTTTATGTAGATTATCTCATGCCTTCCTTAAAGCAACTCTGGGAGGTAAATTGTGTAAGTATTATTATCTGCATTTTAGAGACTAGTTGAAGCCTCTTGCCCAGGGCCTGCATTGCAACCTCCTCAGCCACCTCTCATTCACCCTAGTACTCCCACTCTTGAGACCCTGGGCTCTGATGAGTGGTCTATCACCTTATCTTACCCAGTCACAGGCCTGTCCCAACGACAACTTCCTGTTTTCTTTCCAGCTCTTACTCCTGTATAAACGTTGCCTGCCCCTATTAGGATGTAACCTCCTGGAGGTTAGAGACTACCTTGCTTGCTTATATTTTCAATGCTTGATACTTAATAATTTCTTTTTTTCATATGTATTTCTGAGTCCTTGATTCATTTGCAAATCGATCCTTCTTTGAAGGCCCAATTCAGGTAGCCATTCCTTGTAGGCTTCTTAGATTTCTCTAGCTCAAAGTATAGGCGGAGGATGTCCCTCATCAGATTTTACTGGAACGTTTTGTCAGTCTCCCTCAAGTCTTTGCTTTGTATTGTACTTATCGATGTACTTGGCAATACCCTTGTCTGAATCTAAGCTTTTTGAGATCGGATGCGTACATGTTTTATCTTTGTATTTCCAGGACTCAATATTGGACATTTAGGTGATGTAGTAGATAAGAGTGTTTGGCTTGGAATCAAGAAGCCCTTACCTCAGATTCAACAGCAGATACTTATTAGCTGTGTGAACTTTGGCAATTCACTTAACCTCTGTTTGCTTCAGTTTCCTCATCTCTAAAATGGGGCTATTTTTGGCACCAATTTCACAAGATTATTTTGAGGATCAAATGACATAATGCATGCAAAGCATTTTGCAAACCTTAAAGTGCTTTATAAATATAAACTATTATTATTACTATCATTGCATGGAGCAAGGTATTAATAGATATATGTTGAGTGTTGGAAGTGTCAGATCTCTGACTCTTGGAGTGTCTCGGCTAGAAGACCAGTCCTCTTTCCACTGTACTGCGACCTATCAAAACTCTTGTATCTTATACAGAGACTTTGCAAAATTTCTGTTAGGCATTTGATTGTAGGGGAAACTGGAGAGTGTGAATAGATCAGTGTTGTTCATCTCCATTATTAGGGAAGAAAAAAGCAAAACAAAAAGTCATAGCATGTAGGATGACCTAGTATGTCATGTATACAGAAAACAGCTTATTTACCCAAATTATTACTAAAGGTGTAAGTGCAGAGTGACAAAATTTTGAACTCTGGTTTCTTCATCTGTAACATTGGGGCAGGGAGGGGAAGTGGGAGCAATAATCCCTACTATGCTACCGGTAAAATTCCCCAAAGTCCCATTCCTTGGTGTTCCCTCCTTCCTCTAAGCTCCTGAAGCACTCACTCTCTCACTGAACCTGGTCTTTTATTTCCCTGTATTGTGAATTATTTGTGTCCTGCCCATCTCAGCACAGAGCCCTGCATAGAGCAAAATTAACCATTTTGAGGAAGGTGACAGTAAATAATCTTACAATTAATTAAGGAGAATGATTATAATATTGAACATGGAACAAGGAATGTCAGAGCTGGAGGGGATCATGGGACATAGAATGGTCTAGACAGCGGGTACTCTAGAGGTCATCGAGTTTAGGTGTCTCTTTTTAAGATGGGGAAATTGAGGACCACAGAAAGGAAATGACTTACCCACGCAGCACAGTGAGCCGGTGGCAAATCTTTTGTAAGATCTGTTTATTCCTGGCTTTAGGAGAGAGACAAGATTGTGAAGAGTTTGGACTTTTTCCATAGACATTGAGGGGCTATTGAAGGTTTTCTTTTCTGTATCACTGATGAAAGTCATGCTTTAGAATGATTGTTTAGCCTAAGAGTAGAGGGTTGGAGACTCTGTAGGAAGCTAATATATCTATTGTACAGGTGATAGAGATTTGGACTCAGATGAGGCCTCTGCTACTAGAAAGAAGGGGATCGATGTGAGAGCTGTTATGGAGGTAGAAATGACAGACCTTGGCAAACAAATGGATTTAGGAGTAAGGGAGAAGGAAAAATCATAATGACCACTGAAATTTTGAGCTCCTATTGGAAGGATCCATTGACAAAGAGACAGAGAAGTTAGAAGAGGGTGGGGAGGGGAGGAACACGATGAGTTTGATTTAAGAATATGAAGCAAGGACGTTTCCTTTGCTGACCTTATTTGTCATCATTGTGAGCATGTTTCAATAATGCATGTGAATGACTGGGAGTCAAATGACCTGGGTTTTAGTCTCAGTTCAACTCCTACCTCCTACTCTAATATCCTGTGATCCAGGCTCTCAGTTCCTTTCCTGTTCTGTATTTGATGTTGTAAGGCTCCTTTCGGTTTGGTAAATCTATTTCCCATAGTTTAGGCTCCATTTCTGTTTTGTAGGTTATCAATGTATTTGTTTTTGAATGACCACAAGTTCCTAAAAGTTCTAGACCTATCATAGTACTCCTCCCCCTCCCCTCCCCCACTCCAGATATAGGGGATACCAAAGGTACTACTGCATTGAAAAAACTTTATTGATGTCATCTTTTTTAAAATATCGCCTTCATGTCCCAACATATCCCTCCTCCATTCCCCATCCAGCATATCGTGGTTTGTTTTTTTTAAAGCATTTTTGTGTCTGTTAGGGATTCATTTACCCCCACACCTTAGAAATGGGTAGGGCTAATGTCCCCATCTCACAGATTGGGAAATTGGGATCTAGAGTGTGAAAGCAACCTCCAAAGGACAAACAGCTAGCTAGTGGCAGAACTAAGGTTAGTTCCCAAGTCTCCTAGCTATCAATCCAGGGCACTTTCTACTTTGTAAAATTAAGTCTGTTCAAGTACTGGGAGATAGAGTTTCTTGGCTAAGTTTTCTAAGAAGATAAAAGCTTAGAGTTGTCTTGGCTCTCAACACAGCAAGGAATATGATTCATCAGGCACCTTAGTCATCATGAACAAATTCTATGAGAGAAAATATTTCTCAACCTAGAGAGACATGGCAGCCTGCTTCTGCTCTAATGCAAAAATGGACTTCCTTTCTCCCAACATGTGAGTGAGTGAATTGTTGAAGGGGGTACTTTAAAAGTAGTATAGTAGAATTCCCTCCATTTTGCAGAAGAGGTAATTGAGGCCATAGGGGGCAGTGACCTGTCCCCATGGTCATATAAGAATTCAAAGGGAGAGCTGGCACTTTAATCCAGGTCTGCAGTCCCTCCCTCCACTTCCCCATTAGCATTCTTCCCACTGTACCACAATGCCTCAAATAATAGCCAGGGATTTCTTAGTTCTCTTCTTCCAGGAAAAATGAAACAAAATTTAAAAGGTCAGAATTGTATCTTGCAGAATTCTCCACTGATGAAGTGGGGTTTGGAATTATTCTGGGGAAGCACACATGAAGTTGCTATGTAGTTTGGTGATATTTTTACCTAGGAAGCCTATGGTACTGGGTATTAGCCTCTAGTATCCTCTCCAGTCCTCCAAAGTAAGACCTCACCTACATATTTGTGTGATAGGAACTATAAACATCTGGTAGTACTGACCCCTCTCTCTCTCCTATGCAAGGAGGAGCTGATGCCAACATTTTCTCCTCCCTTTTCGAGAGTTTTGAGAAGCCCCCTGACATAATTGCCACAAATCAATCTAAATCCTCTGGAGAAGGTGAAAGACAGAAGAGCAAATGGAAAGAGAAGAATCCTTTTGACAGTTGCTTACTCAGAAGAAGATATTGACTGATGTGCTCAGCTAGAGAGAGAGAAAATAGGATAAACATGTTGTGTGATGATCAGGAATGGAGAAATTCTTCAGAGTGATCCAGAAAAGAGGAATTCCCGCAGCTACTTAAGGAGACCCTTAGTGTCAGTGGTGGGGGTTATGTTGCCAGAAGGTAATGCAACATCAAGTTGAGATTATCTCATGATTCCCTGGACCAAGACATGTATATAAAAGGCATAGCCTAGATTTCTGTGCAACTGAATCAAGGCCCAGTTCTTTAGAAGCTGAATCCCTCTCCTGGTAAAGAGAGATAAAAAGCTTAGGATGGAGAACCAGAACTAAGGATAGCAATGGGGACAATAAGGAGAATCCTTCTAGGAACAAAGACAGAGGACCAAATCAGGGACTGGGGACAGAGGAGTTAATAGGGAAGACACAGTGTAACAGAGAACACCATTGGTGAGCCAGACATTATCATGCAGCTGCCCATAAAAGAGCAAGTTAAGTACCAGAGCATCAACAAAGAAGAGGAAACTCAAAGCCCTTCTCCTTTTCTTTAATACTGCCCAGGATAGTATTGTATATCATAGAAATTGTATGTCTGTCTCAGTTCTTAGTAGCAATTATGGGTTTCCCAAAACAACCAGTGAGACTAGTAATCTATGAAGAGGAGGCCTGTACCTCAGGGACTAAAGGAAAAGAAATAAGGCAACCAAGGAAGGATTTTACCAGACTGGCCAGTAGAACTTAGAGAGAGATGGTCTTCAGTTCATAGTCAAGGAGGAAGAGGCTCTCTGATCATCCTTTAGAGAGGCATCCATCAATTTTGCCATACTCCATTTTACTGAGTTCTCAATAATTTCTACTAGTTTTTGAGGGATAGTTGGGTCAAAAATCATCTTTCTACCAGGGCAAACCTCTGAGGCAGTTAGACATAATGCATTTGACATGAAGGCGATGAGCTCTCAGTTAGGTAAGTTGACTTCATTTCCATCTCTAGTATCAAAAGCAGGGTAATGCTAGGTATGGACTGATTCAAGATACCATAGTTGAGCTAAATGAGTAGCTCATACATTTATTACAAATGAAAGTTTGCAAAAAAGGGCAGGAAGAAGGAATAATAAGTAAGAAGAGGGGACATGCCACATGTCCAGAATAGAGGCATCCTTCTACAAGTCAGCCTTGTTAGTTTCAGAGAGGCACATAGACACCAGGCTATGTGGATTATCATAAGGTCTTTTGGAGATGAAGCCATCAGAAAGGAGTGTCTCTTCACTTTCTTAGGGTCAGATATGAGGTTCTTCTTATAGTCTCTACTTTGTAAAAAAACAAAACAAAACACAAAAACCTCAAGAATTTGTTCTGTTTTTGAAGCCTTATGAAACCAAGTGCTTATAAAGTGATCTTATGGTCACAAGCAAGAAAAGGTTTGAGTGAATGCTGAAAATTAAGTTACAATCTTTCACATGGGGTTGGGACACAAAGAACTAGAAAAGTGAGAGGGCCTCCTTGTATGAATTGAACTTCAATCATATAGGTTACATTTATATCCTCCCCTCTTACTGCTTAAGCAGACTCCTTTAAGGACAGGGAGCATGTCTTCTGATTGTTTTAAAAGCTTATGATGGATACTTTTCTCACAATTATACTAAGAGGGAGTAACATCACAGTTATCCACTATTATTCCTGTTTTGCAAGGGAAGAAACAGGCATATATAAAGAGAAGTGACTCTTAAAGAGTGATACAGATATGAATGGCAGAGATGAGTCCCACCTAGGTGTTCTGTTTCTGACCCTAAATCCCATGCTCTTCACCCTACTCTAGGCTGCCTCTCTAAAAAGCCTACCTCCTTTCCCTGAAGAAAGCAGCCAAGAGTTAAGATTGGACTTATAACTGGGGACACATCATGTATGTATATGGTGGTAAGGGTGGTTGTTATGCAGAGGTGGAGGGACTAGTTGCCTAGTATAGTGACTAATGTAGCCTTTAAGGAATAGGTTCTTAATCTGGGATCTGTGAATAAATTTCAGGGGGTCCATGAACTTGGAGAGGAAAAATAATTGCATTTTTACTTTCACTAACTTCTAACTGAAATTTAGCATTTCTTTTGTGATGGGTTGAACTCGGGACGGAGCATATCAGTTTATTAAGCAATGCATTCCCCTTGTGTAACAAATCAGGATCAGGTCTCCTCAGCTTGATGCTAGATCCTGAATTCAGGAGGAAACATTTTTGTGTATTAAAAACTATTGACAAAATAAGACCAATTAATTAAAAGGAAATAATCAACAGGATATAAACCAGGATACAAGATTAGGTAATCTGATTTCTAAATGGAGGAGAGATTAGGGGCTTTGCAAATTGGGAGGGGAAGAAACAATGAATACAATTCCTTGAAATCAGAAAAAGAAGTGTCCCACTCCCCTCTAAGTGTCTGTATTTGATTAAAGAAACAAGGAAAAAGTAACTGACTGACTAACACAGGGCCAATTTTCAGATAAGACATGAGGGTTGCTTGAGATATATACTTGTGAGAAAACTCCTTGCATCATCTTTGGATCTGATTGGATTTCTGGTCAGCATAACTTAGTTAATGGTCTCTAAACAACAGATAAAGACAGTCCAGCTTCCCAGACATTCAGGGCTAGGTTCAAACAATTTAATGAAGTTTTCTTCCCCACAATTCCTATAATTGAATGAAGTTTTCTCACAAGACAGAAATTGCACTAGACCCATAATTGAATAGAAAGGGAACTGTACTAGGTCCAGAATTGAATCACAAGATGGAGTCAGTGTGGTACATTCAATTCCCACACTTTCAATTACTTGAAAACATTTTTTTTCTGAGAAAGGGTCCAAAGGCTTTACTAGACTTACAAAGGGGTCCATGACACAAAAAGGTTTAGAAATTTTGCTCTAAGGGTCTCAGAATGTGAGCTTATTTTCCCAGGTGTCAAAATAGCTTGATAGAGAGGTGGTAGAGTTTGACAAAGAAGAATAGAACAAGTTTAGGAGACGTTCTTCATCATTTACATTTCTGTTTGGTTCTATGAAACATTTCTAGAAATTTTGGTTCTAGTTCTTTGGTTTTTTAAAATTCATTTTAAACAGTTCTTCCAATATGAAACATTTTTAATGGTGGGGAGGAATGTCTTCCTCCTCTCCCAAAGGGAAGTGTATTCATTTAGCCTCTTTCTCCAAAAAAAAAAAAAAGCCCACTGCCTATTTTCCCTCTCCCCTACCCATAGACTTATCCATCTACCAAAGTCCTTAGGCATGTGCAACCCTGTTTATGTGGATATTCTTGGGTGCGTGTGTGTATATGCACACACGTATCTGTTCCAGTATGTATGTGTTGTGTGTGTGTCTGTTATGCATGTCTCTGGTCATTTATAACCCTTCTCTTGACTGGGTACACAATCTTTCAATTTAGTTCAATTCCTGTGCATATATATATATATATATATATATATATATATATATATATATATATATATATATAT
>CM053581.1:285161757-285181743 GCA_028627135.1 Pseudochirops cupreus
AAGTACTATGTGTTAGAGGTAACATTTTTACATACAGTTCTTCTGACTCTAGAGCCAGTGTTCTTTTCCCTGTATTATTTGCTCAGGGTCAGAGAGGTTAGTAAGTATTTGAAATGGAATTTGAACTCAGGTCTTCCTGATTCCAAGTTCAGCAGTTTATTGTGTAAGGCATCTGGGAGGGACCTTTGCACATAAAACTTGGATTGTCAGAGCTGGAAGTGACCTTGGAATATCAAATACAGGATATCACACCTGGAAGGGAATTTAAAACACAACGTGGAATCTTAGAACATTAAGGGAACTTAGAATACAAATCATAGAATGTTGGAGATCTAAAGAATCTTAGAATGAGGACTATAGAATTTCCAAGATGGAGGAGACCTTAGGTGAGCTGACAGAATAGTTTGGATTTTGGAGTTGCAGCAGTGTAGACAAGTAGTACTACTTTAAAATTCTGTCATTGAAAATGTCCCAGGAAGAATACAGCAGGACCTGTTGGATTGGGATATTGTCAGGGGCTAACTAGAGGAAGAAGTGGTTGTTAAGGGACCTTCTACTTCCTGGTTATGAGACCTAGTAACTTTGTTTCTGAACCTCAGCCTCATTCTCTTCACCTATAAAAAGAAAGGACTAGAGGAGATAATCTCTAAGGTGCCTACCAGTATTAAAATTTTGTGATTGTCCATTTCTTATTTTGATTTTGTCCCATGGGCTAATACTGAATTTGTTTTCAGGGAGGGAGCCCAGGTATATAGTTAACTAGGAGGTGCTTGAATGAGATTGGAGGGGTGTGTGTGTGTGTGTGTGTGTGTGTGTGTGTGTGTGTGTGTGTGTGTGTGTGTCTGTGTCTGTGTCTGTGTCTGTGTCTGTGTGTGTGTGACTTGTCTACCCAGGGGAAGATGGAGGTGATCTGTCTACCCAGGTGAGGGAGGAGGTAACATTATCAACAGGGTAGATCTCCATGCCTTGATCTTCAGAGAGGGTTTTGTGGTAGACAGAACCCCTCTTCTATACTTTTAAGTACTGACTGCCCTCATTGCTTGGGCAAAGGCGAGGATATAACCAGCCAGCCCAACATCTTCACTGTCTCTTCAATTCAGAGCCCTACAGTGTTCCATAAAATCTTATTTTAATTTGTATTGGCCCATATTACAGATCAGGATTAGAATTACATAACCATCAGTATTGGGGGAAAAAAAAGTAGAACACAGAACAAAGAATGTTGGAGCTGGAAGTTCCCTTAGATCATAGAACATAGAATGTTTAGGGCTGGAAAAGACCTTGGAACATAGACTGATAGAGATGGAAGGGCTATTGGAATATTGACTATAGACTGCTAATGCTAGAAGAAGAAATAATAGCTGGCATTTATGTACACTATAAGGTATATAGAGTTTTATATACATTTTTATTTGATCCTTACAACAATCTTGTAGTTTTTCTCCATTTTACAGTTGAGGAAATTAAGCCTCAGAGAGGGTAAATGATTTGCTCATGGTCTACATAACTAGTGAGTATCAGACATCAGGATTCACACCCTGGTCTCTCCTGACTAATCCTATTACTATTTCCACATCATCACACTGTCTTTCCAAAGGTAAGTAGACTGTACATACTATCAGAACTGGAAGGGATCGAGAGGGTCACAAACCAAAATCATTTTATAAATAGGGAAACTGGGGCCTAGAGATTAGATGTAATTTACTTGAGGCCACACAGTGCTAGAGCTAGAACTTGAATCCTGCCCTTCTATCTAGGCCCAGGTGAGTCTTTTTCTCCCTGCTGTCATGCGAATAACTCCAAGAATCCTGTTCCCTCCTATAATTCTTTGCTAATTCTTTGGCAGCCTATGGTCCCCACCCTCTCTGAGCATACATCTCTCACCACTTACTTCCCTCCAAGAAAAATAAGCATTCTATGGCTTCTATCCAAGGGGAGTAATTGCTTTGTTTGTTTAATTTCTATTGATGTGTAAGTATGCTCCTTGTGGTCAGGGACTGTCTTGTATATTATAATCTTTGCACCCAGGATAGTGCCCTGCACAGAATAGGAAACTAAAAATGCTTGTTGGTTGTTTAACTGAAAGCTGTGACACCAGAGCACATATTTTTATTCTGCCTTTAAATCTATTGCTCTTGCCATTTCCACATTTTTGGAAGTAATAGGAGTTGCCAAGGATTGTACCAGTTTTTTGTCTTGATAGCTTCCCAGCCATGGGTCAGCATTCCTGTTATATACATCGTGATGTTTTTCAGTTATTTTTCAGTTGTGTCCAACTCTACATGACCCCATTGTGGGTTTTCTTGGTATAGATACTGGAGTGGTTTGTCATTTCTTTCTTCAGCTCATTTTACAGATGAGGAAACTGAGGCAAACAAGGTTAAGTGACAGCCCAAGGTCACAAAGATAGTAAATGTGTGAGTCTGGATTTGAACTCATGACATTTTAAATTTAAGTTTTGGTCCCATTCCTTCTCGGTGTCATTCCTTTATCATTCATACAGTGACAATTTCAACCCTAAACCATCCCATCCTCCTTGGAAGATGCTAGATGTGCTTCTATTGTCTCTTATTATTAGAAATGAAATAAAATGAGAAAAACCCCTGTTAATTGTTTACTATGTGCCAAGCCCTATATTAAGTGCTGGGGATACAAATAAAAAAGTGAGACAGTCCCTGCTCTGAAGGAACTTCCATTCTAATTGTGAGACAACACATAAAGAAGGATTCAGTTTCATGGCAGATGGAAAGGTCAGGTAGTACTTAGGATCTGGTAGACAAGTATCAGGGAAGATGGCAAGGTTCCTGAGCATCTTGGGGAGTCATAACAGGGCATCTTTAATAGCAGAGGTAGGGATATAGGAGTCAGCAGCACTGGCCCTAGAGTCAGGAAGACCTGAGTTCAAATCTGACCTCAGACACTTTAAACTTACTAGCTGTGTGACCTTGGGCAAGTCATTTAACCCCAACTGCCCTGCCTTCCCCCCTCCAAAAAGCAAAAAATAAAATAAAATAAAATGTGGTATCCAGACATGGGTTGTTGTTACTGTTGTTGTACACTCATTTTTAGTGATGTCTAACTATACATGACCCCATTGTGGGTTTTCTTGGTAAAGATACTGGAGTGGTTTGCCATTTCTTTCTTCAGCTCATTTTACAGATGAGAAAGCTGAGGCAAATGGGGTTAAGTGACTTGCCCAGGGTCATACAGCTAGTAAGTGTGTGAGTATGTGAGCCATGTTCATGGCCACAATTTTAAAAAATGGCTACCAGGAACTTGTGGTACACCATACGCAGAGAGTGATTTAAATAGCACTGATTTTAGAGTCAGGAGACCCTCGTTCAAATCCTGACTGTCACCATCTGTATGACTGTAGCTAAGTCATTTTCCTTTCACTAAGCCTGTTTTATATATAAAATGAGGGAACCCTGCTAAGAGTGATGTCAACTTCAAGTCATGGGGCCCTCCCCAATTAACATAGACCAACTCTCCAATCTTGTTATGCGACTTCTTTTGCAGTCCACTTTCCGTAGACCTAGCTGGAAGCTGAGTCTGGGCAGGTCAGGTTGTTCTTTTCCTTATTTCAAATAGTTACTGTTGAAAGTAACTGGGTATCAGTTTATAACTTACAATGTTTCTGAGAATGGCTGAACAGTCAGGCACTTACAGGATATTTTGCGCAAATACCAGAAAGAAGTAGGTTTTGCAAATAATGCTGCACAGTGTACTACATGTTTTTCAATCATCTGGTTGATTGGAAAGTATAAAGAACAGGGGATCCTGTTATGTTTAATGTGTACTGGTTATTAAAAAAAATTGCATCTGACTTGATAGAATAAAAGCAGAAGCAAAGACAGATGTTCTAACAAAGGAAATTTAAGCTTGGTGCCAAGTTGTTATTAGGCGGGAGGCAGCTGGGGCTTTGTCACATGTTGTGGTGGGGTAGGGGAGATGCTTGCTGTCCTCAGCATTCTGAAAAGCCTCATGGTGACTTTAGCATCTGTAATATAATTTGAGGGAGAATGTGGACTCTAAGAAAGGGCAAGGAGCAGATTGGCAGGACAGGAGAGACAGAAGGGACTAATTGTTCCCCCTCCTGTTGTATCTATTTCCCACCTCCTGCCCTTTCCCACAGGTATGCAACACAGGAAGACATTTGATAGATCAATTGAAATCCTTTTCCTTACTTTGATCAGCAAATGTGTCATATCCACAGTTCCCTGAAGGCTAGATTTCTCCTTACTCAATATCCCTGGTCAAGAGAAGTAAATCCCTTCCCCCAGAATTGTCAGAGGCCCCTCAATGGGGCCATTTCCCTGGAAGAAATGAAGTTCACAGAATTGTATTTCTTTTTTGGAACAACCCAGCCTATGTTCTTGGAGGGTATGGACCTCTAAGTGCTCTTTCTCTATGGTCTATGGAAGCACTTCTCTGCCTGAAACAACTCAGACCTGGTCTCTGTAGGGTTGAGAACCTTTGAATACCATCTACCATCTGCCATGCCATGTGTGATAGTCTGTTCTGTGTTGCTTGGGGTGTGTGTGTGTGGGGGGGGGTGCCTAAGGTTGCCTCAACTGTCTGTACTCCAAGCAAGAAAAGTGCTACTTACTCATCTAGATTGATGTCAAGGAAAACTTCCTTACAGTTAACACCTGGAGAGTTTCCCCTCCCTAGAAGTCTGGATGACTACTTGTTCATAGGGATCATAGAATCTTTTGAAGTTGGAAGTGATCTTAGAGACCATCTAGTCCCATACTCTCATTTTACAGATGAGGAAATGAGGTTTAGATAGAGGTTGAGTGACTAATCCAAGATCACATAGCAGTCAGTGGCAGAGCTGGGATCTGAATCCAGATTCTAAATCTTATGCTATTGCCACTTAACAACACTGCCTCTCTAAGACCCCTTAGCAAAGAGCGTTTTTGGGTGATTGATCCCTAGGTGATGACCCAGGATTCTTAGGGCACTCCACTCAGCTTTGATAGTATGTTATTGTGAGAATTCTGTATAGCTATAGATTGGATTAGATGGTCTCCAAGGTCCCTTCTGAGTCTGAGAGTTTGTCATTCTGTTTAGATGTACATAAGGTGGCTTCCAGATCTAATATTTCATGATTCTATTTATGCATTCATATCTATTTAAGCATTTCTTGAGCATCTACTATTTGGAGGGAAGTAAAAATTTTACTATCCTATACACCAGTCACTCGCTATCTGGAGTACAGTGTTCAGTTTGTTTAAGGCATTGACAAACTGGGTCGTGACAATGAAAGGGTGGGTAAGGAAGCCTCCCAATCTTACCTTGTATTCTTGTTGTGCTCACATTGTACCCAGGTGTAATGGTAATGGTAATTTGAAGATCTTCCTTGCCCTTTAATAGGCCTAATGTAATCACATGGAACCTGTGGTGGGAAGAGTTTGCTGAATGAGTGGAGCAGGAAGGGGTGAGACAGGAAATGAATAAGAGCAGTTAAAATAGAGGGAGAGAAAGGACACAGGCATTGAGACAGCTAGGATTGTGAGTGTTGGTTTGTGGGAAAGCCGAACAAGGGGAAGACTTTGGGATGGCATTGCTCCATGCAGTGATAATGTATATTAACTTCTTTGTTGCTATGAGGAATTCAGTTTTCTGGTGTGATTTGGCTTTCTGGTGTTTGAATAAATGTTTTTGCTTTTGTCTTCTATATGGAGAGTCTGTTATATTTTGTGATTCAAAACTACTCTGGCATATCCATAGTTGCTGTCAATACTGTGAATATTGCCTTGGCAATACACCAGGGCAATTGTGAACCCAGTAACAAAAACAACAAATCACAGAGGAGAAGCTCCTCCATAGTACCGTGTAGAGGCCACATGTTCTAAGAAGGGCATCCTGAATTTCCTCTATATTCCTTTTCCCATGAATGCAGTTACCTACAAGCACCACAAAACTTTCAAGCTGGAGACCTTGGAACACAAAGTGTCTAAATTGTAAGGGAACTTTGACCATAGACTATGGGATGTCTGAGCTGTGCCTTGGAAATATGAGTTTACCAACATAATTGTTTCAAGGGATTCCAGTCCTACTCAAGGATGTCTCAGAAGGTAGAAATTGTCTCAGTGGCCCAGAATGGATGTTGTTTATAAATCTAATTAAATATCTGTCAATAAATGACCTATTTTGTTATTACCAACCTTAAAGGACTCTCAATAGGAGTTGCTGTTAGCTGACCAACTTTTACATTAATTATTACATTGCAGTAATATTGGAATGTAGAATAATAATAGTTAATGACGTATAATGTCTTTGTGTAACAATTGATTCACAAGCTTTATTAGCTTAAAATTGCAGCTTAAAAGTTTGAGGAAAACACATGTGTGCACACATGCATACATTTAGGAAAACACACAGACACACACACCACATAATATCATTTTAACTTCACAACTACCCCCATGAGATTTCTAGAGTAAACATTATAATTTTACAAAGGGGACGGGGGCAAACTGAGATTCACAAAAGTTAAATGATTTGCCAAAGATAAATAAGAAGAGCAAATGGCAGAGCTGAGATTTGAAATCAGGACTAGGGCTAGTTCTACTGTATTAAGGGACCTTTTGGAATACGGGAGTCTTAGATGTGGGGTAGATCTTAGACATAATCTAGTTGGGGGTAGAGAGTGAGGATGGGAATTCCTTAGGGTCACACAGGATATTAAGGACAAAATCAGGACAAAAACCCAGAGCTTTTGATTACCAATTCAATCCTCTTTCTGTTCTGCTCTATTACCCCTTTGAGGTCGGTGGCTGGAAGTTTTGGATTTTCCCTGAATTTTGAAGAAATCGTAACGTTTTAAAAACAATTTGTACAGGCCAGCTAGGCGGTACAGTGAATAGAACATGTGTCCTGCAATCTGGAGGACCTGAATTCAAATCTGGTCTCAGACACTTGACCCTTTCTAGCTGTGTGGCCTTGGGCAAGTCACTCAACCCCAATCGCCTTGCCTTCCCTCCTCAAAAAAACAACCAAACACTTTGTCCAACACTGTTTTTTTTTTACCAGTTTTATTTTTGAGAACATTTTATTGATATATTTTTACACCAGATTCATTTCTGAATGTATCCTTCCCTTCCATAACCAAGGAGCCATTCCTTATAACAAAAAAAACAAAAAAAATATAAGAGAAAAAATAAATTCAGCAAAATTAACTAACATCAACTGAGTTTGATAATGTTTCAAAGTAATGGTTCTCCACCTTTTTAAATTTAAGTTTCCTTTAATGAGAATTTGATACACAAATATTAACAAATTAAAACCTAATAATGTAAATTATTTCATTGCACCTTTTTATTTTTTCTGCAGCACATAAATGCAAGCATATTTTGACTTATGAAAAAAATTAAAGTATAACCTTGATTAACTGGAATGCTTAGGGTATGGGTCTGTGTAACTAATGGATAATGTTTAATTCTTCTAGGTAAAAACCTTTCAAAAATATAGTAATTCATTTTTTCATCTTAATTTTACTGCCTTTACTAAGCTAACCACATTATGATGGTTAAGAATCTTGCTGTGCCTTAGTCATAATTAAGATCAATCAAATCTAGCTTTCTAATGTCATGTATAACTTTACAAGACTAAGAACATCCTTCAGAAAATATACATGGTTAGATAAGTTACTTTTTTGTAAGACTCTTTTGCCTTTTCAATGAGCATTAGGTCAGAAACTGGAGTATCATGGGATGACATCACTGAAAACAAATCATAGAAAACTGGGTTTAGGAGTGCTAATTCATGCATTTGCCAAACACAGCTCTGTACACCAGCTGTGTTTTACTACAAAGTAACAAGAATTTAAGCCACTTTTTTTCTGAGCCTTGATTTCATACAATGCCCATGAGCCAACATACTAAGCAGTATGTCTGTGTATTAACACTTTCCTATTTTAACCCATTTCCCTTTTCTTTAAAGGGTTTATCTCTTCTTTCTTTATAGGTTTCTGGGAAGGCATAGATGTTTTATCCTCCATAGTAGTTAAGAGTATATACTTGGCTCTCTTACGCTATTTGTTTACGTAATCTAGTTTATTTACTTTTTTCTTCTCCACTCTGTTGCTTAGTTTTTTCATTTTGATCCTTTTGGCACCCAATATCATTCTTTCTAGATTTTGTGGGTCACTGTGATATTACTTCTTATCTCTTGTATGGCTTGCTCCTTTCTTTCTTTCCTACCACTTCAGTTTTAACTTGACTTTTCTGTTTTCAGTGATCATGGTGCTTAAATTGTCTCCTTTTCCCTTGCCAGCCCCCTTGAACTTTGGGTGCAGTACACTAAAGGGTAGATTATGGCATTTATTTAAGTTTTGTGTGATTTCAGGTCTTCTCAGTGGTATTCATTCCCTTTCAGATTTCAGTGCAGAATTATCCACATCAAAAGATCATGATTACATGAGAGCTCTTAGAATATACTCGTGATGGGATATAACTCAGCAACAGATATATTTACTTTTAAATTCCCACTACTAACTATATCCACTTCTACAGGAACATAGGTAGACTGCCTGGTGTGGGATGTCATTTTCCATAATTAGAATAAGTTCATATCGTTCAGTTGGTAATACTTCTGAGTTAACTAGAAATCCAAATAAAATACTGGAGTCAACTGAAACCTAGGAAATCCCCATGATAATACAAATATTTACATGTTAATCAGTTTATCTGTTGTTCTTATCTTAAATCAAATGTAAAATACTCACGAATCCACCTCTTTCTATGTTCTCTAGCAATTCTTATAACTCAGACGAATAATCTATGATTGACATGATTTTAAACAAGAAATTTCCATTTTCTTATTTTACTGGTAAAGAATTAGTTCTCAGTAATATCATTTTTCCATTTTAAAACTAAATAGAAACTCCTTTCATAAATGTATTGAGGTAGTTGAGGAGAGGTTGGCTTCTTTCTTAAGGCAGCTGTTTCATTCATGGGATGTATTCCTTTCTTTAACATGAAGGGTCAGTGTCCTCATAGGAGTAGGTACATAAAATTGTAGACAGTCCAAATGCAACATTACAGAATAAATATCAATGTTTATTTGGAAAGATAATGGTAAATTTCCGTTCAGCAGAAATTAACAACTCCCAACACGATCTCTAGGAATTAATCGTAGTTCTGAGCCGTGCTTTAGGAAAACATTCCCAGCAGTCTGTGCAGGATTTATTCCTATTCCATCATTTGTAATTATAGCACTTGTTGCTGCAGAAACTTTAAAATCTCTTTGCAGCAAACTTTAAGACTGCTGTGAAAGGAGTATCTTCAGGAACACTTGAGTACTTTGTACGGCAGCCGCGGGTGCGAGGTCAGCGTGATTTTAAAGGAAACTTTCGACATAGTGAGGCCGTGGCTGGACTTTAGGGAGCCTCTCGGCGGTGCTTGGATCGTTAGTCCTGCTCAATTCTACGCAGTGTCCGCAGCCAGAGCAGCGGCCTCCCTTACCTCACTGTCCAGGGTTCTCCACCTTTTTAATGAAATAAGGAAAGCACATTTTCTCATCTCTAATAAATAACTGTTTAACATTTATAAGCTCTCCTCAAATAGAATAGACAGTCTCAGATCATAGTTAGGTGCAGAGGCCAGTTTGAGTAAAAGGCACCTACTTTCTCACGGGAGTCTAGCAGCTGCCTCTGGGCCCCTCAGTCTCGAGGCCGTTCCGTGCATTCCTTAGAGATAAGGGGGTGCTGAGACCCGCAGCGCAGTGGTTGTTCTCAAGGATGTTTTTAAAGAAACTTCTCGCTTGCTGGACAGCTGCTGACATCACTGGTCTGGAGTCTCCTCATTGGCCTTCAGCTAACCTTATAGTAAGATAGTAGCTTGCCTGATATCTCCTGTCTCTGGTCTCTTCACTACCTCTTGAGAGCAACCTAGGGCGCCCCCGGCTTGCAAGGTGTGTGCGGCGGCTTCAGTTAGGTTCTTGTTAACTTTAAATGCACCACTCGCCCTTCCCCATTTATGTCCAATGCTGCCTCTTCTCTCTAACTTTGCCTGCCGCTCTCCTCTAGGCCTAGACAGAGATTGAATTCACCCAAGGGAAAACTCCCCACAGTCTCTAGAGTAGTAAACTGGGAACAGGGACATGATGAAAACTTACTTACAGCTCCTCTCATGGCTTCCCAGAGCCTTTTCCTTTACCAACCTTGTGAGAAAAGCTAGCAGTTTGGTTTCCACAGATTCTATAGGAACAATGAATGTTCCAAAAGCAGATGTTGCAGAGGATGTGGGAGAAGATGAAAATCAGGATGAGGGGAGGAAGGGCAGAGTGACCCTATCCAATCATATAGCTGGAAGAAATATGTAACTTTCCCCTTGGAAGAAAACTGGGCTAAATTGATTCAAACCCTCTAGGGTCAAAGGTTGGTCACCAACCTTTTATTAACACACATGCTTAATAAGCCTCATACATATTAGCTGATACACCTCGAATAGAATTATAGCCTCATTATCCTATTGTGGAACTCATGTTAGCTCATGTTCAGGAGGAGGGAACATATAAAGGAGTAAATGTGCAGTGGACAGGTCAGAAAGATTGTAACCCAGAAGAGCTGGAACCAATTCCAGTTCTTAAGGGAGGAACAAGGCAGGACATTTGAATGGAAGCAGCATAAAAGGATTTGCATTTGTCTGATTCTCTGTATCTTTTGAAGAGGCTACCCATTTATTCAGGAAAGAATAAATGTAAAATAAAGGTAATTAAAACTTTCCAATGAATATTCTTTATTCCTAGGCTTAGTATATTTCTAACAACCTGAAATGGGATTGGCCTCTTCCATCTTCTCTTTGGAAGCTAGAAGCCAGAAGCCCTTGAAGCAACTTGATGCTAAAGAAGACTCAAAACTTGAGTCCTGAAGGAGGAACTGCGCTGAAGAGTCCCACAAGGGACTGGAAGGAAACTGGCTGAGAACGGAAACTTTCTCAGCTTTTGCCATCTCCACTCTGTTCCTCCTGCAGAGCAGGGCATTCATCTCCACTAATAAGAAAAGTGTCCTGTATCAATGGGCTTTGGTTCAGGGGTTACAGTTGTAAAGTGCTTAGCATAGCGCCAGGCACAGAGTAAATGGTATATAAATGTTGGCTATTATTCTTATTATTAGATACTTAAATTGAGCTTTGAAGGAAATTAGGGATGACAAAAGCTTGAGGTGCAGAGAGAGAGGGAGACCAAGACAGAGACACATACAGACAGGGACAGAGAGACAAGCGAGACAGACTGACAGAGACAGACAGAGAGAGCATTCCAAGCATGGAGGACAGTCAGTGCAAAGGCAAAGATAGGAAATATAATTCAATGTGTGAGGAACCAGGTATGCTATGGCTGAATGAAAGAGTATCTGGGAGGTAATGATTTGTATTAAAACTACAAATGTTAAATGGAATCAAGACTAAAAGACTGAAAAGGCAAATAGAGGAGTTAATATTTAATCCTAGAGATGACAGAGAACAATTAGTGTTTGTTGAACAGGGGAATATCATGATCAGATTTGAACTTTAGAAAAGATCACTTTGGTAATGGATTAGAGTGAAGTAAAGCTTGAGAAAGGGGGGAGGAACAATCAGGAGGCTATTTCAACCATCTGAGTGAGAGGTGATGAGTGCCTAAGCTAGTGTGTTGGGTTCAAGTGGGGAGAAGGGGATGTCTGTGAGAGATGTGGAGATGGAAATGATAAAGTGATGTGAAGCAAAAGAGAGTGAAGAGTCAAGGATGATATTGAGATTGGGAGCCTAGGAAAATGGTGGCATCTCTGAGACCAGAAGGGAAAATTTGTATCTGAGTGACCTTAGGGGTGGGGTCAGGAGTGGGGCAGATACTTTATCACATCTACTTCACAAGAGGCAGGAAAGTAGTAGAAACTGGTAGATAGAAATATAACATGCATAATTCTTCTAGATTTTAAGCATTTGATGAAATAACAACAACAAAAACCCCCCAAAAAACCTAACACATGTTATTCTTATGAAAAGGGCTAGATGATAATACAATTAGATGAATTCAGAACTTAGACTGTATGACTACTGAGGTCCCTTCCAACTCTGAAGTTCTCTGGCTCATTGGGCACTTTTGTTCATTTCTAAGAATCATGATGGACTTCTGCCCTCTAACTTACTGGTTGGCTCCTGCAATCAAGGTGGTGGTGCTGGCGGTAGTGGCAATGAAGTAGTCTTCATGCCAGGGGAGCCAGTGAATTTTAATGTGCTACTGCCATAGCCTTCTAGGAACATGCCCCCAGCCTCAGGCAGAGGTGCACCTGGATTAATAAACTACTGTTGGAGTGGGGCTATTCCCCATGGAGTAAGCACAGGAATGGACCTACAAGGACAATTCCATGGAGACTGCACTGCATTAGTTACCCTGGCCATGGGGGTAGATTGCACTCGTGCTTCATGGTGGCACAACCCCTCCCTGCCCCCAAATGCTACACTAGAATTTCTAAATTGGAAGTGACCTTAGAAGTCATTCAGTTCAACCCTTCTCAAGTCATTCCTTTATCTTATTTAATTATCACCATACTTGTCTGAGGGAGGGAAGGCAGAGATTCTTTTCCTCTATTATACAGATTGATAAACAGAAGTTCAGAGATGAGAAGGATTCAAACCTAGGTCTCCTGAAGCCTAGTCCAATGACTTTCCCCTTCCCCATCCTTGCCCCTCTCCACTGCAAAACCCTGACTTTCTTAGTAATTGGATCACATATCTGTGAAATTGGAAACTTCCATTTCACTCCACCTTGGTCTGAGAGTAGATATGGGCAAGTGCTGTCAGGATTCACAGAGAGATGTCTGTAGCACTGCCATGATCTCCAACAATGGTTGTTATCAGAGCCCTATGACTGGTCCCTGCTTTCTTACTGACTCTGTGTGAAGATGTGCTTCCCAGAAGGGCCTCACTATCTTCCTCCATAAAAAGACTGGATGACACTTAAGGTCTGTTTCGACTCTGACATTTATATTTGAAAGTCCTAGCAACTTGAAAATTACATCTTTAGTGTTCTAAAGTCACTGCCAGCTTTCACACTCTACATTCTGATCAGTTCTAAGAATGACCCAAGCAATTATGAAACTCTGAGCTTCTGTCCAGTTTTGGCATTCAGTGTTCTGTGTTCTGAAGTCTCTTTGGTTCTTTATGACCTATGAATCTCAGCATCTATTCTGCTGTTAGGTGTCTATTTTGCTTTTTGTTGAAAACCCTGCTAAACCTGGTTTGCACATATCTGGGGAATGGTTTCTGTTGACTGTGCATGTATCCAAGTATGGAAGTATATTTGTGTGAGCCAGAGTGCATGTGTTAAACAATGACTTAATATTAGAGGGCTAGATGTATCATGCAAAAAACAGTTAAGAAATCACAATGCTGAAGGAGAATATGAGAACTCTTCAGTACATTTATTTTTAGTGCTGTTTATTTCTGAAGAGTTTATTGTGCCAATGAAAATAATCTGTTTTGGAGATCTTGCAAACTTCATGATGAGGCTGAAGGATCTCTTCAGCCCTTTGTGATCTAAGCAGCATGCTGTGTTGAAGAATGTGTAAGAAGCAGTATTATGAAGGGACTGTTCATTCATTTATTTGTTAATGAGCATTTACTTTATTACATAGCATCGTGAGGCACTGAGAAGAGTGAAAAAGAATAAAAACATCTTGAGAGAATCAGAAGTTATCCTAGAGAAGGAGATTTAAGGAAAAGATATGATTGCTATTTTCAAATATGTGAATAACTATCGTACGGAGGAGAGGTGAGAATTATTTTTTTCTTTGCATCTGAGAGAAGAGCTAGGATCAATGTATGGTAATATCAGAGAACCAGATTTTTAGCTCCAAACAAACAAACAAAAACAAACAAGACAAAAATCTTCCTAACAAGGGATCTATGTCAAAGTGGAATGGGTTACCTCTGTAGGTAAGGAGATCCCTGTCTCTGGAAGTGTTCAAGTTGGCTTGAACTTGGAATCTCTAGTTTAAACTTCTAAAATATGACTACTTGATTGGAGATATAAATACTGTTTCTGCTGTGCCATAGGCTTAACTGGATATGCTCAGAAGTCATTTCCCCTTCTGGGATCCTGGAATTCTAGGGTGCTATGCAGCTGCATAAGAATGTATGATTGTTTGCTGTTCATCTTGGGAAGAGTTGTTTCTCCAGTGAAAGTCAGGTCTTGATGCAGAGGTTGTATGTAGGATGATAAAGGAAGTGTTACCAAATGCCTCCTTGGGTCTGCCCCTGTACCCAAACCTGTTCCATTTACCTTGGGTGTATACTTTGACAGGTGTGAAAATTTGATCCATAACGTGGCTCCAAAAACATGTCCAACCTGGCTGGATTCTGGTCACAATTCTATGGAACTTATGAATTTATAATGGCATTTCCTCTTGCTCTGGGCTTATTATCTGAATTTTTTTCCTTTTAGTTCCTTGGATGATCACATCTAATTGGGAGTCAGGTGACCCAGCTTGCTTTACAGAATCATATAATCTCATAGTTGAAAGGCACTGTTGCAAGTCACATAGTCCAACTTGTTCCTAAGCAGGAATCTATTCTCCAAAATGCCAGGCAAGTAGTGATCTAGCCTCCAATGGAAGGACTTCAGAGATGGACAACTCATTGCCTCCCTCCATTCCACTTTTGGCCAGCTCTTGTTTCCCTTAGATCAAACTGAAATCTGCCTTTCCTAAATTTCTATCCTGTGTACCTGCTTCTGCCTATGACTTTCAGGAGAGCAAATCAAACCTGTTAGGCTGCCATGACAACCCTGTAGATGTCTGAGGAAATTTCTAACATATCTCCTGAGTCTTTTTTTTCCCTCTAGGTTCCACACTCCTAATTCTTTCAACTAATCTTTATATGACAGTTTACAAACCTCTCAATTCCAGTTGCTCTGCTCTGGATATGCACCAGTTTGTCTTTTCTAAAATATGGTATCCTGGAGCAGCTATGTAGCACAGTGAATAGAGCATTGGCCCTGGAGTCAGGAGGACCTGAGTTCAAATCCAGCCTCAGACACTTAACACTTACTAGCTGTGTGACCTTGGTCAAAATATTAAACCCCAATTGCCCTGCCTTCCCCCTTTCAAAAAGCAAAAAATAAAATAAAACAAAACAAAAAGAAATAAAATAAAATGAAATGTGGTATCCAGACATGGACTATTGTGGCTGTTGTTGTAGTACAGTTATTTTTAGTGATGTCTAACTCTTCATGACCCCATTTGGGGTTTTCTTGGCAAAGATACTGGGGTGGTTTGCCATTTCCTTCTCTAGTTCATTTTATAGATGAGGAGACTGAGGCAAAAAGGGTTAAGTGACTTGCCCAGAGTCACATAGCTAGTAAGTGTCTGAAGCCAGATTTGAACTCAGAAAGATGAGTTTTCCTGCCTCCAGACCTGGTGCTCTATTCCCTGTACCACTCAGCTGTGCCCAGACATGGACACGGCCTTCTAAATGAGGTCAGAAGGTCAGAGGACAAGGGGACTGCCTCCTCCTCACTCTGGATGCTTGACTTATGCAGCCTAAAGTCTAGTTCTCTTCTCTGATATTCCTAGTTTCATTTGGCTTTAAGTGCTATTTGAATATATCTTCCACATCCTGCACATTTAATATTGATTAAAAAAAAACAAACAAACTCAAATGTGGAAATTGTTAGTTAACTTCTCTTCTATTGTTGAAGCAGCTAAGCAGTGCAGCAGAGAGAGCTCTGGACCTAGAATCAAGAAGACCCTGATTTCAAGTCTGGCCTCAGACATTTACTAGCTGCATGACCTTTGACAAGTTACTTACCTTCTGCCTTTCCTAGTTTACACAGCTGTCAAATAAGGCTAATAAGAGTATCTCCCTTGCAGGCATGTTGTGAGGATCAAATGAAATATTTAGGAAGTGTTTAGTGCAGTGCCTGGATGCTTAATAAATAAGAGCTGCTTGATAAATTCTTGTTTCCTTCCTTCCTCTGTTTTCTTCATGCAAATGAAGGGGGTTTAATTAAAGATTTTCTAAGCTGTCTACACCCTTTCCCCCCCACTTTTATAATTTATGTTCTAAGTTTCCTGCAGACTTTTTTGGACTTTGGGTAGATTGTTCTGAATGGTGGGGGAAGAAGGGAATCTTGATTAAAGGAGGGCTGCTGTAAAGTACAGGTAAACAGTTTTACTTCTCAAGAGAGGAATTATACTTATTTGGGAAAGAAATATAGTGAGTCCTTAGGTCAACAGGTATACTTGCTCTTATACTAATGACCAGGACTGAGCAGAAGGATGGGAGACTTCTTTTACAATATTAACATAGAACTAGATTAGAGAACAAAATCAATGCAGCTAGGATAAAAAGGGAAACTGTCAGTTAGGAGAAACAGTAATTGTACTGAATACTGCTGATAAAGATCTGATATTCGATAATAAATAAATAGAAAAATATATAGCACCTGTAACAATTCCCAAACAGAATAGTTAAATGTTATGAACAAAAAATACTCGAAAGAATTAAAAACTCTTAACAAGCAAATGTGAGGTTGCAGAAAATTAGTGATAATCAGAGAAATGTAAATCAAAGTAACTGAGATTTCACTTCATTCTGATCAATACCACATTCTCCACCCCCTCCTCACAGACATAGGCAATTACCAAACACTAGCTACATGGTTCAGTTTACATATTGAAAATTCAAGGAAATTTACTGGTCCTTTTTGGGGCATCACTTTTGCAACCACATCTCCCTAGATCCTCATCCATCTTGTACTCTCAAATTTTCTTTTCTGGAAGGGTATTTGGAAAAACCATCCACTCACCTGTAGACAGTAGGAAAGACTTGTAAACAAGAATAGGCAGGAGGAGTATAGGTAGTTGGAGCAGTCTTCTGGCTTTCCATTAGACTGGAAAAAGTCACAGTAGCAGACAACTTCTCAAGTCTCTGGCCTTGGGATAGGTCTAAATTGCTCCTACAACAGTTTTTAGACAAGTTCTGCTTCCATTTTGCACCAGGCAGTGGGAGGATTTCTCCAGCATGCCCTCCAAATGCCTTCATCCTAGAAGAGCATTTCAAAACCGGAATTCACACCTGCAAACTCCTCCTTCTGTTTGGATGAACCACCATTTAACAAAGAAGCCCAGGTCTCCTTCTTTTCATCTCCCCTGGCTGCATAGGCTTTTCCATCATGGGACTCCTTTCTGACTCTTCCCTGCCCTCTTCAGCTTCCTTCTATGTGTCTTCCCCCATTAGAATAGGAACTCCTTGAAGGCAGGGACTCTCTCTCTCTCTCTCTCTCTCTCTCTCTCTCTCTCTCTCTCTCTCTCTCTCTCTCATTCCAACTTTTCTTTGTATTCCCAGTGCTTAGAATTGTGCCTGGCGCACAGTAAATGATAAATGCTTGTTGACTGACTGACCAGCTGATAGTGTTTTGGATTTCAGCAAGGACAACAGCAGCTGTGACCCTGTTTATTGTATCAGTCCCAGTGTGGCCACCTTTACATTTTTTTCTAGTATAGCAGGAATGAGATATTTTCTTTTTTTAAAAAAAAATTTATTTTAAACATTCATGAAAACATTTTTGAGTTCCAAATTCTCTCCTTCCCTCCAGTCCCTCCTTTACCCATTGAGAAGGTAAGCAATATATCAGTTATATCTATGAAATTTATGTAATATTTTATATATAGTTTATATAAAGTTTTGTAATGAAATTTATATGCATATATATATATAAAGCATATTTCCATACTAGCCATGTTGCAAAAAAGGCAAGAAAAATTCAAAAAAGTGAAAAAAAAAACTATACTTCAATTTGCAAGAGTTCTTCAGTTCTTTCTCTGAGGTAGATAGCATTTATCATCATTAGCCCTTCCAGAATTGTCTTGTATCTGATCTCAGTAGCTTCATTGTTATAATACAATAATCTCTTGATTCTACTCACTTCACTCCTCAAGAATTTATATAGGTCTTTCCCATTTTTTCTGAATCCATCCCCCTTGTCATTTCTTAAAATACAATATTATTCTTTCACAATCATGTACCACAACTTGTTCAACCATCTGTAAATAATGGGTATCCCCTCAATTTCTAGTTCTTGGCCATCATAAAAAAAGTTACTATAAACATTTTGGTACAGCTAGGTCCCTTTCCTTTTTCTTTGATCTCTGTGGGATAAAGAGCTGGTAGAGATATTTCTGGGTCAAAGGATATATGGTTTTATAGGTCTTTGGGCATAATTTCAGATTGCTCTCCAGAAGGTTGGACCAGTTTACAACTCCACCAACAGTGCATTAATGTATCTATTTTTCTACTTTCTTTCTGGCATTTGTAATTTTCCTTTCCTGTTATGTTAACCAATCTGTTAGATGTGAGGTGGTACCTCAGAGTTGTTTGAATTTGCATTTCTCTAATCAATAGTGACTTAGAGGTTTTTTTTCCCCCTATAACTATAGAAAGCTTTGATTTATTCTGAAAACTGCTTGTTCATATCTTTTGAACAATTATCAGTTGGGGAATGGTTCCAATTGGTATATATTTGACTCAGTTCCCTACATATTTGAGAAATGAGGGCTTTATCAGAGAAACTTTTTGTAAAATTTCACTCTCCTCATTTTTTGCTTTCCTTCTAATTTTGGCCGAAAAAATTTTTTTTGTTTGTACAAAAACTATTTAATTTCATATAATCAAAATTATTCATTTTACTTCTGTGATCCTCTCTATCTTTTGTTTGGCCATCAATTCTTCCCTTATCTGTTGATCTGACAGGAAAACAATTCCACAAACCCTATTTTCTTGTGATTTAACCCTTAATATCTAAATCATGTCCCCATTTTGACCTTATCTTGTATATGGTTGTAAAGCCATGCACGAGCAGCTTTCTAGAGGACTGCTGCTGTGAATAACTTTTCAAGGTTCTGATTACACAGTATAGTGAGCTCTCTATTCAATAATAGATCAGAGCAAAACAGTCACAGAAAATCAAAATACAGCATTCACCATGTCACAACTCAACAACTTATCACTAACATGGCCACATAGTTTTTACCAAAGTAGTCACATAGTTTTAAACAAAGTACATTCATTTAGTCAATCATGAAATCCTTAATTCAATCACAAAGTACACATGTCAAAGTTCTCCATCCCTAGGTCACAGTAAATTATAATTTTCTCAGTCAGTGCACAGTATCCAAATAAAGTCTTCTTTCAGCTTGACTTGAGGCTGGCTCTCAGCTTCCATGGTTCCTCTTCCATGGTCCCAGTTCCAACTGTCACCAAGGTTCAAAGGCAGGCAGTTCCCAGTTCCTTGTCTAACTCCTTGTCCAGTTCTTCATCCAGTTCCCATTCCATATTGAAGTTCACAGTGTCCAGTCCACCTCAAGTCCTTCACAATTCCTGTTTCTGGGAAGACAAAGCTTGACAGAGCCACAATAATATTCATACACATTGCTGGCACCATAATCAATTCACTGTCTATCTGTGAAATCAACTCAGACCCACCAACAAGGTCTGAGAATTCAACACAAATCATCAACATAGAAATCAACACAGACCCACAAACAAGGTCCAAGAGGTCAGCACAAATCATCAGCATAGAAATTAACAGAGACCTTAAAACAAGGTCTAAGAGGTCAGTATAAATCATCAACATAGAATTTAACAGAGACCTAAAAACAAGGTCCAAGAGGTCAGCAAAAATCATCAGTAAAGTCCCAGGACCTCCAGAACCCTCCTCCAGGACTTCTGTAAACATACTACCAGAAAATCCTCTTTCAGGGCTTCTGTACAAAGTATCACAAACAAACATCACCGCAGACAGAACAGACAAACAGAGTGTCAGGATACCACAAGTTTTCTCCTTCTTGACTCTGCCACCACAAGAGTCCTCTTCTCAGTTCTGCTGTCTCCAGCCTGAGCCTCTCCTTATATATGGTTATTAGCTTCTCACCTGGAGTTAACAAGTTCTAGGGTTCACAAACTGTCGGGTTCACACATTCTGTTTCCTAGCAGACTT
>CM053581.1:285182243-285217409 GCA_028627135.1 Pseudochirops cupreus
ACAGAACAGACAAACAGAGTGTCAGGATACCACAAGTTTTCTCCTTCTTGACTCTGCCACCACAAGAGTCCTCTTCTCAGTTCTGCTGTCTCCAGCCTGAGCCTCTCCTTATATATGGTTATTAGCTTCTCACCTGGAGTTAACAAGTTCTAGGGTTCACAAACTGTCGGGTTCACACATTCTGTTTCCTAGCAGACTTGGTCCAGGGCTCAAAAGAGACTTGGACTGAAACGAGGTGTGAAATACTTCTGTGCTTGCAATTACAATGGTGTGAGATGTTTTGATCTATAATCTATGAAAATGCTTCCCAGTTTTCCTAGCAATTTTTCTCAAATAGTGAGTTCTTGCCTCAAAAGCTTAAATCTTTAGGTTTACGAAACACTAGATTAGAATGGTTGTTTACTACTTTGCACTGTGTATCTAATCTATTCTATTGATTCACCACTTTAATTTTTAGACAGTACTAGATTGTTTTGATGATTACAAGTTTGTAACATAGTTTGAAATCTAGTACTTTTTTAAATTTATTCCCTTTGCATTCTTGACTTTTTATTCTTCCAGATGAATTTTGTAAATTATTCCTTTTCTAGCTGTATAAAACAATTCTTTGGTAGTTTGATTGGTAGGGCACCAAATAAGTAAATCAATTTAGGTACAATTGTCATTCTTTTCATGACTGACATCAGTTGTCAGTCAAAAGTTATTTTTTATCAAAAGATGTTTTTGTAAAAAGCTTTTTTTGCATCAATTGATATAATTACATGATTTGTGTTGGTTTTGTTATTGGTATGGTCAATTCTGCTTATAGTTTTCCTAATGTTGAACCAGTCCTGTGTTCCTGGTCGAAGTCCCAGCTGGTCATTATGTAGGATCTTTGTGACATATTGCTATAATCTCATTGTTAGTACTTTATTAAACTTTTGCGTTTATATCCATTAGACAAATTGATCTATAAAATATGGAATATTTTTAAAGACAAAAGAGGAAGAAATTGGGAACTTTAGAAACCTATATGCTGGAACCCAGATCTATTCCTTAGTGTCTCACAAAATTCTTTTCCCTTTTTTTTTTCTTCCAGGGGCTTCTTCAGCTTCTAATAAAAATAAAACATTTAGATACTCCTTTCATCTAAATAATTCATATTGTCGTCATCTACTGTACTTTTCTGTAACACTGATCACCCTGGCTTCTACCTGAAGATCAGATATTTTAATTTCACCTTTTTCCCCTACCCCCCAGGGTTCTACAGCACCCTTATGGGGATATTAGGGGGTCTAGGTTCCCTATCAAATGACTCTAACCATCTCACACCTGTCAAATTAATGTGACAGAAAAGAAAAATGGTAAATTTTGGAGAAGATGTGGGAAAATTGGGACATTAATGCTTTGTTGGTGGAGCTTTGAACTTCCAACCATTCTGGATAACAGTTTGGAACTAAGACCAATGAGCAATCAAACTATGCATACTCTTTGTTTTAGTAATATCACTACTAGGACTTTATATGAAAGAGATCACAAAAGAAGGGAAAAGGACCTACTGTAAAACAATATTTATATCAGCTCTTTGTGGTGGCAAATTTGAGATTTAAGGAAAGTCCATTAATTGGGGAATGGCTAAACAAGCTGTGGTATATGAATGCAATGGAATACTATTGTTCCGTAAGAAATGATGACCAGGCACACTTTAGAAAAACCTAGACTTACATGAACTGATGCTGAATGAAGTGAGCAGAACCAGGAGAACATTGTACACTATAACAGCATCATTGCGTGATAATCAACTATGATTGATTTAGCTCTTCTCAGCAATACAAGGATCCAAGACTATACTAAAAGATTCATGATGGAAAATACTATTCACATCCAGAGAAAGGACTGATAGAATCTGAATGCAGGTCAATGCATACTATTTTCACTTTCCTTATTTTTTTCCATACTTTTTTTTTTCCTTTTGTTCTAGTTCTTCTTTTACAACATGACTATTACGGAAGACCAATGAATCTAACCCTCATCAATGATGTTTTCTCAATTGCAGAGGGGGATCCTTTGTACCCCATTAGCTGCAAAGTCAGATGAGCTTTTATGCAGAAAAATTTACTTCAGAAAGTATAATCACAAATAAACTTGCAAGCCTTACGTGAGAGTCATAATTTCCTTCCCCTTTTACGCTGCCCCAATGTCTAGGGAGAGGAAGAGGATTAGGGTCATAGTTTAGCTCAGTTCCCATAGATTACAGTCCCAGTTCCAAGTCCAAAATTAACTTTGGGCTGGAGTCCCAAGTACTCTGACTTCTTAGGGTTTCTACGCTGGATTGGCTTGCTGCACCACCCCCACCTATAATCCTGGCTCCGAGGTCACTGTGACTTGAATTCCCAGTCTGTGAAGATCACTCCCTGCACCTGAAACTGAGGATAAACAATATGGAACAGAAACAAATATCCCCATACCCATTCATTGGAGTTGAGGTATAAAAAAAAGGGGAACAGGAGAAGGAGAATCTTTTCTTTCTTACCTCATACTGAGTATAGCAGATAAGAGTAACAGCCTAATTGAAAAGGAGATAGACTCAATCTCCTACTTTTAAAAGTAAAGGCAGTCATAATCAAAAGACATTTCAAGTTAGAGGATACAGCTCGTCATATTACTTGATTTGGGCATGACCAGACCAGCCCACATTACAATGATACCAGTTCAGTCATTCCCCAATTGATGTGCACCCACTTTGCTTCTAGTTTTTTTTTTTAGTACTATGAAGAATGCTTTTCTTAGTAGAAAAGAAATAGAAAAAATTGCTCATCAACTGGTTTTTGTTGTTGTTCTGTCTTTGTGACCCCATTTGGGGTTTTCTTGGCTCTAGAGTGATTTTCCATTTCCTTCTCCAGATCATTTTGCAGATGAAGAGACTGAGGCCAAGAGGGTTAAGCAACTTACCTGGGGTCACTTAGCTAATAAGTTTCTGAGACTGGATTTGAACTCAGGTCTTCCTGACTCCAGGCCTGGCACTCTATCCCCTGTACCAACTAGCTTTTCCCTTCAGCTAGAGAATGGCTGAAAAAACTGTCAAACATGAAAATAATGGAATATTACTGAGACATAAGAAATGGTGAATATGATGAATTTGGAAAAATAGCGGAAGCCTTGAACGAATTAATGCACAGTAAGTAGGTAAGCAGAACCAGAAACTAAGTGATTATAATAATGTAAAAAAAAAACCAACAAAGTTGAATCCAATGCTGCATAATTATGACCTATATTGCATTGGAAAAGAGATGAGGAAGTAAGCCTCCTTCCCTTCATTGTAAAGATGAGGTACTAAGGGTGTGTGATTTTAAATTCATGGTCTACAAGTTGGTTTTGATTAACTGTTTTTGCCCTCTTTGTTATAAGGGAAGACTCACTGTAGGTGTGGTGGCAGAGTATTATGGGGAGTACTATATCCAGAAATAATTGTTATGTAAAAATAATAGGTGTCAATAAAACTTTAAAAGAGTGGACTAGATGGCTGAAATTTATGTCAGAACAAAAATTTCAGAAGCCAATTGGTTTCAGGAAAAAAAAAATTATGAGGTGACTCATATGTGTAGGAAAAAGGGGCAAAAAAATTTGAAATATTTATCATGCAATGGTAGTTGTGAAAGTGTGGGGAAATAATTTCAAGGGAGAAAATCTAGGAAGAGTTGACTCATGGCTGGATAAAGGGGCTGTAAAAGGTCTTGTCAGACCTCTCAGTGAAGACTGAATAGCATTATGAAACCTGTTTTTCCAGAATCCTAAAGGCAATAAAGATTCTTGAGATAAACAATGAAAGGTTTTGGATGCTGACTCCTCTAAGAACATGGTAGAAGGAGGCCATGATCACAAGATGTGCTTGAGGGGTAATATAATAACATTCCATATTCAAAGATTCTAGATTTTTAAATTAAATGGTTAAAAATAAACACTAACACAAATCTGTTATACTATTCAAAGAATACATTTTCTGAACTCATAATTGTGAGTATATTTGGGAATGGAATGGTAAAATGGTTGACAATATTGACAATTGCTGGAAACTACAGAGAGGCAAATTTATTTATTTATAAATAATATTTTTAGTTATTTCATGTTACAATTACATGTAACAAAATTTAACATTCACTTTTTAAAATTCTGACTTCTAAATTCTCTACCTCCCTCCTGCCCTTCCCCCACCCATTGAGAAAGGCAAGATTAAAAAAAGAAAGGCACAGTATATGCCATACATTATACATGTGAAACCATGAACAACATTTCCATATTAGTCATGTTGCCAAAAAAAGGGCAAGAAAAATAAAGAAAGTGGAAAAAAATGCTTCAGTCTGTTTTTAGAGCTCATCAGTTCTCTCTCTGGAGGTAGATAGCATTTTTTTACCATGAATCCTTTGGAACTGTTGTAGATGATGCATTGCATTGATCAGAACAGCTGTCTCACAGGTGGTTATCTTACAATGTTGCTGTTCTGCGTACAATGTTCTCCTATTTCTGCTCTTTACTTTTCATCAGCTCTCCAGTCTTTCTGGGTTTTTCATCATTCCATCACAATCATATACTACAACTTGTTCAGTCATCCCCCAACTGATGGGCATCACCTTAACTTCCAATTCTTTACCACCACTATGAAGAGGCAAATTTAGGCTTAGCATAAGGCAAAGCTTTCTAATAGTCCAAAAAGAGAATGAAGTTGCGTATAAAGGAGGCGAATTGATGAATTTCCCATCTTTGAAGGTCTCCATGTTGAGATCAGATTCCCACTTGTCAGGTATGTTAGAGCAAGGATTCCTGTTGGGTCTGCTTAGGGCTAAGTAGCTTCTTAGGCTCCTTCTAACCTTAAGTTCTATCATTCTGTGGCTCTGTAACTGCTCCAGGTTTCCCGTATAACAACAGCAAGTGTTCCCATGGAGGGTCCTGCTGATTAAATGGTATTTATTCCTTTCTGGTCTCCCTTCTCTGCTGAATGGGAGAGAGCTGAACCTTTCCTAGGCCTGACCTAACAACACGTAGGGTGTGCATGAGGGTGGTTTAAAGTCCTTTTATTCTTTCTCTCTCCCACCACAGTACTCTCGGTCCTCCTCCTTATCTCTCTGAAGATTTAATCAGTCACACCAAGTTATAATAATTAATTAGGTTTTTCTTGTTGTTTCAGCCTAGGAACAATGTGATGATCCTCAAGTCCATGCTATCCTTTTCTCTATTTTAAGGATTTTATAAAAGACAAAAATTCAATCCTAATAGTGATTCAATCATAATAGTGTAGCTTCTACAGTTAGGAAAATTCCTAACATTAAGACAGGGGTGTGTCTCTCTGCCCTACTAAAAATTTTTATTTTTCTTTCACTAACACTGATCTCTTTGTGTTTAAAGGCTAAAATGAGGACATAGGAAACGATGCAAAGGAAGCAAGAAGATATTATAGCATATGTTACTGAACAGGCACAGGGAAGTTAAGTTGAGGAAAAAGCTGACTTTTTTTTTTTTGCAACTCCCCTTAGTTTAAGGCAAAATTGTGCCTTTACAACAACTTTGTCAGGCAAGAAGGCATTCTTATATATTTTAGAAAGATTGTTAGCTTGTTGGATCCATGATCTTATTGAGACAGAGAATTAATTACTCCAGTGGTACAGTTTGTGAATACAATCATGCCTTCTGAGTCTGTACAACTCTTATTCGTGCTGTCTCCTTAATCTTTCTGGGTGTTCACCCATTGTTCCGAGGGCCTTTCTCTATATCTCTTGGTATTCATGGGCATCAAAGGAGCACATGTCCTATACAAAATCTCCAAAAAGTGGTTTTAGGTCTTTTTTTTTTAATATCTTTTTGGTCACATAGTAAGTTTTTGAGGTGAAATTTGAACTCAGGAGTTTCTGACCCCAAGGCCAGGCCAGTTTTCTATCCATTGTACCACATCTTCCAGTAAAAAGAAATTCACTGCTTGTTCAGGCAGGTCATGCTGTTGAGGTTTAGGGGTGCTGGGATCCCAAAATAGGGACACGAGGATCCTGCAAGAATTAATTTGACCTAAGCCTTCTTTCAGTCAAAGAAAAACAAAGTTTATTAAAGATCTGCCATATTGGTCACACTCTTAAGAAATCTCAGTATTAGCTAGACTCTTAAGGAATCTGAGCATTATGTTGACAAGTGGGCCATACTGAATCTGGGCATCTGAATGGAGGTTGAGATGGATCTTATATACAGAAAGACTGTGGGACGGAATTAGAGTTGGCCAAGTAGTCTGGGGAAGAAGGGGTCTAGAGATCTTGACGGATGTGGCTAGTGGGCTGGGGTTACTAGAAGTCAGAGGCCTGGAAATAAGAGAATGGAGTTTAGATAGGATCAAATCTTAGAAGTAGCAGAAGGCAATCCAGAGATAACACACTATGGAGGGCTAGACTAGGGAAAGAGAGAATTGGGCATAGCAATAATGTAAAGACTTATAGCCTCAGGCAAAAGCCAGATCCAGTGGGAAGATTCCAGGAGAGTTCGAGGGGATTCCCAGAGCCTGAACCCCATCAAAGCCTAATTCTGTCTCCCTAACTTGCCCCTTTTGTTCCTAGTTCTACTCTTAGGGGTTAAGTAGAAGTTGAATCCTTAACCTCTTTAATGGGAAATTCAGTCAGTTAACAAGTTTATTAAACCTTTGAAGGCAGCTAGGTGTATTAGAGTGCTGGGCCTGGAGTAAGGAAGAGTCATCTTCCTGAGTTCTAATCTGGCCTCAAATACTTACTTACTAGCCAGTGTGACCCTAGGCAAGTCACTTAATCCTGTTTGCTTCAGTTTCCTTATCTGAAAAATGATCTGGAGAAGGAAATGACAAATCACTCCACTATCTTTGCCAAGAAGATCCCAACAGGGGTCACGGGACTGAAAAAGTGACTCAACAAAAAATATTTACTTGATGTTAGGCAATCTGCTAAATGCTGGAAATGCAAATATAAGCAGAAGGAAAGATAGCGCTTGCCTAGGAGGACCTTATATTTTAATAGGGGAACGTAACGCATAAATGGTAGTTGAGAGACGCATTGGAAGAGGAGGGATTAGATGCAGGTAACCGGGCATGAGGATGTGGTAGGAAAAGCAAGACAAAACCAGCCTGAGTGCCCTCCTTAAATGGAAGTTCTAAGACCAACCAATCTTTGAATCAAGTGTAGAGGTCTCAGAAGTGGAAGATATTTTAATATGTGTATTCTAGGATAAGAGTGATATTTCATGATAGAGAAGTTCATGGAGCATGGCCCATAGGCATGTAGGAAAGTGCAGAGTAAAGCCTGAAGAGGAATAAAGAAAAACAAATGCACAAACACTGAATTAGAAGGCAGACTACATGAAGGGGTTTAAAATGAGAGGGCTAGTCTATTCATCCCTGCTAACCATCGTCCTATAATAGGATATAGGTCAGACTTATAGACTCTTTTTTGTTGCTAAACTTGAGAAAGTCAGCCACAAATAACACCTCTACTTCCTCTCCTTTAGCTCTCTTAACTCTCTGCCGTCTGGTTTACAAACTTAACATTTAACTAAACTGCTGTCTTTAAGATACCAATGATCTCTTAATTGTTAAATCCAATGACCTTTTCTTTTAAAAAAAAAATCTGCTAGGTAGGACGGCTAGGTGGCACAGTGAATAGAGGATCGGCCCTGGAGTCAGGAGGACCTGAGTTCAAACCTGACCTCAGACACTTAACACTTACTGGCCATGTGACCTTGGGCAAGTTACTTAACCCCAATTGCTCTGCATTCCCCTCTCCAAAAAGCAGAAAAAAATCATTCTTCTTCTTTCTTGATCTCTCTTCAAGTTTTGATACTGTTGATCATCCTCTTACCCTTGATACTCTCTTCTCTCTGGGTTTTCCTGACACTACTCTCCCCTGATTCTCCTCTTACCTGTCTGACCACTGCTTGATTTCCTTTGCTGGAGTATCCTCTAGGCTTTTAATGCTCTGTTCCTCAAGGCTTTACCTTGGGCCCTCTTCTCTTTCCTTTTGTAATATTTTTTTTCTTCATCTCTTTAGCTCTCATGGATTCAATGATTATCTCTATGCTGATGAATTCCAAATATTCCTCTCTGCCCACCCAGCCCTAATCTCTCTCCTGGCCTCTAGCTTTATATTTCCAACTCCCAATTGTGTATCTTATCCACACATCCTGTAGATACCTTAAAATCAATATTTAAAAAAAACAAACAAAACAAAAACACATTCTCTTTTCCCCAGAACCCTCTCCTCTTCCTAATTTCCCTATTATTGTTGAAGGTACCCCTTCTCTCAGGCACGAGGTTTGCAAACTAGGTACCATCCTCAACTTCTAAATCTCTGCAACCCTGTCTTCTGCCCCATAGTCAGTGTTTATAAGTCCTGTTGTTTCTACCTTCAAAATATCTCTTGTATATTCCATCCCTCCTCCCTCCTTTTTTTCTTTTCTGACACTTCCATAGCCTGGTACAAACTTTCATCACCTCACATCATCACAAATGGGGTCACAAAGAGTCGTACATGACTGAACAACAACTAAGACTGTCTACTTGCAACTATTTTCTAACCCACTTCTCCCTTTCTCTGATTCAGCCCAGTTTCCTGTTTACTTCTTTATAGTCTTTGTTCTCTCAGCATTCCTTTACTCAGCACAGATAAGATTCTAAAGATTCCTAATTACTTAATCACTTTTATGGTCTTTATAGTCTTTTCTTATGTGCTCCAAGTAGTAAAAGTGATAAACTCCTACCTCTTCTTATTCATTCCTTTCCTAGGTTCATAGTCCTTCCTTTTTCATCCTTTTCCTTCCTTCCTTCCTTCCTTCCTTCCTTCCTTCCTTCCTTCCTTCCTTCCTTTTTCTTTCCTTCCTTCCTCCTTCTTTCCTTCCTTCCTTCCTTCTTTCCTTCTTTCCTTCCTTCCTTCCTTCCATTTTCCTTCCTTCCTTCCATCCTTCCTTCCTTCCATTCTTCCTTCCTTTCTTCTTTCCTTCCTTCCTTCCTTCCTTCCATCCTTCCTTCCTTCCTTCCTTCCTTCCTTTTTCTTTCCTTCCTTCCTTCTTTCCTTCCTTCCTTCCTTCTTTCCTTCCTTCCTTCCTTCCTTCCTTCCTTCCTTCCTTCCTTCCATCCTTCCTTCCTTTCTTCCTTCTTTCCTTCCTTTCATCCCTCCTTCCTGGCTATTAGTAGTGTTTTTCCCTTTGACTTAGAAGTTCATATAGTTTGGAAATTAGATTTCTCTGTCTGTTAAACAGGCAATCCTTCAAGTTTTGACCTATGTGTTCTATCTATTTTGAATTTTCTATCTGAATCTAAAAGTTGTGGGCAATTTTCTTCTATGATTTCTTGAAACACAATATTTAGGTTTTGTGTGTCATCATGCTTTCTCAATGATTTCTCATCTGGTTTTCCAGATCAGTTTTTTTTTGTAGTAGGTATTTCAAATAGTTTCAAATATTACTATATGTTTATTATTATTATTTTTGCTATTTCTTACTGTATCATTTGCATTTTGTAGTACTGTTCTTCTCTATTCCTTTTTTCTGACTGCTTATTCATTTGGTAACATTTTCTATCTTTTGGTATAAGCAATTTATTTTCCTTTCAAATTTTTCCTTAAAGATATTCAAATCATTTCTTTTCTCATTCTTTGTATTTTCATTCATTTCTTTTAGTAGGTCTTCTATTAATTCTTGGAATCCTTGTGGATAATCAATTTTCTGTGTGTAACAGCTAGTAAATTATTCGTTGCTTTTGAAATTTCATCCTGAGGTTTCTTTTTTTCTTTCTTGTTTTAACCAATGGTATTTTTTCATTTCATTAGGGGATTTTCTTAAATTTACTGATGTTTTTCAATTTCTTCACTACAAATAGCTGGTGAAAGTTGTCCCACCTGACTGATTCATCTAAACTGGTCTTAATTGCTGGACAGAAGTTGGTATGATCCAGAGACTGTTAACACACCTATAGTATGGTTGCTCCTTTATTGATTTGTCTTCATTGTTTTGCTTTGCCTTTCATGAAGATTAGCTTGTTGTAGATTCTTTTCATTTAACTATTTTGCATATTGATCTTTTATTTTATATGGTGCAATTTCTTCTTTGTTTTTGAGATAATTTTAGGGAAAAAAAAAGTAGGATTTAGCTAGAACATTTTCAGATTTTTTATTTGGAAGTCTCAAACCATAATCTCTCTCATACAAGTTCCCCACCAGTTCGGGAGTTAGATATTTTCCCTTCTTGAGAATGTCTTAAGAATCAATTCCTCAATGTCCTATAAATTATACTTTTTTCTAGCATGGCTCTTCTCTGTGTATGCTTAGCTAATGTTTATTGGCAATAAAAATGATGTTATTTTGAGTACCCTTTGA
Source organism: Pseudochirops cupreus (assembly GCA_028627135.1). NCBI lineage: Eukaryota > Metazoa > Chordata > Mammalia > Diprotodontia > Pseudocheiridae > Pseudochirops > Pseudochirops cupreus. Next base: position 285,192,590 of record CM053581.1, read on the forward strand.
CTCCATAGCTGCCACTCTGCAACTGTCACTCAAGAAATGGAAGAGGAACACAAGCGAGTGAAGGCCATTTTTACTTTTCTTTGTTTCATGAATTTCTATATCCACAGAATTTGGTACCAATTTGCCAGCATATTGATGATGAATTCTTCTGTACTGATGCTGGTCCTCAGAAAGGAGGCTTGATTTGCTTAGAAAAACCAAAAGATGAAAAACAAGATGTTTAAATCCCTTTCCCCCCTCACACATTACTGAATTAACCATATCCCCCCATTGCCCAGAGATGCTGAAAAAACAGACCATAAATTGTACTGCTCTATAATTCATTGGCTTTGGGGAAAGAAGACTGGCTTGGGAGTCAAGTCTTGAATTTTGCCTTTCACTTGCTATGTACTCTTCCTTTTATGAGTAAATAAAACACTCAGTCTCAGTTATGTTGTCTGCAACATCCCTCCCAGCACTGACCTTCCACTAGGGTAACTTTTGCCTCTAACATTCCCAGTTCTAAGTGTACTTCTGTATCAGCAAGCACCCTAGCATACCTAGGGCGGCTACTAGCACAGGTTCTTAGATATGCTTTTCTAAAGGAAAGCAACTCAAAATGGGTTAACAGTCTCACTTTAATCAATCAAACACATATCATTTACCTAGTTCAGGGGAAAAAGTCAGCACCCTAAACTTCAGAGAATGCAAACAGAAGTTACAAGCAGAAGTTATAAGCAGACGAAGAAACAGATCAGCAGACAGGCTTCCAATCGTCTGACCATTACATCAGTTACCTAAACAGTTACCAGCACGAACATCTGGGTTTTTCAAAGCTGGGGGAGCTCAACGACTTCCCAGAGTCTAGTCTGGCCAAATCTTGCAACTCTTCTCAAAGTGAGCCCCAAAGCAAAGCCTCCCATCAGGGGGAATATATAGCCTTCTCCTGGATCAGAGAGTGTCACAGCCCTCTTGACCCACTGCCCAATCACAAAGCAACAAGGCCAGGCCATTCCTGAAGAACAAGCCTCCTACCACAGGCTCCTCGTAACCATATTCAGCCTATTAGGGGGCAGAGTCTACTTTCAAATAGGGGAAGGTTCTCAGAGCCACTTAAGCCACTTAAGCAAAGGGCCTAGGGGCAGGGAAGATCTTCAGATTCCCATAACAACTTCCTGCTCTGATATTTTGTGTTCAATATTCAAAGGTCCTTTCCATCTCTGAAATTCTGTGTTCTACATGCTAAGGTCCCTTCTAGCTGTATGATTTCGTGATTTCCCCAATTTCTGGTAATGCATTGTCATGGAAGCCAAACTGTATCTGGTATGTAGGAGCACCCCCTAGTGGAATTATGATTATAGTACTTCCCAGCTTTGATCTCTTGGTTGTACTTTAAACAAACAAACAAACAAAAGTGGTTACTGCTTCCCTCCTCTCCCTCTTATCCCATTTAAAGGACCTGCTGAACTTTCTGAGGCACATTCATCTACTTCGTCTTCAATCTGTTGGGGAATTTATGGAGAAGATTCCTGCTTAGGAACATTCCACTTCTAGTGCAATCCAGTTGAGATTGCATTAGAAACAGTAGAATATTGTGGAAAAGTGCTTAGATTTTGGAAGTCTTTAGATTTGGTACTCAGGGGACCTGCATTTGAACTCCTTTTCTGCTACTTATTACCTGTAGGCTCTTAGGCAAGTCATTTAGCTTCTCTGGCCTTTAGTTTCTTCATTTCTAAGATGAAGGGCTTGTATTAAATGACCCCTAAGGACCTTTTTGGACCTCAAAATGTATGATTCGGTGATCCTAGATATTATCATTCTGAAATCCCTGCCAACTCTGAGAATTGTTTCCATTCCTTTTGCCAACAAACATATTCCAGCGTTTGTAAGGATGAAAATGTTTCCATCTGTCCCTGGGACATCCGCGGAACAAATAACCAAAGTCACAAAACATAAAAGGAAAGAAGGTGCCCTTGAAGTGAGGATTCTAGAATCTGAGATCCAGAAAGTTTTTAGAGGGCATGCATGTAGTCCAAACCTCACATCCAGGGAAGGATTATCCTCTTTCAACCTCTGCTTGTCATAGCAAGCATAACATAGAGCTTCCTGTCTCCTGTGGTAACTCATTCCCATGCCAAATAGCTCTGAGTGTTAGGAACTTTTTTCTTATATTTAGTTGAAATCTCTCCATAGTTTCTAGTTCTGCCCTCTGGGGCTATGTAGAACAAATCTAATCCATGTTCTCCTTGCTAGTCTTGCAGATAGATATGTATTTCTTACAAATCTCTTCTCCAGGCTAAACATTTCTTGTTTCTCTGACTGATCTTACATGGCATGGCACCCAGGTCCCTTCCCATTTTGGCTGTTCTCCTTAGAGAACTGTCTAGTTTGTCAATGTTCTCTCAAGATGAGAAATTCCTTCTACAAAAGTGGGCTTCTAAGCCTCTGCTTCAAGACCTTTAGGCGTGGTAACTCATTACCTCACAAGACAGCCCAATCTATTATTGTAAGATTTAGTTGTTAGGAAACTCTTTTATATGGACATGAAATCCTTCCCCTTGCAACTCCGACCCATTGTTCTTAGTTTTGGTCCCTGGGGCCAAGCAGAAAAAGTTTAATAACTGTTCCTCCTAACAGCTCTTTACATGTTTAATGATAGTAATCATGGCTCCCATTAGCCTTTAGTCTTTTCTTCTCTAGGCTAAACATTGAGATTTCCCTCAACAGGTCCATGTAAAGGACAGACTTTAAGTCCCTCTCTTTCCTGGTTTTGCTCCTTTGAATGTACTTCACCTTATCAATTGTTGTTGTTTGGTCATTTCAGTTGTGCCCAACTCTCTGTGACCCCGTTTTGGGGTTTTCTTGGCAAAGATGCTGGAGTAGTTTACCTTTAAAGAACTGAGGTAAGCAGGGTTAAGAGACTTGCTGGCATCACACAGCTAATAAGTGTCTGAGGTTGGTCTTGAACTCAAGAAGATAACTCTTCCTAATTCCAAGTCCAGTGCTCTATCTGCTTGTGCCACCTTGATTCCCTTGTCAATGTCCTTCCTCAAATGTGGCATCCAGAACAGAACCCAATTTTTAGGCTTCTGTTTTTTATCATGTTTCATATTGGCTAACCAAGTAGACTTCCATTAGTTTTTGTCAAGAAGGTCTATAAGATATAGATTGTTTATAAGATAAGATATGTGTTACATACACACATACAAACATAATTCATGCACACACATATGCATGTGTGTATACACGTATGTATACATACGTATATACATGTGTGTATGCATAAATGTATTATGTGTGTAAGTTCCTTGAAGGCAGGGGCTATCTTGTTTCCATTTGCATCCCAACACATTGCCTAGCACATAGTAGGCAGTTATTAAATTCTTGTCGATTGATTGATTATCCCAGGGCTCTCCATTTGACCTTACAAGGGAGGTCTAAAAATTCTAAACCATTGCTCTGGGTGTGTGTATGTGTGTGTGTGTGTGTGTGTGTGTGTGTGTGTACGTGTGTGTGTGTGTGTGTACGTGTGTGTGTGTGTGTGTGTGTGTGTACGTGTGCATGTACTTGTGTGAGCCTGTATGTTCAGGTTAGGGGGAATTTCTCAGTGTTTCAGAGTAAATTTTCCTTCAGTATCTTAGGGTTGTCAGAATAACCCTTGCCCTCTGTGTCTTTTAAAATTTTCTTTAGGGGTCAAAAAGCACCCCACAAGAGCCCTATGAAGCTACTGAGAGTGAAGAAACCTGGTGCTTCATCCTGTCTCTGCCACTAGGTTGCTCCATAGTCTGTGACTTCAGGTATGTCATACCTTCAGGTAACTTTGGTTTTCTCATGTTTAAAATAAGGATGTTCAGAGTTTAAAATCATGAACTATGGTCTTCCTGACTTCATGTCTAGTGCTCTATCCACTACAAACTCAGATGCCTGTGTCATCCATCCTTAATCAATGGTGACTAATGGAACTCAATAAAAATCAATTTAAGTGCTTCCTATTTTCAAAACATGTACTGGATGAAAAAAGAATTAGGTAAATATTCATCCCTGATCCCATAGACCCCTCAATCTAATAATGGGATTAAGATACATTGATAGAAAATCATTATTTATCAAATCTAAAGGATTAAAAAATATTTTCAACTCTTATGGATTAGAGAAAGTTTCCTGGGGAATTTGCAATTTAATTGGGTCTTAGAATGTAAAAAGGAATGCAACAAAAAGGGGAATGTGGGAAAGGGGTTTCTTAGCAGAAGGAATAAGATTGAACAAATGCACAGATGTGGGAAAATCATGGGGTATCAGAGAATTTAAATCAGAAGAGACTTTAATGATGATATCTGGTGTAACCCACCACTCTAGGCCCTTCAAACAGTGACTCCCCTCCTAGTTTGGAGGAGATGGAAGTCATAGTCAGTTTCCTTATTTATAAATGAGGAACTAAAGTGACTTGCCTAAAGTCACAAAGTATTAAGTCATGGAGTCATGATTTGAACTCAGGCCTTCTGATGAAAAAATCCATTACTTTTACTGGGAAGTAGCCTTATTTAGTAAGAAAAACACTGAATTTGTAGTCATATTTGAGTTCAAATCCTTCTGAAACCATGTGACCATAGCCAATTTGCTTCCTTTATGAAAGTCATTTTGCCCACGTTTAAAATGGTGATGAAGGTTTGGTGTTGAACTGGACTAAGGTCCATCCCAGGTCTAAATTCTATTATTTTAAGGTGATATTATATCCGTTCAGCAGGGGCTACCAGTCTCAAAGGATAGAATTTCTCCAATGGGAGGCCTTCAGTAAATGTTTGTAAGATGAACTTCATGGAACTGGCTTGATTGTCAGTGTCAAGATGGCGAATGCCAACTCTAGAAGGCTTAGTTCACACTATTTTCAGGAGTTTCATATTTAGTCTTCTTTATTCCAGAAAGAAAGCACATTCTTAATAACAAAATAAGGAAGAAGTTATCTCCTAAGATGGAAATGAAGCTGTTTACAAAGTACTTTTCCCATCTATTCTTTCATCTCACAGCCTTTGAGAGAATTATAGAAAAGACTATTTTTTCACTATTTTACATAGAGATAAACTGACCCTCAGTGAGGGGACATAGTGTACCCAAGAACACAAGGCCATTTGGTAGAGGATTTGAAATCTGATCCCAGGTCTTCTGACTTCCCAGGCAGGGATTCTTTTCTCAACCTTCCTTACTGACACAGAAACTTCCCAAACAATGCCTATAGATCTGAGGGCCAAATACAGGGGTGGGGAACCTGAGGCCTCAAGGCCACATGTGGCCTTCTAGGTCCTCAAGTGCAGCCCTTTGATTGAATCCAAACTTTACAGAACAAATTCCCTTAACAAAAGGATTTGTTCTATAAAATTTAGACTCAGTCAAAAGATTATATCCAAGGCCCTAGAAGGCCACATGTGGCCTAGGGGCCACAGGTTCCCCACCCCTAGCCTAATGCAAAGGATGCTAATTTGAAGGAATTGAAGATATATAGCATGGATTAAAAGAAGAGGTTGAAAAATGTCAAATGTTTGTAGATCTGTCATGGGAAGAGAGGGAACAGATTTGTTCTGTTTGGGAAGCAGCATGATGTGGTTAATGGAAAGCCAACTTAATAGCTAGGAAGGCCTGCTCTTGTAGGGGATGGAGCAGGTCATGTTGTACATTGCACAACACTGGACAGTGGAGAACAATGAATGTGAATCAGAAAACCTGGGCTGAGATCTTTACTCTGCTTCTAACTCTGTGACCATTCAGCTAACAGGGCCACAGTTTCTTAGGACCTTTTTTAAATCACAGCCACTCTTGAAGACTGTTTCTGAGTAATGGAGGGCTTGTATCTGTATCACTGAAGGGAGAATCAAGTAATGAGATGACAAATCATTAAAGGGTTGGAGCATAATGTGGACACTCCCAACCTCACAGAATTGTTGGAAAGGTAGCAGAAGCCATTGAAATGAATGAATGAAATAGCCTTTCTGAAGGGCTTACTTGTTCAGTAGCTCTCAGTCATGTCCAACTCTTCGTGACCCCTTTTGGGGTTTTCTTGGCAAAGATACTGGAGTGGTCTGCCCTTTCCTCCTCCAGCTCACTTTTATAAATGAGGAAAGAGAGACAAACAGGCTTAAGTGACTTGCCCAGGGTCACACAGCCAGTAACTGCCTGAGGCCTGGTTTGAACTCTTCCTGACTCTAGGCCCAGCACTCTAGCCACTGTGCTACCTAACTGCTTGAAGAGGTTACCATGTGCCAGAAACTTTACTAAGACCCTGGTGATACTAACATAAAAGTAAGAGGCTCTGCCTTCAAGAGGTTTATATTTTAATACGGGAAGACAACATTTATGGGCGTGATAGTCAGAAAGAGGATTTTGAATCTGAGAAGTTACAGGGATTGTACACAAAGCCATAGGACAAAGGACTGGCATGTCCTTTGCTGTAGCAAAGGTGATATTGATTTGATTAGTGTTCCCTGAATGAACTATGGGAGCTATGTTGGTATTTCCTCCTTTATTCACTCACTGGCTCATTTACCACTCAGAACAGCTGAACCACAGACTGATGTTCTGTTGTTGAGTGGGTTAGCTCTTAGAAGAGTAGGGTGTGGCCTCTAAAGGTCTGGTCCAGAAGGTGACTGTTCCAGGTAGGGAGAAGTTGGGAAGAGGTGGTGGGGAGGAAAGGTGACAAGATGCTTGCTTAAGGCCTGGTCTTCTGGTGGTGGCTGGATGGGATTTGGTGTTAAATAGGAGCTAGTATTATCACAAACAGCTCAGATATCCATTTTTAGTCTGTATCATCCAAAGGCACACTCAGGTCACTACAATACAAGTTGGCCATCTTACCCCCTAAGGGCCAGGCTCTTGTATGGCTCTGCCAATATTCTTTGTGATATCTCTCTGCTTTTTTACCTTTTTTCTACTACATCCGCTCCCTCCCGACTTTGCAAAACATTGCCATGTTACTGCTTCTCTCAAGGCTTCATAGTTTTCTTTACTATTCATTTGTCTGTATAGAGCATCATTTCCTTCTATATGTTAAGGATTACAATTTCTTCATTGGAGTGGTCTTTCTGCAAAAATAGGAAGAGCTCCACCAAACCTTAGTTACTGTGACTGAAATAATTCATTCTCTGAAGACCAGATTTTGGGGGATGAGCCCTTACGTTGATCCTAGCTAAGTCTTTTCCTAGGCCTATTTGCAAATTAACAAATTCAGCTCAACTTCTTAAGTTTCTAAAATGTACAAGGCATTGTATACGATAATGAGGAGAAAGATTAAAGGGAACTGGTCCATTGCCTCAAGGAGCTTACAATCTACTGGGAGCCTATAACAGTCCACAGAGGGGTGTTCTGGATCGGGTCCAATTGGCTAGAGAACCAGTTGTTAGATTTTCAGTGTGAGCATACACAGAAATTCAGCAAACTACAAATTAGGACTTGATTTATTGTTCTGTTGATATTTCTAGATCTGAGAAAGTAACAGAAAATGTAAGTAGTGCAGATTAAACTTAAAATTGTGCCCTGCATGCTTTTTTGGAGATCCAGCCCATCCACAGCTGAATTATAAATGACAAATAAAGACAAAGCACATGAAAAAGAAAGTAAAGTAATTTCAAAGTAGAGGAGAATGAATATCAGGAAAAGTCTCTCTTGGCAAAGTCTCCCGAACAGGGCTTTGGAGCAAACTGGGAATTCTCAATCCCCTTTACTCTATCCTTGGAGACTCTCCAGTTAAGTCTTGCCAGGGCTTGCACTCCCCAGGTAGAGCGTTCGAAAGCATGAGGTCATCCCTGGGCCACCATGAGGCATCAGAGAAGGACTGTCATGGAGAGTGTGGTATACATAAAATCATAATAACTATAATGATAGCAATAATTCACATTTATTGAGTCCTTTGTGGTTGGGTAAGAGGTTTCTTGGCCAAATGATTTATGAAGTACTTTACATATATTATCTCATTTGATATTCACATCACTGTTTTGAGGCAGCTGTATTCTAATGGAGGAAACACCAAATTTGAAGTAGGAGGCCTGGGACCTTGCTTTCCTAAGCTTCGGTTTCTCTGTCTACAAAATGGTATAAGAATAATTGCACTAGCTCCCTCACAATTGTTGTACGAAAAAAATGTATATTAAACAGTTTGAAAACTGTAAACTGCAATTTAAATGAAAGTTATTATAATATTCTAAGCCACAAGCAAAGGCTCGTTAAAAATTAACCTTTTTAAAAATATCATATCCATTTTTTAATCTATCCCTTCTACCTCCTCTGTCCAGTGAGCCATACCTTTAATAAAAGAGAAGAAAAAAAAGTATCCAGCAAAGCTAACAACTGGATTTGACAGTATATATAATGCTCTATACCCATAGTCCCCAACCTCTATAGGAATAGGAGGGAAGCACATTTTCTAATTTTGTATGTGGGGATGTTTGGTCATTATAATTGCCCAAGTGTTCAGTTTTGTTTTTGTTTCTGTCCATTTATGTCACTGTGATTGCTGAATATACCATTTTTCTAATTCCACTTATGGCACATCGTTTCACAACCACTTTCCCACCCATCTCTGAATTCTGTATACTTGTTTCTGATGACACAGTGATATTCCATTATGTCCATGTTCCACATTTTGCTTAGCCATTCTCTAATTGACTGTCATACACTTTGATTCTTTTATTTTTGCTGCTACGAAAGTGCTGCTTTGAATATTTTGATGCATATGAGACTATCTTTGCTTGTTTTCTGCCTAGATAGTTTAGCTATTAGCAAAAAGAATTAGGGAAAGATGGTAATGGAACAGGATTTACTACAGCAAGAGGAAGGGCCGCTCATCACAATAAATCCTAACATACTGCCAACAAACTGTTCTTGGGCCTGATCTCTCTAAAGTCCTTTTTAAAATCCTGAGTAGGGCTCTGCCCCAGTGTTTCTGGCTCAGACAGTTTAGTCTGCCTGAACGCTCTTGTAGCCAATTCCCTACAATAATGACAGCTGATTTTTACTTATTTCTTTATGCTTAGGAAATGTTTTCCCATGCATTCTCCTAGTGGATCCTCATACCAGAGCTGTGAGGGAGAGAGTGGAGTGATTAGTATCCAGATGTTGTGAAGAAGGAAATTAAGGCAAAGATTAAGAGTTGAGTGGCCTGGGTTTATGTCTATCTTCTACTCACTAACATGATGTGTGATCCTGGGCAAATCATTCCCCTTTCTGAGCCTTAGCTTCTTCATGTGTGAAATGGCAACATTTGGGATCCAGTGAGAATTAAGTGAGACAATGTGTGACCCGATGTGCACACATGAATGTTTTACTATGATTGTAATTGGGATAATTTTTCTAACCTTTCTGATGACTCCCCTGTGCCCTCTTTTTAGATGGGTAGTTGACTCTTTCCAATTAGCCTTCCAAACACAATTCTTCATTGTTATTAACCTAGGTAACCTCTGCCACGTGAGTGTCTTACTACCAAATGCCTGGGATGGCAAACCTGATCCCCACACCTCTCCTGTCTCCCATACCCCAGGGGTGGAAGGCTAACCTTTCCCAAAGAATCTCAGGCAGCATTCTCTCCCATTGACTCACTTGTCACTCAGTGTGATCAGGTGATGATTCTCAGAGTCTGTGGAATGAATAAACACCAGCTCTGCTCTCCCATGGAGAATGGGATTAGAGGGCAGGTGGCATCACGCAGAGCAATGTTCTTTCATTGTGTATTTGTCCAGCATTGAGAGCAGATGGGAACTTGGCTTGAATTTGAAATCAGTGCCCTACCTTACAACCCAATTCATCTTCCTCTACCTATAAATTCATAAAGTATGCATAGAATCATAAAATAGCAGAGTTGGACAGAGCATAAGCATAAAGCTGCAAGAATCCACAAAATAGGAAATATCAGAACTGGAAGGAGCCTTTATACATGGAAGGCATTATTTCGAAACTGAGGAACCACCAACTTTATTTATCTGTCTGGAAAGAGATCATGTACACTCTCTTGGGGCTGGTCATCAGTTCTGATATTTCCCCTGAGTCTTTTCTTCTTTATCCCAAACATCCCCACTTTCTTCAGTTATTTCATATATGACATAGATTTGGTTCCCTCTTCATCCAGATCACTGTCATCTGGCCTCAGCCTAGTTTGTCAAAACCCATCCTAAAATGTGCCAGCTAGAGCTGAACATTGTACATTGAAAGAGATCAAAAGCCGGCCCAGGACAGCAGGATTATCTCCTCCCCGCTCCTGCGCATTGCGCAGCCCAAGATCATTAGCTTTTTGGCTTGCCTCTTCCCATTGAGTCAATAGTTCACTAAACCCTCTCCCACGCCCTGCCCATCACACTGCTTTCCCATATAAACCATTGTCTAGCCGCATTGTTCCTAATCTGAACTCATACAATTGATTTTATTTTTGAGCTCCAATTTTCGGAATATGTATTTATTTCTATTCGATTTTATCTTATTTGCTTCAGATCATCATTATAGTCTATTGAGTTATTTTGACCTCATGATTCTGTTCCATTTATCATCCATTTCTCCTTCTCCTCCCTCTCCTTCTCCCTCTCCATCTTCCTTTCCCTCTCCCTTTCCCTCTCCCTCTCTCTCTCTGTCTCTTTCTCGCTCCCCTCCCATCTATCCTTTTATCTCTACCAATTTAATATCATCTGCACACAGGATAAGCAGGACATATGGGCCTTGAAACTAGTCATTAATAAACTATTGAGCAGCACAAGGTTAAAGAGAAATTTCTTTGACACAAGAAAGCTCCCTCCAGTGGGACACCGATCAACTTGGAGGGAGGTTTTCTGGGAGAGGTGGACCAGGATGATGAAGTCTTTGAGGATGGTGGCAGGAGATGAGTATGCTGAAGAGTTTGGAATAACATGTTCATGTCCTAGGAGAAGGCAGAGTTGGGTCCTGAAGGTTAAGAGGTGGGGATATTACAGTAGCTAGGATCACATGCATTCAATTAACCTCTCTGTGCCTTATTTTCCTTTTCTGGAAAATTAAGGGGATGTACTCCATGACCTCTAAGAATACTATTATCCTCTTAATTTTATTGTCCTACAACCTGGGGATGGGGTGGGGGTGGAGAGCATTTTCATAAGCTTTTCCTTTCCATTCAAAGCAAGGTCCAATGGGAATGCTCCCCTGCAGTGTGCTAACACTCAGTCCTAATTTTGTGCATGTCTCTAGGTGACAACATAAATCAGCAATTACTGATTGAACACTTGAGGAGTGTTTAGCACTTTCCCAGTCCCATGATACTCATGCATAAATCATTTTGAAAACATCAAAACAACTCCTAGCTTGTCTCCTTCCATCAAATTCTCTTTGCCTCTACTCTGTGCCCACAGATACTAACTTAATCTTTAATCAATTCCTTTCTCATCTCACTCCCCAAACCAATCCCCTCTACCGGCTTCCTTATTTTTCTCTATTCAATGCTCCATAGCATATAATAACTCTCTACGGCCCATGATATCAATTATAAACTCTTTCACACTCTAAGGCAGGTTGGGTAGGTGTTTTCAGGCCCATTTTAAAGTTGAGGGAAAAAAAATCAGTTCCAAGGGGGAAGTAACAATAATATTATTTCAATATTTCAAGGCTCTGAGATTTTGTCCATATGGGTGATCCCCCTTTTAATACAGAGCACATCTTCTGGACAGCTCAGTAGAGTAGACCTGACAAATTCATTTCTTTGCAACCAACCTGGTGATGAACATTTCTGAACTTGGCTGGACTGGTCCTTGGATGATAGGACCCAGTCTTTTAATGGACTCATACCCATAGTGGTTTGCTCTAGTAAGACCAACCAGAGTTCATTCTCTGATGACATAGCATAAAGAACTCAGAACAATTTCTATATCATAATTAGGCTTCAAAGTTGAGTGTTAGTCAAAGAAATGTCTTTTTAAAAGTTCACATTTATAGCCCTTAAAGATTTGTAAGATATTTTCCTAAAACAACCTATTTAGATAGGTGGTGCAAGTATTATTGCTCCCATTTTACACATGATGAAACTGAAGTTTCCTTTCCCCTTCCCCTTCTCCTTCCCCTTCCCCTTTCCCTTCTCCTTTCCCTTCCCCTCCCCTCCCTCCCACTCCCCTCTCCTCTCCCTCCCCTTCCCCTCCCATCTCTCCTGTCCCTGCCCTGCCCTGCCCTGTCCTTTCATAAGGGCATCTCCTAATATTTTTCCCAGGTGAGGAGCCTATCACCAGGGAGTTGACTACAAATGGCTAATATTTTTGGCCACAGCAACTCATGGATTCTACTGAAGCATAAAGGGGTCATAACCTGTGCTAAATAGATTAAACATCTAAACAGATGAAACTTGGATCCTGAAAGGATTGGAATATTTACAAGGTTTGAATGAATGATTCTCCTACTCCTCCCAGCTTGGCATCTTTAGACAAAGTACCATTTGATATACAATACATGCTCCTGGTTCATTCTTCAGCCAGAAGGGTGTGGAAGGGAGCCATGGGAAAGTGGACAGTTTCTATGGCAGAGTGGTAGAGCTACTGTAATGGCAAGCCCTCATTCCTCCACCAAGGTCATTCTGATCCACTAGTCAACCATACTCTGCACTCTCCATTACCTGGTTGGCAAAGAGAAAACAGAAAGGAATCAGAAGTCATACCATGGAATGTCATAGGAAGAAAGAAGCTTAGAGCATCATAGACTAAAGACTACTTTACGTACAAAAATGGATCAAAGTCAGCCTTTTCCAGATCTCCCCTAGTTAGCAGTCCTCATTACAAAATTACCATATATATATATATATATATATATATATATATATATATATATAAATATATATATATATTTTCCATATTACTTGTATTTACTTAACTTATTACCTTTAACCCTAATCTATTGTTCTTTGTTTTGCTTTCTCAGATGAAGTCAATATTTCTTTGCCACAATGAACTTTCAGATAATTGAAGGTAATAACCAAGTCCTTCCTTCAATCTTTCCTTCTTTAGGCTTAACCTCCCTAGTTCCTCCCTGTCCCATATCACAGAGTACTCCATCTTTTAGGAACTAACTGGTCTGATCCACTCCATTTGATAAACATTTGTGCAACATTTTGTGCAAATCCTTGTGCACAGTACTCTGGGACTTGGGAGGAAGAGGAAGAAAGAAATGAATAAGACCTGGTCTCTGTCTTTGGGGAATTGATAATCTAGCAGAGAGTTGAAATCTTTTAAGAGTATAATGTATGCCATTGTCATAGGATCCAGCTAGAAGAATGGTTTGTTCATGGCTCAATGCAATCTTCCTTTAGTGAAAAAATGGATCACAATTTAAACATTCTGTACAACTTCCTAGACAATGGGAAGTTTCTAGAAGAACAGGTGGGAAATAGCTCTTGTATGCATGGCGTCATGAAAAGAGCATAAAGAAAGGAATCCAGAAATCTGGATTTGAGTCCTTACTCTGTCACTAACCAGTAGGATCTTGGGTAAGTCATCTCCTCTCTGCCCTCCAGTTTCCTCATCTATAAAATGGGGATAATAGAACCTAACAGAGTTGTTGTGAGGTTCAAAGGAGATAATGGACATGAAAGTAATTGATTACTATTCTACTACAGTCATGTGTACCAAAAAAATTACCAATAAAATCTCTCATTTACATTAAAAAACCTCATAATCCTCTACCTTTTTCACTTTGACTCCACTTTATGAATCACTAATGTATGTCCAGTTATGCCCAGTAGTGTTGCACCAGAGTGGGTAGGAGTTGTACTAGCTGACTCAGATTCCATCTGTGGTCAAGTCTGACCCTAGGATAGAGTTCTACCCATCTGAGGACAGCCAATCATTCTTTTTGGTGTCATTTGTTTTCTAAAATAATAGTCTCTGAAAACATCAACATCTGCATAATCAATGAGCGTATTTCCTCCCCATTGTCCAAGGCAATTGAAGTAACTCATTACCTCTACTAGTTCAGTTGACCTTGAAAATATTCATTGTTACCTAGCTTATGGAAAAACTTGCTGCCTTGTCCTTTCCTTTAAATCATGGAGATGAGTTGATTTTTATCGATTTAATTAAATCACATTCCTCATTCAGTGCAACACAGAAGATGACGGAGTAACGCAGGTTACCACGTATATTGCCCTTGATGGTTACAAAATATATTATGTACATTATGGTAGAGTTTAAATAGCACTAGGGTCTGAAAGCTTAGTTCTAATCTCAGCTCTGAAACTCTATTTAGCACAGGTTATGACCCCTTTATGCTTATTTTCCTATTCTGCACATTAGTTGATGATGTGGTTGGATTAAATGATATCCAAATCTCTTTCCAGCTCTAACATTCCATGTTTTCTGTTTAAAAGCTACTTCCATGTTGATCCTAGGCTCTGTGATCTGAGGTCCCTTCCAACTTTGACATTTTGTGAATCTACAGTTATCTCATTTGATCTCCCCCAAACCTCTATAAGTTGGTGGTGTGTATATGGTTATCTTCATATGACAGATGAGGAAACAGATGAGGGGAGATGATTTACCTAAGTTCGTAATGGGTGAATTGCAAAGCTGAGACTATGATCTAAGTTTCCTAACTCCATGACTCTCCTGAGTCATCATTTTCTCACCCAATGTCTTTTTGGAAATTGAGACCTTCCCAAAGGATGATACACATGACCTGGGGGAAATTTCCTTGGTGCTGTTATAGTTCTTCTTTGTCCTTATAATGCTAGGTGGGGCATTGAGGTACTGATGCCTATACATCTCTCTCTCTCCCCCTCCCCCCATCTCCTCTGCTATGTTAGGATAGGAAAGTGCATAATGGAGAAACTCTTTAATTAGTCACCATATAGTTAGCTGTCCAACAACGAATGCTCAGCATGAGGTAGTACACTTAGCATTGAACCCAATTCTTAATAGCTTTTGTGATTTTGACCAAAGACTTGGTAATACCTCATCATGGACGGCAAGGAATGAATAAAATGTGAGAAAAGTCAAAGAGCTAATAGGGAGGGGCCTTCCTTAGGTCTTCATTTTCACCTCTGGACTTCACGTGGGTGAAGTGATTCACTTTGCAGTCAACAAATATTCAATTCAACACATATTTGTTAAGCTTCCACTGTATGAAGGACTCTGTGATAGACTAAGTTGAAGACGCTTTTGTCTTGAGATGTCATGCTCATGAGGGCTCCCTCATTTGGTCCAAATCCTAAATCCTCCTTGCTATCATATGTGATCTTTGCCACAGAGAAACGGTATAACCCTATAGCCAACCTGGTGATAAAACACTCCACACTCAGGATCAGAGGCTTTAGATTTACCAGGACTTAGGGATCACTAAGTTCAAATTCCAGCATTTTTCAGATGAGGAAACTGAGATGCAGAGAGAGGAAAGAGAATTAATTTAGCTCATACAGATACAAAATATCAAAAATAGGTTTTGAATAAAAGTCATCTGATGCTCAAAACTGTCTTTTTTCTATTACACTGTGCTGCCCCCCTTAGGTAGGCTGATTCTCAGACTCCAGGCAAACAGTGTGTTGCCAATCCATATTTAAAGCTGTCTTAGATTAGAAGAACCTGATAGAACTTGAGATCTAAAGGAACAGCCCCTGAAAAGTCAGGTCACAGTGAAACACCTGAGAGTATTTTAGCTGGGAATAAAAAGATGAAAAACAATCCAACTCCTACCTTCAAGCAGCTCAGAGTATGGAAAGGAGAAGGGGACATGGTATGCGTATGCATATACATAGTGACTTCCCTTTCCATGGTGTTTCAAGGTTTCCAAAGCTCTTTCCTCATAGCAACCTTAAAAGCTGGATAGAGCAAGTATTACTCTGTGCATTTTACAGTTGAAGAAACTCTGAGTCTCAGAATCGTGAAGTGATTTATTCTTGATCACACTGCTAACAGACAGGATTCAAACCCAGGTCTTCTGACTGACTGGATGTCCAGAGTCCTTTGTATTACTTTCAAAACAAAAAGAGGTCTAGTCAAAGTTCTCTATTAAAATTTGGGAAGGGAAAGACTGCTTTTACTTTGGGGAAGGGGATACATAGAAATCTTCATGGACAAGGTGGCAGCTGAGATTGACCTCAAAAGTAAAGAAAGTAGAGAATGATTTCAACAGAAGAGGTTTCTTCTAGAATGGATAATGGCCTTGTGCAAATCCATGGAGGCAGCAGATAACAAGGAGGGACTAGGAAAGAGGAGACTAAGTTTGACTGAAGCAACAGTGGACAGAGCACTGGGCCTGGAGTCAGGAAGACCTGAGTTCAAATCCAGCTTCAGATACTTCTTAGCTTGGGTAAATCACTTAACCTGTTTACCTCAGTTTCCTCATCTGTAAGATGGAGATAATAATCAATCTTCTGGGGTTGTTGTGAGGATCAAATGAGATAATATTTATAAAATACTTAGCATAAGGCCTAGTACATAGTAGGCATAGTAGGTGGTCTATAAATGCTTATCATTATTATTGAAGATAGGAGGGTTAAGGGGGAAAAAGTAGTAAACAAGTTTGGAAAAGTAAGTTACAGCTAAAATGTTCAGAGTCTAGAAAGTCAAGTTGAGGTTTGCCTTTTTCCTCACAGGCAATAGGGAGTCACAGCCGTATTTTGAAGAAACTGATAATAGTCAAATCTGTGTTATAGGACAATTACTTAGGCGGTTGTTGGAAGAATATGTTGGGGAGAATTTGATGAGAGGCCAGGGGACCAGCTAGGCACTGTGTTAAGCACCAGAAATACAAAAAAACTGAAAGATGGTATCTGCTCTGAAGGTTGTTGTTTACTCTTCATTCTCGAAGAGGACCGTGAAATCAGGGAGGTGATGCCATAACCCGGAGGTGAATTGGATTTAAGGGCTGTGCAAAGTCATCAGGCCCTCAAGGGCCTCAATCTAACGTGAGAGACAACATGCAAACAAATATACCAAGCTATATATAGGCTCAATAGGAAATAATTAACAGAAGGAAGGCATTAGAATTAAAAGGAGTTAGGTTGGGGAAGACTTCTAGTAAAAGATGGGATTTTAGTTGGAAGCTAGAGAGGTTATATAGGCAGAATGGAGGAGTAACAGCATTTCAGGCAGGGGGATAGTTAGGGAAGATGCCCAGAACCTAGAGATGGAGTGTCTTGTTTGTGGAACAGCTAGGAGGCCAGTGTCACAGGGCTGAAGAGTATGTGTTGGGGAGTAAGGTGTGAGAAGACTGGAAAGGTAGGAAGACATTAACTTATGAAGGACTTTGAATGTCAAATGGAACATTTTGTATTTACTTCTGGAGGCAATAGGGAGCCACTGGCGTTTATTGAGTGTAGGGGGTGAGGTAACATGAACAGACCTTCACTTTAGGAAAATAAATTTGATGGCTGAACGCAGGATAGCTTCAAGTGGGGAGAGTCTTGAAGCAGGCAGATTTACCAGCAGCCTGTTGCAGTAATCCAGGCCCTGAGGTGACAAGGACCTACACCAGCAAGTAGTTTCAGAGGAAAGGGGAGTATATGAGAGATGTTGCAAAGGTGAAATCCACAGGCCTTGGCAACAGATTGGATGTAGGAGGTGAGAGATACTGAGGGAACCAGGATGATTCCTAGGTGGAGAGCCTGAGGGACTGGGAGGATGGTATTGCTCTCTATTGAAACAGAGAAGGCAAGAGAAGCTAACGTCTAGAGGGAAGATTATTGGTTTTGCTTTGGACATTGTTGGATTAAGGTGTTGATTGGACATCCAGTCTGAGGGGTCTGAAAAGCAGCTGGAGATGTGGGGTTAGAGGTCAGCAGACAGTTTTGGGCAGCAGAGTTTGGGAAGAAGAAGTGCTATTTAGGGACATATCTGGTTGTCTCACACATGCACGTTTTCTATGAACAACAAACTTAAGAACATCTCCTATATTATAGGTAATCATATCAGATTTCTGAGGTGCCTATTTGGTTTATTTCAGGTAACGTTCATTGACCTAGTTTTGGATCTTGACTGTTTCTATGTGTCATTGAACAAGCCACTGCCCCTCTCTGGCCTTCACTTTTGTCCTCTGCAAAAACAAAACCAAAACCAAAACCTGCTCATCAATCAGACAGATAATCTCAAAATTTCCTTCTGCTTCTCAATCCTGGGATCCTATATTAAAATCTTTTCCTTCTTACCACTCTGTTGCCCAGAAATCCTTCCTGCCTGAACCTCAATAGCACTTTATTTCTACTTCCTTGATACACTTTCACTTCATTTTATCTTTAATTAATTCAACTACCTGGTAAGCCCCTACCTCTGTTAGTAAATCTCCACAAAAATCTTCTGCTGTTCCCTCCCTTTGGGGTATAGAACAGACCCAATCTTCCCCAAGACTGCATCAGCGGAGATCCACAGGTTCTAACACGCTTCAGAGACTGTGACCTGGGCCCTCAATGGGCAGTGCACCTACTTTTCAGAGACTCTCATGACAAGGAAAAGTGAGTCATCCAGTTAAGAAGCATTGATTAAGCCAGGCACTGTGCTAAGGTATGGGAATGTAAAGAAAACCAAAAACAGGATCCCTGCTCTCTGGGAGTTTTATATTCTAAAGGAGAAAACAAAAAAACATGCAACTGTGTATGTTAAAGATATACAGTTATCCCTTCCACATTGTGGGGGTTAAGGGGGCAGCAACCTCATGATCTGGAAAATCCATGTGAATATTTTTGGCCTTCCCTTTATACCAAATAAGTCTGAATTTTTTCACTTTCATTTATAGGATGTTTATAATATCTTGTTGGAAAATTTGGTCATAGGCTGTTTTATATGCTGACCTTCAAGTGTTGTCTATGGTTTCCACAAAATTCCTAAAAAAAAAAAATCTCATTTAATTTCTTATGCTGAGCCTTGATATATAGAAACTGCAATGGGGAATGTTGAAATGTGGAAGGGATAACTATATGTTAAAAGTTTATGCAGATAGAAGATGAACTCAATGGGGATTGCACTCACAGCTTGTCAAAGGGAATTCATTTAAATTTGCCTAAGGGGGAAGGTGGTAACATGTGTGTGTGTGTGTGTATGTGTGTGTGTGTGTGTGTGTGTGTGTGTGTGTGTGTGTGTGTGTGTGTGTGTGTGTGTGTGTGAGAATGCAGGGGGAGTGGGAGTGGGGGGGTGGAGTAGAGGGGAGTGAGGACCTGGAAAGAGCTTCCACCAGAATGTAGGTTTTGAGCAGAATCTTGAAGGAAGCTTGGAAAACCAAGAGATGGAGGTGAGGAGGGCTAACATTCCGGGCATGGAGGACAGCCAGTGCCAAGCCCCAAAGTCAGGAGATGGGAGGGAGTGTTATGTGCAAGGAACAGGGATCAGGGCAGTTTGTTAGAGTTCATGGATGGGAGTAAAGTGCAGGAAGACTGGAAGGGTAAAACAAGGAGGTGGATTGTGAAGGGCTTTAAATACCAGAGGATTTTATACTTGATGTTAGAAGTAATAGGGAGCCATTGGAGTTTAGTGAGATGGGAGATGGCATCATCAGACATAGTCAGACCTTCATTTAGGAAATACTTTTGGCAGATGAATATAGTACGGCTTGGATCAGGAAGAAATTTGAAACAGGGGAGGTGGAAGGCACCAAGCATTTATTAAGCATCTCCTATATTCCAGACACTGTGTTAAGCACTTTACAGAGATTATCTTGTTTGATCTTCACAACAACCCTGGAAGGTAGGGACTTTTATTATCTCCATTTTACTACAGAGAAACCAAGGCAGACAGGTTAAGTGACTTGCCCAAGATTACACTGCTAGTAAGTGTCTGAGGCTGGATTTGAACTCATGTCTTCCTGACTCTAGACCCAGTTCTCTATCTGCTGTGCCACCTAGAACCTAGGCAGAAAAAGAATTGCTTTATTTATATCAACTGATGAAAATAATTTGTTGCAAAGGTTAGAGTACCTTACATTCTTATGAACAAGAGCTAGAAGAACCCTTGAGATCATCTAGTCCTATTTCTTTATTTTCTAGCTGAGACATCTGAGATTCATGTATTAAGTGATTTGCTCAAGGTCGCAGGAAGTAGGACCGCTAGATGGTGCAGTGTATGGAGCAGTGGGCTTGGATTCAGGAAGACTCACCTTCCTGATTCAAGCCCGGCCACAGACACTTATTAGTTGTGCGACCCAGGGCAAATCACTTAACCCTGTCTGCCTCAGATTTCTCATCTATAAAATGAGCTGGAGAAAGAAATGGCAAACTTCTCTAGTATCTCTGCCAAGAAACCCCCAAATGTGGTCACAGAGAGTAGTACAGGACCCAACAACAACAACAAGCACAGTAAGTACCAGAGCAGAGACCAGAAGGATGGTGGTGGTCTTCAAGACTCCCAAACCAGTGATCTTTCCATTATTTCATCCGTTGATCTCTAAGCAAGGGAGTACTGGAGACAGTTCAACATGGCTCTTGGGAAACAAATGTCAAATTTTCAGTGGTAATAGTCATATCTCAGAAGGCAGTAAATGCTACAAATAAGGACTATTTTGTTGATTACGTAGACTTAAGAAAGTGACAGAAAAAATGCTAATATTAGAGATTAAATTTAAAAGTGTCCTGCACACTTTCCTTCCCACCTCAAATATTTCCCAGAATGCCACTCTTTAAATGTCCTTCCAACTCTAAATCCTATTATCTTCCTCTGGAAGGGCTCTCTGATCTAGACTCCAAGGAGGAGAATTCACAAAGAGGTAACCTTGAATCTTTTGAAATGTTGAATCTAGCTGTTCAAGGATAATTCTTTTTTTGGAATCAAGTGTCCCTAACCATGTCAGATTCTTGAGATCCTGAATTGGATTGTTTTGTTGATTTTCTCTTTGTATAGCCATCATCTGGCATAGTATCATGAATGGGGTAAATATTCAGTCAGTGTTTGTTAAATTGATTTTAACTGAATGATAGATTTTTCCGATAGTAGAAAGAGGATTGTCTCTGGATTCAAAGGTCCTGAGTTCAAATTTCAATCTACTACCTACCTGTGTGATCTTGGGTAACCTCCATTTGCTTCAGATCTCTCATATGTAAAATTCAAGATAGAAAGGGATTGTCTCTGAAGTCCCTTTCAGCTCTATAGCTGTGATTCTATGAACACTACTAACTAGTATTAGACTGGAGGACCTGAGTCTAATTCCTACAATAACAACAGAGCACTGTCACTCAACTGCAATGTGACCATGGGCAAGTGACTTTCCCTCTCTGAGCCTCAGTTTCCTCATCTGTAATTATGAAGAGAAATTATTATTATGAAATGATTTTGTTAACCTTAATATACAACAACAACAACAATAATAATTTCATAGTGCATTTATTAAAAGGTTACCAAACGAGGTGGTGGTAAGTTCTTCTCTGGAGGTCTTTAAAGATAGGGTTGATTCCCCTTTCTGGAACAGGTTGGGTGTAGCCTTGCCTGAAGGCAGGAGCACAGACTGGATGACCTCTTGAGGTCCCTCCCAGCCTTGTGACTCTGTTTCCTTTGCAATGTGCTGAGATGTCACTAAGTGAAGGGTTTGATCTTCCAGCACTGTGGCTGAGAATTAAGGGAATTATGTTTGGGTGTAGGGCCACTGGCCCTTCCCAGAAGATTGATGAGAGAGCAAACCCTTCCCACCTACTATGGGTGGATGTGATCTAGGCTGACCACTGATGATGGAACTGGATTAAATACCAATTAGGACAGAATAAAATCTAGCCATCAAACTGCCTTTCACACAATTTTTCCCTTTATCTTTGTGTTGTCATTGTTGAGTTGTTTCAGTTGTATCCAACCCTTCATGACCCTATTTGGGGTTTTCTCAGCAAAGATACTGGAGTGGCTTGCCACTTCTTTCTCTGGCTCATTTTATAGGTGAGAAAACTGAGGCAAATAGGGGTAAGTGACTTGCCCAGGGTGATATGGCTAGTAAGTATCTGAGGCCGGATTTGAACTCAGGTCTTCTTGACTCCAAGCCCAGCACTTTATCCACTTTGTCATTAGCTGCTCCTATCTGGAGAGAGCCCTCCCTTATTAGGGTCAGAATGCCTGAGTTCCAGACCCAGCTCTGCCATAATCTCATGGTATGACCTTGGGCAAATTGCTTTCTCTCTCTGAAATCTCTTCTATAAAGTGAGGAAATTGGACTAGATGAATCCAGATGCATTCTAGGTGGACTAGATACAGGAGACAGCATGGCCTAACAGATAAAATACTGACTTTGGAGTCAGAAGAAATGTGTACAGATCTCACCTCTTAATTAGCTGTGTGATTCTGGGCAAATGACTTAACCCCTCTGACCTCTGATCTTCAAAATGAGAGAGTAGGTATCTAAAGTCTTAATTTCAAATGTTCCTAGCTCTCCCATACTCTGAAGTCTCCCTAGGAGACTGAGGTTAGGTTTCTTAAACCCTGGATTGATGTCTGGTGAGAGGAAGGCAACGGATGAGTTTGTGGGGAAGAGGAGTTGAATTGTGGGGCAAAAACCCCTACTGAAAAAGCTCCCACATTGTACCGGAGCCCAGGGCTTCCTTATGCCCTCCTGTGTAGCTTTCCAGGTCTTGAATCCAGACTGTTGCTGCTTTTTTATTGGTTTTAATGGGGTTTATCCTGCAGAGAGGGGCTGGGACACATGGAGCTGTTTGTCCTTTGGGGAGTGGCAGCACTACAGGTGTGTCTGGGCTGAGCTGAACTTCCCCACATTTAATCCACCCCCCTCGGGGCGGGCAGCTGACAGGATGTGTGTGCCCAGGCAGACTCCCCGCACCAACAGCTCAGGCTGGTTTTAGCCTAACAAAAGGAAGCCAGGGAGGTGTAGCTAAGCTGCATACAGCTGTGATTGTCTGTATGGCATAACAGGGCCAAAGTTCATTTTAGATTCAGAGGAAAGCAAATTTTTATGGACTACACACACCTTTTTCCCCCTCCAAGCATGACTTCTCTGTGTGGGCTCTGAATGGTTACTTTCTTTTTAATCTAATACCTGACTATATGGTCTGCCAATTTATTTTCCTTCTCTGGCCACCAGTTGTCCCCTTGGCAAAGGCAGACTAGAGGAGATTCTTTCTGAGGCCTCCTCTAGCTCTGATGTTCTGTGTAGGAAATGACTATTCTGTATTGTAAAGCATCTTCCAACTCAAACATTTTAAATTCTAAGGACCCTTCTAGGTACAACACATGCTTTTGTTTTGTTACTTGGTCTTGTTAGGGCCCTTCTAGTGCTAATAGTCTATGTTCTAAGCCATTCCCTTCTGTAAATAACATTCTATAGTCAAATGCTAATTTTCTTGAGGCTCACAGTGGCTGGATTGGAGTCACAGCTTCTCTGTATATTAGCTATATGACCCTGAGCAGGTCACTTAACAGATCAGTGTCTCAGCTACCTCAATTGTAAAATGAAGGGAGTGAACTAGAAATCTAAGAGTGCTTCCAAATCTAAGTTGATGATTCTATGATTCTGTCATCTGTAACATAAGGGATGAGGGAGATATAACTTAGAGATGGAAGTCATGTTAGCCACACTTTATTTCAATGTCCCTCATTTTATAGATGGGGAAATTGCGGCCCTCAAAGAGGAAGTTCTGTTGCCCTAAGTCAATCAGCTGATTAGAGGAAGAATTGGGACAGTAAGGTCTCTCTTAGCTTCGATAATCCATGAGTCTATACATGAAGGTCATGCTGAGTCCAAACATTGCAAGTTCTATTTTCTAAAGTCCTGTCCATACTTCAGTTATATATATGTGTATACATACATACACATAAATGTATATGTGTACAATCACATTTGCCTGAAGCACGTATTCCACACTAAGACAGCAACAACAAAACATAGCTATGAAAACCATTCTTTCAGGGTCACCTGAAAGCTCCAAGTACATCAGGACAAATCTGCCCTCCACTAAAAGAACTTTGCCTCAGTCACTCTGACAACTTGAATGAAGGTTTTTAACTGACTAAACCATTAGGAAATCTTCCATAAGATAAATATATTTGGTGGGTGGAAAGGCAAGACAGGTAGACTTTTGAATTAATAAAGCAAGTGACAGCAATATAGGACTATAGATTGAGAGTTGAGTAGGATGCTAAATAAAGGTCACTGAGATTAGTCACCTCGATTACAATTAAGGAAAATGATTCCCAGTTCTGTGCTTGATCAGAACACTATACCATGTTTCTCGTGAAATCCAGATCTCATGAATAACTCGCATTTGTACAGTATGTTGAAGTTTACAAAGTGCTTTTCTTGTAGCAGAAAGAAAATAAATTTTTTAAAATAAAAAAAACGCCACAAAATAAATACAAGCATCACTATACCCACTTTGCAGGTGAGGAAACTGAGACCCAAAGAGGGCGAGTGAAGCCCTTCAGACGCTACAGTGCGTAAAGGGGCAGAGGCGGGCTGGGGTCTTAGACTTTCTGACTCCAACACTGATGTGTTTTCCGCTATACAATAGCTTCATAAAATTAACCTGGGGCAAAAAGGGAGAGACAGAGAGAAGGAGACACACAGAGACAGACAGAGACAGAGACAGAGAGACAGAGACACACAGAGACAGAGAGAGAGAGACAGAGAGACACAGAGACAGAGACAGAGAGACAGAGACACACAGAGACAGAGACAGAGAGACAGAGACACACAGAGACAGACAGAGACAGAGACAGAGAGACAGAGACACACAGAGACAGAGAGAGAGAGACAGAGAGACACAGAGACAGAGACAGAGAGACAGAGAGAGACAGAGACAGAGACAGAGAGACAGAGACAGAGAGACAGAGACAGAGAGACAGAGACACACAGAGACACACAGAGACAGAGACAGAGAGACAGAGACACACAGAGAAAGACAGAGACAGAGAGACAGAGGCACACAGAGACAGAGACAGAGAGACAGAGACACACAGAG